>CM055899.1:24772519-25317519 GCA_029582155.1 Panopea generosa | reverse complement strand
ACTTAGTTACAGCGCTGAGTATATAATAAAAAGCACCGATTTGTTCTCAACAAATATCTTAGGCGTAGGATCGGGGGCCAGGGGGTGGGGGTGACGTGCTCCCTCACCCCACCCATGTTTGGGTTAGAGGAACCAGCATATATGTTGCCCCCACCCCACCCCCACCCCCGATATTGTTGTCTCTCCTTAGATTCCCCTCCACCCCAATCTCATCAACTGAAACGCTCCTACACCCATAAGTAAACTTCTTATTTACAGTAACGTACTTTTAATTAATGTATCATTTAGATATTCATGTAACATACACTGTGACATATTTCTATTCGCGTTCAAATTTAAACATTATTATACCCAAATAAATGTTGTGCACATATGACCTGGCTATATATACACCCGACGTGATAATTTAATTTTTGAATTCCCTCTCTATATGTATACTATCTTAAAAATAGTTTCGCTTAAATAACTCAGTTTAACTAAATATTTAAAAAAAAAGTCAATTGCCATTTATTTATGAGCATTTCCTATTTTCTACTTCTTAAATAATAGTTTTACAACAAACTGTCTTATTATACTTTAAACATATCCGTTTCTTTTTATTCGTTGAACACAGATCCCGACTAAACTACGTATTAATGATTATGTTCGAGATGTTGCGGCTACCTTGGTATGCTTTGGTACTTCCGTTTCTGGTTCAAGCTCAGCCGGAAGGTCAGACAGCAGCACCGTTCCGTTGTGGAAGTAACATCTGTGGGAGACGGGGGTATGTTGCCTGTATAGACGATCCCTCCCTCGTAGACAAGCCGCAGTGTAAGGACTGCTGGAGAATGCGACAAGCATGCGGCACGATAACAGAACACGTCGGCTGCAACCTTTATTGTGGAGGTATGTTTAATCAATGACTGCAACCTCCTTTTTGGCATGGGCGAATCAAGGATTTTCAATGGGACGTCCATGCAGAGACAAAACTTTTCACACTCGAAAGATTGGCAAATTGTTTGTACTATTTTATTTTTATCATTAATTGTTAAACACGTTCTTACAACAAATCTGCAGATAAAGTATCTTTCTGAAGGAAACTACACAAAGTCGTGGCGCAGGATCGAACCCATGACCTCCCGATCTTGGATCCAATGTTCTACCACGCTGAAACACGTGCTTCACATTAACATATTGTAACTCGGTTGCCAAGAAAATTCACAGCTTCAATAACGGGTCTCGGGTTAGCCTCCTGGGTAGTACTAGTACTGGGCGTTGGTTTTGAGATGCCGGCGTGCCGAGTCTGGGATCGAATTTTCGACCTCTGGCGTGAGCGGGCATCACTCTGTCCATCATATTCTACCACCCTGCTTCTTATTTCGGCAACTGGTGATTTTTTACCGTTTATTTAAATCCCCTGGGGGTTTCCATATCACTCCTTCCAGATACACAAATGTTTATAATTAGAGATACAACTAGAAAACTTATATATGCGTAAATATATATGTGTGCCTGTGAATGACAAAGGTTGTAGAAATAGGATGTTTGAATGCGATGTATGTTAGTGTAATGTTTGCATTGTTTGATATATAAATCAGACCAGCATAGTGTTACATGGTCCTGAGCAGATGCGTGGTTAACAGAGTCATTATTTGAATTTAAGTCTATAATAATACAAATAAAATGCTATACCTAGCAATTTCTTCTCTAATATATTGAAGTTATCAGTGTATTATTATCTGTGACACATACATGATACTTAGATGGTAACTTAATAATATACTTCAGATCAAATCCGCCGACAGGAGGCGCGAAAACTCCAAAGGGAGATTGAACGTCTGAATATCACCGCCACAGGTAAAACTATATAGACAATGTTCATCATCAGTAATATACGAACTCATTATAAAACACCACAATAATACTCACACTAATTAAAATTATACTTATTATGTTACACTAACGATATTGAATGATCGGTTTTCATATGCAGACTGTATTCACCTTCGAAATAGGGCACGGCGATGGCGTGGGCATACAATGCGTAGCTACCTTTACGCCACAACGCTCGGGCTTGCACAAGTTTTTATGAAAGCATCATTATACCTCCTCGAAATGCCCTCAGAATGTAGGAAATGCATCCTGTTTCTTCTGCTGGATCACCCCCCCCCCCCCCCCCCCACACACACACACACACACACACCCCGCTAGAACCTGGTGGGCTTGCACGTCATTTTAGGGTTAGCTCCGCCACTACCATATGTTTTGTAATGTTATAGGAGTCTCACAGATATAACAAAGATTGGTTTTATTTCATGTAATCCGTTTATATACTTAATCGTTATACAGTAGCTGATAAGGTCAAGCTCGCAAACATTATAATTAACTACGTCTCACTCATCACTATCCATATTATTTCAGATCAACTGCAAAATAAAGAATCGGAAATTCAAAATTTGACATGTAAAATATATACATGTTTTATCAGAATTTGACAGGTAAAATATATACATGTTTTATCAGTAAAACAAAGCAGGAAAATAAATATATACGCTTTTAACCTTAAACTCGAAATCAAAGAAGTTTACACGTTGATTTTAGTAAGAACAAATACGAACAAAATATTACATTTAAAATTTCAGATATTTCGATGTTCCTACTCCAGTGAGTTCAGATTTACAAATTTCAGATACTTCGATGTTCCTACTCCAGTGAGTTTAGATTTACAAATTTCAGATACTTCGATGTTCCTGCTCCAGTGAGTTTAGATTTAGGATATTGTTTTTAAATTTGCATCTTGCGATATTAAATACATAAAAACTATTTTTAGTAAGGAGCTGCGTCTTTAGTTTTATAAACAATATAAACAGGTAATGCATTAACTTTTTCAATTTTGTCACAGATCGAATTCGGGAGGCCAATAAAAAGATTGCACAGTTGCAAGGTAAGCGTTGAAAACAAGAGTTTATCAGATAAACACAACTTTAAGATTATCATAAAAAAAATTGTCTAATACAACATGATATGTAGATTAGCACAAAACAGTTCGTCATATAACCTATCATTGAGATCAGCATAAACAGCATAACATTTATATAAGCACTAGCAGTGAATTGACACACCATGACATTTACAGAAGCACAAGCAGTGATTAGATACATGACATTTATAGAAGCACAAACAGTGATAAGACACATGACATTTATAGAAGCACAAAGAGTGAATTGACACAACTTGAAATTCATGTAAGTATAAATAATATGTACGTATCAATAATATCTGAATAATATAATGACATTTTAGTTAGCGAGACAATAAGATATATAGATACGCATAAACAATGTATATTGAACGGGACAGATAGCCCGCAACCTGACATTTTGAGGGTTATTTTACCTGACATTTTGAGGGTTGTTTTACCTGACATTTTGATGGTTATTTGACCTGGCATTTTGAGGGTTGTTATACCTGACATTTTGAGGGTTATTTTACCTGACATTTTGAGGGTTGTTTTACTTGTTTTACCTGACATTTTGAGGGTTATTTTACCTGACATTTTGAGGGTTGTTTTACCTGACATTTTGAGGGTTGTTTTACCTGACATTTTGATGGTTGTTTACCTGACATTTTACATGTATGTATTTTCTCAAACAAACATTCAAGCAATATCTTTGACATTTGGACTTGAATAAGAAAGAATATTTATGATAACAATGACCAAGTCTGTATTATCCAGCTGACAGTAACTGGAATGATTTCATCATTATTGATATGGGCAGTCAAAGTAGTTTTGACAAGAAAGTCAAAAGTTGGGGGTTAGCTATTCCGTGCAGTATATTAAAGGGACACACGGCAATGATGAACTCGAAGTTTACTCGTGTTTTAGAAATGAAATTTGCAAATTTATTAAAATGCTTTCCGTGTGCCGCTTTAAACCATGTATAAAATATTAAATTTATATTCCAGAAAATCTAAATCGTACTAAAACAATAGAACTGAATGCTCACCACGCGTTGCGAACAATGGATAAAACAACGGGTGGTATGTTGTATACATCATTTGTCCGTCTAATATATTTTAACATACTGTTTTTTCTTGGTGTTCTTCTCTTTTTTGGAGAAATCTATATTTCTAATGAACCAGTGCCAGTGACATGCCTTCTTTATATAATAAATATAGATTAATAGTCACTACTTTCTATTGTCGTGTTTCTAAGGTTTTTACTGATACAAAAATTGTCAAACATTGAGTGAGTGTATGTTATATGCTATCAAGCAACCGCAGTTGTCATTGGATTCCGCCAAACTTACAAAGCCGTTATATAACTGTAATATCTCGAACACATTTTAACAGGTGAAATCGGATAATTTATATCGGAGTTGATGTCCCTTAAACAATCAAATCTGCGTTATTTGACTCGAGTTCGCAGTTTTCATTCGATTTTCATCAAACTTACACAGTAGTGACTGTTATATAACCAATATTTCTCGGATAAGTTGTTGAACTGGCGGAATCGAATACTTAATATTGAATTTATGCCCATAAATCTAAAAAATCATCTTTCCATGTTTTAATTCGTTTGCTCCATATTTACAGAGGTGCAGGTGACTTCTGATACAGGGGACACTCTGTGTTCTCACCTAACGATAGCAGCGCTCTGTGTAATGAGCACAATTATAATTGGCCTCCTTGTCGTCGTGGGTTGCCTGTACCAATCAAAAAGCAGGCATACCAGATATTATGAAAGGAAAGGGTAAGTATACTAGTAGTTGACAGGGGCGGATCCAGGATTTCAGTTTAGAGAGGGCGCACAGGTGCGGATCCAGGGATTGATGTTTGGGGTGGAGGGGGAGGGGCAAGTATACTTAAGTGAATGTATTTACATGTATAACTTAATTCTTTTAAATAAAGATAAACATAATAACACGTATACCTTGAAATTTTTTACCTATTACGCTACAACACCACTTAGAATTAGTCTTAGACTAAATCATAGCACATCACTATCTTGTTAGGAGCAGGCCGATGGCATATTGTTTTTCTGGCTAAATCTTTTTTTTAATATAACATTGAATGAAAATAGATGAAACATAGATTTCAGTGTTGTATTAGGTATTTGTTTGCCTCAGTTTGTCCACCAGTTTGGTTGTTTCTGTCTCGGTGTTTTTGAAAGTTTGGTCTACGCAGTGTAGATATTTTAATGGTATACATGTTTTAGCAGACTGGTCCATTTTAAATCATTTACACATGTCATGACATGCAAATATACATACATTTTCTTCTGCGTTTGACTTTCTGCAGATGATGATCTACATGTAAAAAAAACTATTCAGCTATGTTTTAATTTTTGCTCGCGTTGATGGTGCCGCCATATCAAACTTTTTCGCGTAAAATTACCCGAAACGATAAAGATTTAACGACAAGGAAAAAAACTTAAAAAAACGACCAAACACTGGGCGACAGTAGAATATACTCAAGCATCATGCTAGAAGTAGTAAGTTTGTAGTACATATTTTAGGTACATCAAGTACGTGCTTAATTTGTTTTAACACAAATCGTTTAGATGGTTACTTGAGTTCAGGGTAAATGTGTAGAAGAAAAACCTATGCTTGCCAAATTTTATGGTCCCCCCCCCCCCTCTGAATCCGCCCTTAGTTGATGTGTAAATGATAACTGGCATAAAGTGAAAATAAAGACAACCCATTACATTAAGTTAAAAGTATGCAAGTCTAAAATGTATGTGCATGGAAACAACAGTTCCGGGGAAACAACAGTCCAGGGAAACAACAGTCCAGGAGATACTCGGGCTGAGAAGCCCGAGTCACGTCTATTACTCACCGATGAAAACACTCAGAATTCTATGCCTGTCCCACAATTCATAGCAATTGAATGCTTACTAAACTGTGACGTCATCTAAACTTTTAGTTAAAGCAATTGAGCAATCAACGTGCTAAAATGTGGCTTTCCCGACATTGCTATATAACGGACCTGGGTCCGTACTTCAGACTTATGCTTTCTTTTCTTTTTTTGGTGGGATGGGACTCGCGGCTTACGGGGCGGGTCTTTTTGTGAGCATGTGTGCGTGCGTGCGTGCGTGCGTGCGTGCGTGCGTGCGTGCTTGCGTGCGTGCGTGCGTGCG
Source organism: Panopea generosa (assembly GCA_029582155.1). NCBI lineage: Eukaryota > Metazoa > Mollusca > Bivalvia > Adapedonta > Hiatellidae > Panopea > Panopea generosa. Next base: position 25,311,401 of record CM055899.1, on the reverse strand, counting down.
CATTTGAGAAGTGAGGGGTTGTATTATTGGATTTTTTCCTTTTTTGGACCGGTGTCAAAATAAGTATGTTTACCAATTCACATTATGATTTACAAAACCAATATCAGAATTTAATTCATAATGAAGGTGATTTTTATATAGGAGTTTAATACAAAAATAATATTCTTATGCGGACAATATATTTGGAAATTTGTGCAAAATAGACATATTCATCTCCGAAATAGTCAATGAATTGTTTCCCAGGTCAAGCATAACTGTGTACACGAATCATTCATTAGAATATATATAGAACATAGATAACATTAAGTACAATCATCAAAACGATACATTTTCATGTAACATTCAGTGTCGCTAAATATTAGTATAAATAACGTTACTAGTCTCATTAAAAATGAGTTCTAGATCGAAATATATATTCTTCGATACAATTTGTATCAAAATACCGACAAGAACGAAAAATAAAAGATCGTTTCAAACAACTTTTTTTTATCCCACATGTTCTTATTATCTTTTATTCCAGAACACTGCCCGATAACACAAATGAACAAACAGACTTATTACATAGTGAATCCCCTAGTAGTGCAGAACTCGGGAAGACATTTTATACATGTGGCAACAATAATATAACAAAAGACGAAAAAGTACCGAATAATAATATTACACCTCCACATGGGCAAAAAACTGAATACGGACGCCCAGCCACACAGGGAACAACATCGGTAAACGGACAAACATTCACACAGGGAACAACATCTGCTAACGGACAAACAACTACAGACGGAACAACATCTGCAAACGGACAAACACCCATACAGGGAACAGACGGAGCGGTATATGATCACGATAAAATATCGCAGAGCCAAAACGAAACATGTAAGGCCGCGAAAACATTAAGCCAATGTCCACCAACACAGCCTGATCGAGACGGTGGTCATGAAGTTATAACAACCATTCAACGGTAATATTTGTGAAATATTTACCAGGTTATTTTTTAGATATCTCAGAGTATCGGACCCATGATCGGAGGGACGTGGGTTCAGTCCTTCGTCACAACCGAGTGGTCCGTTTATCAAGTGCTGTTAAAATAATGTTTGTATTAAATTAAATTTTATTTAACTGTTTTTTTTATTAGATTTGTAAATCTACACAATGTAAATATAAAATAAGAATACCCCAGTAGGTGTGTAAACCATTATTTTGTTTGTTTTTAGTTTGGAAGATGCAAAACTATTGTAAATAGCACAAATGTACCATATAATTAGAAGTTATGCTCATTCAATTTTTAACATAGTAAATGCATTTCTCTTAATAATAAAACTATTGCTTAATTTGTAAATATTTATATGTATGTTATTATGTGTGTCTCATAAGTCATTACTGGCTGGATGTTATAAATCATCATGTTTTATAACTTAAACCCATCATGTTTTATAACGTAAACCCATCATGTTTTATAACTTAAACCCATCATGTTTTATAACGTAAACCCATCATGTTTTATAACTTAAACCCATCATGTTTTATAACGTAAACCCATCATGTTTTATAACTTAAACCCATCATGTTTTATAACGTAAACCCATCATGTTTTATAACTTAAACCCATCATGTTTTATAACGTAAACCCATCATGTTTTATAACGTAAACCCATCATGTTTTATAACGTAAACCCATCATGTTTTATAACTTAAACCCATCATGTTTTATAACGTAAACCCATCATGTTTTATAACTTACCCATCATGTTTTATAACTTAAACCCATCATGTTTTATAACGTAAACCCATCATGTTTTATAACTTAAACCCATCATGTTTTATAACTTAAACCCATCATGTTTTATAACGTAAACCCATCATGTTTTATAACGTGTATATTGTTATTGTTTCATAACATGTGACACGTAAATAAAATAAAAATAAACTATTTATTGTTTAATATTTTTCTTAAAATCGTGGTCATATATAACAAAAAAGTACAACAAATACTTTTGTCATATTTTTTTGGCATAATAGAAATATGGATTTGTATGTTTCAAGATTGTTTCTGTCATGTTTCCAAAACTATTGACTAGTTTTAAAACTGTTACTTCTTTCTTAAAAAAAAATCAGATAGTAATTCAGGGAGATAAATATTTTCACATTTTCAAACGTTCATTGGTGTAAACATTGACTTCTCGCGTGAGCATAAGTACACATGTACGTTTAACTAAAACGTAAACTAAACTGCATGAACTGGAGTATGAAGTAAGACTATGAAATAAATCGTACTTCATTTCAAAACTCGGTCAAAGTTGTAAATATCAAACATTTATTGATAACTGTCCACTGAAATGTGTTTATATTTTATAACAGCCGGCGTATGGAATAGCTGGATTTATATTCGCGATTTTTTTAAATCTGACAATCGGACTCGTTGTCATTAATCTTAAATGTGTGTGAACACTGTAATTATACAAATTATTATGTGTATATAAAGTGATTTTCAAAGTCGTTGTGCGTGCGTGTGTAAAGAAAGCATATAAAAGCATAAAGGCAAATAAAGTGACAATTCGGAAATAGCACCCGCAGTCATCACCGGAGTACTCGTCGCCGGAATATTCAAGGGAGATAATAGTGGTGTGATTCATACAGTTATTTCACTTGGAGCTATCGCTCTTTTGTTTATAGGTGTAATTTTGTTTTTATTCTGAACTGAAAGATTCTGTATGATTAGAAATAAAGTGACCAGGCAGCATGGATGTTTCTATTGCATGAAATTCAAGATGGCCGCCGTAATTAAATATAGTCCAAAACTTAAAAAAAATCTTCTCATGAACCGCCAACCAGATTTTGAAAATATATTAATATATTATTCCTTTTTCATAGCAATCAAAGTTTTGTTCAGTAAGGATGTGATGGGTGTATTTTTACATGAATTGAAAATCTATAATCTTACTGAACGTACAGTACAGTGGTTTCAGTCATATCTAAAAAAAGATGTTAAATTAGGCGCCATTGATGGTTGTTGGTGACTCATCTGTTGACATGTACGCCGATGGTTAGTGATTGTCATTTATGGCAAATTGAAACAAAACTACATGTATGATTATAGGTACATAACTACATATAACAAAACTTCATGTATGATTATAGGTACATAACTACATATAACAAAACTACATGTATGATTATAGGTACATAACTACATATAACAAAACTACATGTATGACTATAGGTACATAACTACATATAACAAAACTACATGTATGATTATAGGTAAATAACTACATATAACAAAACTACATGTATGACTATAGGTACATAACTATATATAACAAAACTACATGTATGACTATAGGTACATAACTACATATAACAAAACTACATGTATGATTATAGGTACATAACTACATATAACAAAACTACATGTATGATTATAGGTACATAACTACATATAACAAAACTACATCTATGATTATAGGTACATAACTACATATAACAAAACTACATCTATGATTATAGGTACATAACTACATATAACAAAACTACATCTATGATTATAGGAACATAACTACATATAACAAAACTACATGTATGATTATAGGTACATAACTACATGTATGATTATAGGAACATAACTACATATAACAAAACTACATGTATGATTATAGGTACATAACTACATGTATTGAATTAAACATTCTGGGTAATTATGTATTTCAGTCAACAATTCACAAATCAAACATGAAAGATGTCAAAACCTTCTTGGCTTATTTATTGATGAAACATTAAGTTGGAACATACAAGTCAGTAAAATATGTGATAAACTAAATTCAAAATTATATCTATTTAGACGTATATCTAAATACTTAAATCTTGAAATGAAAATGTTATTCTACAGTGTGTTTATTCAGCCTATATTTGACTATTGCTTGACTATTTGGGGTACTGGTACACTTTCTAATACTAGTAAGATACTTAAAATACAGAAGAAAGCTGCTAGACTCATATTGGATGCACCATATAAAACACATTCTTTTAAAAAATTTAAAGAACTCTTGATGGTTATCATTTCCTGACAGAATAAAATATCATATTGGCATTTTTGTATTTAAAGCAATAAATAATTTAGTACCTTCATATATATGTAACCTTATTAAAATACCCATTAACACTCCTCAATTCCAAACAAGGACATTATGCATCCAAAAGCTAAAACTGAACTTCTTAAATGTGCATTTTCTTATTCTGCTATGGAAGTTTGGAACAATATACCTTCAACAATCAGAAAACTAAATAACGTAGCTACTTTAAAATATGTGTACAAAGAATTTCTGATAACTAAACGTCTTTCGCATGAAAATAAAATATTGCTCTTTGTCATTGTTAACATTGTAGGTTTCTGCTCAAAATATTGTTTTATGTTAAACATTGTAATCTTGGTATGCTTGATTTTATATGTGTTATTCAGAGGGCCTCATTGAAAATAAAATTTATATTGTATATAAAACTTAATGAGTTTACCCTCTCTAAATAAAGACAATGAACCAGTAGAGCGTCATCAGGTCGTCTTCAGTCCCCGGATGAAGTAGACCAAGTAGCTCCGAGTTAAAATCCATGTTGAAGCCTGAAATAAAAGTATCACATCAACCAGCTAATTCCACCCTTGCCTTCTTGTGGCACAACAACCGCCAGTGTTCCCAATAGACCAATGATCAATGCTACAGAACCCTTATTAGACCCCTCACAGAATATGCTGGCGTTATCTGGGAACTGCACACGAAAAACAACGTCACTAAGCTGGACAGGGCTCTCCGGAGGGCTGCTCGCATGGTGTTCTCCGACTACCGGACAACCAGCAGTGTCTCCGACTACCGGACAACCAGCAGTGTTCTCCGACTACCGGACAACCAGCAGTGTCTCGGACAACCAGCAATGTCTCCGACTACCGGACAACCAGCAGTGTTCTCCGACTACCGGACAACCAGCAGTGCCTCCGACTACAGGACAACCAACAGTGTCTCCGACTACCGGAAATCCGACTACCGGACAACCAGCAGTGTCTCCGACTACCGGACATCCAGCAGTGTTCTCCGACTACCGGACAACCAGCAGTGTCTCCAACTACCGGACAACCAGCAGTGTCTTCGACTACCGGACAACCAGCAGTGTTCTCCGACTACCGGACAACCAGCAGTGTCTCCAACTACCGGACAACCAGCAGTGTCTTCGACTACCGGACAACCAGCAGTGTTCTCCGACTACCGGACAACCAGCAGTGTCTCCAACTACCGGACAACCAGCAGTGTCTTCGACTACCGGACAACAAGCAGTGTTTCCGACATGCTGGATCAACTTGTTTACCAGAAATCGTCCTTCCCAGATGGTATCAGGATATGGAACGAAGATGTCATTATGATAAGTAGGTGTTACCGCTCCATCCGCAAAGTAAAAGCTGGTGTACCTCAGGACTCTGTCTTAGGTCCCCTTTTATTTTTAATATTCATAAATGATTTTCCATTATCTGTGCAAAATACTGTCGTTGATATGTTTGCAGACAATACTACCCTCTCAGTTTCAAATAATTCTCTTTCAAATATTGTTAAATGCTTAACAGCAGATCTCTATAATGTTGATGCATGGTGTGTAGCTAATCGCATACCTATCAATGCAGCGAAATCTAAAGTAATGTATATTTCTTCCAAAAGCAAAGTTAACTGCATATGTAATGACTCTCACCTTGTTCATTATAAAGATGAAGCTATTGATATAAGTTTACATGAAAAAATACTTGAAGTTATGATTGATAATACGCTGTTTTGGCTTACTCAAGTCGACAATGTTATAAAGAAATGTAATTCATTACTTTATCTTCTATCTCGCATCAAAGTATTTCTTTCTGTACCAATGCGTAAGTTGATTGTTAATGCTTACATTTTACCATATTTAGATTACTGTTTTGTAATTTGGGGAAATTGTAATATTTCACTTGTAGATAAAATTGTTAGATTTCAAAACAGAGCTGCTAGACTTATTCTCGATAAAAAATACGATACTCCTTGTACATAATTATTCACAGAGCTTAAAGGATGACGTTTCCTGAAATAGTTTAATTTCAAAAAGCCGTACTTATATATAAATCATTTAATGACCAGGCTCCTGCATAACAATGATTTATTTACTCCAGCAGCTAATGTTCATACACGCACACTACGGTCATCCTCTAATCTACAGTTGTATTCTCCTAAGCCTAATTCTGAAATGTTTCGAAATTCGTTTGCTTATTCAGGCTCTTCTTTGTGGAACTCTATTCCGTCTTATATAAAAAATGCAAATTCTATTAATCAGTTCAAAACTTTATATTTACGATGGAGTAAAAATTCTTAGCAATCCTAATGAATCGGGTAGCTCTTTTCAAAATTACCACACACACACACACACACACACACACACACACACACACACACACACACACACACACACATACATACATATATATATACTTGTTTACTTCTTTTGTTTATATGTTAAATTAATGTTGCACTTTGTAAATATGTTGAGAGCCTCATGGAAGATTGAATTTATTCAAATGAGTTCTCTCGTTAATAAAAGTCTTTATTATTATTGTTATTATTATTTTATTATTATTGTTATTATTATTCACACACAGGTTTAAGAGATAGATCAAACCCGTCTCGATCAGACCGTAGTCTAGTGTACATTATTTTAACCTTTTAACAGCACTGAACAAAACTCATTTAAATGCATTTATACAGTCGTTTGTTCATTACACATACATGTACATATAGTGGTGAAGTACCATAAACGGAAGAAGAAGACGAAGTGTTTACAAATATCAGTCAAAATGATGGCAGAGTATCTCATGTCGCTAAAATCTCGACATAGTCAGGCGATTACATATCAAGGAATCTGTCCATAATATTTTCTCTTTTAAAAAGCTGTGAGAAAAACGATAAATGTATATATATATATATAATCTTTATTTCCTCCATATATGAAGAGATAATACATATTATGCAAACATGATATAATGGCAATTATTTGAAAAGATTTATAAATACATGTAGTTACAATATCAATATTGTCTAACAATCAGTTTTCACATTTCAACATGTAGATTTCATATATAGAACTAGTTAAGGACCATATGAAAAATGAAGCATGTAAGTAATGATTGTACGATAGCTATTTACATTAATGACAACAACAACACAAACATATTTGACTTACATATATGATAAGGATAATAGTCATAGTTATATATTGTTAGAGAAAAATATATACATGTCTTATTGTTTATAAAAATTCACATTGATAATACATACTGAGCACATCATATTAGACAGCCTTAATCGAAACGAAACATCAAGACAACTAAGATGAGCTCACAAGTCTCTCGTTCGCACGCACACATGATCGCACGGACACATAGACAGACAGACAGACAGACAGACAGACAGACAGACAGACAGACAGACAGACAGACAGACAGACAGACAGACAGACAGACAGACAGACAGACAGACAGACAGACAGACAGACAGACAGACAGACAGACAGACAGACAGACAGACAGACAGACAGACAGACAGACAGACAGACAGACAGACAGACAGACAGACAGACAGACAGACAGACAGACAGACAGACAGACAGACAGACAGACAGACAGACCAACATTTAACACTTGTGAGCTTTTTGTATTATGGGTTTAATCTCTATCCATGTTTATGAGTTAATAAAATATTTCTGAAAATTGAATGTTAAGAGCTTTAATCTGTTTAAATATTGGGAGTTTTATTTTTAGTTACCACATACGGTATCTATGAACCACATGTCCCTATAAATTATCGGCTTTTTCCCCGCATTCTGTACAGACTATTAAATTAGATTAGAAAAACTATTGTTACATTTTGAATTGTAACTGTTTCAAAAAGTGTATGTTTTTTATCAAAAAGGGTTTGTGTCCAAATAATGAATAACTTTTTTATGTAATGTGTTTATCTTTCCTGTTCAATCAGATACAACTAGATAGTAATTTATGCATTTGTGAACATTTATAATTATGTATATGTTAAACTGTATACCGGTGCTCGGTGAAACATAACTGAAGCAATTTTCCCAGCAGATACTACACCTACTCCCCGCACTCTACATCTCTACTCTACATCTGACAGACCATGCAATTTTAATATGCCACCCTTTGGAGGGATAAAAATTAAAATAACACTAATTATTTAACACCTGTGGAAAACTTATCAAAGAGTATTATTTCACCTCCAACTAGAAACTAGCGATTTCATTGGACAAGAACAGTCAATTGGTGACCCCCTAAATTTCTATAGTGGGTCAATAAATGAGTTTTTATTGATATAACGTTCAGTTTAAAACATTAAAATTTTGAGTTGTACTTTTTTATGAAATAAAACAATATCAGTATTTTATTTTGATCATTTAAATAACTATATTTTTAAAATGACTCCATCCCCACCCACCATTTTAATAATGAAATGAAACAATATCATTGTTTTGAGCATGAAAGGTGGTCGATGAAATCAATCAGTTATTTGGTCTGTTACTGACCAAATAAGTAATATTAACATATTCATAACCTCATAATACATGAATATATGGACATATTTCCACATAATATGTAGACTGTCTCACCCAACTCCACGACATATATGGACATATTTCCACATAATATGTAGACTGTCTCACCCAACTCCACGTAATATATGGACATATTTCCACATAATATGTAGACTGTCTGCCTCACCCAACTCCACGTAATATATGGACATATTTCCACATAATATGTAGACTGTCTGCCTCACCCAACTCCACGTAATATATGGACATATTTCCACATAATATGTAGACTGTCTCACCCAACTCCACATAATAAATGGACATATTTCCACATAATATGCAGACTGTCTCACCCAACTCCACATAATAAATGGACATATTTCCACATAATATGTAGACTGTCTGTCTCACCCAACTCCACGTAATATATGGACATATTTCCACATAATATGTAGACTGTCCGTCTCACCCAACTCCACGTAACATATGGACATATTTCCACATAATATGTAGACTGTCTGTCTCACCTAACTCCACGTAATATATGGACATATTTCCACATAATATGTAGACAGTGTCTGTCTCACCCAATTCCACGTAATATATGGACATATTTCCACAAAATATGTAGACTGTCTGCCTCACCAAACTCCACGTAATATATGGACATATTTCCACATAATATGTAGACTGTCCGTCTCACCCAACTCCACATAATATATGGACATATTTCCATATAATATGTAGACTGTCTGTCTCGCCCAACTCCACATAATAAATGGACATATTTTCACATAATATGCATACAGTCTGCTGCACTATTAAAACTGTATACCGGTGCTCGGTGAAAACATAACTGAAGCAATTTTTCCAGCAGATACACCTACTCACCGCACACTACATCTCTACTCTACATCTGACAGACCATGCAATTTTAAAATGCCGACCTTTGTAGGATTGTTTGTTTGTTTGTTTTGTTGGGTTTAACGTCCCACCCACTGTATTTCAGTCATTTGGAGACGCTTTTATCTACATGAGACAGATATAGTGCTGCCTCACTGTGGTACCACACCGTAGACAAGTGGAATGATACCACAGCCAGTCACATTATCCTGACACGGGGCCAACCAGTCCTGGAACTACCCTTATGTGCTGAGCGTCGAGCACAAGAGAGATATACCAATATCATTTTTAACGACTTTGGTATGTCGCGGCTGGGGATCGAACACGCATCCTCCCGTTCCCGAGGCGGACCCTCTACCACTAGACCACCGGGGACGGTCCTTTTGGAGGAATAAAAATTAAAATAACACCAACTATTTAACACCTTTATTATGTGGAAAACTTATCAAAGAGTATTGACATACTCATAACCTCATAATACATGAATCGCTGACTATTCTTGAAAGTGTTCAACACAATACATGGACCTTTTCCCCTCACATTGAAAAGACAATCTCTCACTTAATATATGGACAGATTTCCACATAATATGCAGACTGTCTGCCGCATTATCTTCCACTAAATATATGGACAAATTTCCACATATAACACTATTTGCCTCTAACATATAAACTGTTTTCAACAAAAAAATGTACTTATCTGTCTAACTTACAAGTTACATAATATCAAAATAGTGTAGAACTTTTACGGACCAAGATGTATTTACATGCTCGTCTACACCAAGTATTTATGATAATCATTTGAATGAAGTTTCATTGAAATAAAATTTAAAGAGCATGTTAATTATCCTCATCTATTGCTGAACCTTAACTGTAAACTGAGTATCATTACCTCACAATACATTAATTGCAGACTATTTTTTCAATTTTGTGTGCAACACACTCACAGAGCTCTACAACAATGCCCATTGGTAATTAAAAAAATTAAGCCAGACAAATTATAGCAATGAATTCCATATTGAATAACTTTGACCTCTAGGTGACCTTTACTTTTGAAATAAGAGCATGCATTTTGTGCCAAGGCACCTACTCCCCAAACTCTGCATCTATGTTGAATTTTATTGACTAAAAAGTTAAGACAATACAAAATTATACCTCGGAAATTTATATTGATTAAATATGAATTTTATGCGTGAGACAACTCATTGAGCTCTATAATTGTGTAAAGAATAATAGAAATCCAATGAATAAAGTTATCATTAAAACAAGACAAAAGGACGATCAGACTCACCGTATAACTTTAATAAACACCCAACTATTTTAACACTATCTTCAACTTAATTTATGGACATATTTCCAAATAATAGACTATTTGCTATTTAAAAAAATATGGCCATATTTCCACATAATACACAGACTTATTGTCACACCATCTTCCACTTAGTATATGAACTTGTATGTATAACTGAAGTATAGGCCAATCGTTTCAGTCATCAGTTGAGACCACATTTTCAGCAAAGGAGCTTGACAACTAAAATATCTCTTGTCTTTCTTCTGCAAGAAAATGTCCAAAAACACATTTAAAAACGTCTAGACCTTACCCTAGACCTTACATATTATTCTGCTGATGAAAACGTAGGAATACTAGGGGCTTTTTTGAAAAAATAGGAAAAAGTAGAAACACTTTTAAAAAAAAGTAGGAAAACTCAGGAAAACTAGGAATGCTGGAGAGCCTGTATAATAATACATGGACAGATTTCCACATAAAAGACTATTTGCTGTTTAAAAAAAATGGACAGATTTCCACAATACACATACTGTTTGTCTCACCATTTTCCGCTTAATATATGGACATATTGGCCATAAACCCATTGGCAAAATCCAGCTATAGTCAATGTTAATATTTCTTCAAGTAATTGTTTATTTTTTTCTTTATGGTTTCCCATGATCGCTCATGTAGTGATCCACCACACTCTCTACTTCTGGTAATGGCATTATAACACTCTTGCCGAGTTGGGCAGGTCCTTGTGGTTGTTTTGTTGAAATAGTCGGGCAGGTATCTTCTAAGCTCTTCCTCTTCCTCTTCGGACCATTTTTGCCTTGTGCCTATTTAAAAATGCAATATCAATGGTTGGACTGAACAGCTTACAATCAACAATTCACAATTCATCATTCACAAGAACTCACATAAGATTACATTTGAAAATGGCCAAACTGTTAACATTTGTAATTTTTTAACATATAGCTATTAAAATGCATATTCATGTCAAACACGGAATTTAATTCATGCTTATGTCTTTAGAAGTATATTGTCCCTAATGTTTTACTTAAAGCTATGGTAGATAACTTGAGAGTACTTTTTTTAAAACCTTAGGTTTTTTAAGACCTATCTATTCTTACTTTTCTTAACTTTCTTTCGTGTCTGCAAAATGTCCACCCATCGTCATTCATGAAGTCTTCAACAGCCAAATCTGAAATGTAAGAATCTTATAACTTCTTAACATTGAAAAAAAAATTTAATTAAGTATAGTTGTAAGCTTTATCCAACTCTTTTTATTATTAGTATAAGATTAATGTTGACAGTAACTTTAAGAGTTTAAATTCAGAAGCTCAAACTTAAAGGAGACTAACTTAAATAGTTTAGATTGCAGAATACTGCCTAAAATGAAAGTTAGTTCTAAATCTGCAATGTTTGTTATAAGTGTTACATGACCGACGCTCTACTGTAGTTATAAAATATAGCTTTCATTATGTAAATAATGTAATCTTAAAAATAATTCATGCACATAAAAAAGAAACCTACCATCACCTCCAGTGACAGACACCCCCACTACAACGTCCCTGATATCATTGACTGGCGCTGCAACTTCAGTCTCATCCTCTTGGAGAATATCTAAAGGCAGATATTTATGTAGGAGATATTCTTAACTTAATAGAACTTTTACAAAGTCGAGAAGATCTTTATTATATTGATAGGTTAACTGTTAAGCTTAATGTAAAAGAAGTTTTTCTCGTCCCTCTGGATCATTGAATTGAACTTCACAAAAACAAAGAAGTTTTTACTCAAATTTGAGACGAAACTGCAATTTCAAGTACATACTGTGGTCTGTTATAATATGAATTATGTGTGAATGTTAATCATAAAAAAATTGTTATTCACCTTTCCATTGCAATGCCGGATATTCTTTTTTTAGATTCTCATCCAGATTTTGAAACAAAATTGAGCGGTTGGGTGTTTTTTATTTTTACTGACAAAGGCTAGACCCAATAATTATCATACAGTCCTTATCCATGACAACCACAAGGTTAATCAATTTAATTGATAAATATGATATATATTGTAATACTTAACACCTCATTTTTTTTTTACAGTAGCAGACAGCTGTTGTCACATATAAAAAATGTTGGGGCGGGCTTGGATGAGAGTCTAAAAAAAAATCCCCTGCCTAATATAAAATATGTACCTTCAAAGCTGATTTCGTTAAGTGATTTTCCACTGAATTTTCCATGCAGGTTGCTTTCTTGTATGAGCATCAACTTTGCAATGTCAAGGCGTTCGATCAAGCCAGATGTTGATCTATAATGTTGCTCGTGGACCTTCCTTGTGTGTCCAAGATGACGGCACAGCCATTTCATTTCATGGTCCTTTAACCCTATAACCTTGAAATAGAAGACAATCACAAACACTGACACACTTTTAGCTTTAATAAAATAACCATAGAAACATAGACCTAAACAGTTATGTAAGTCTGTAACAAATTGTACCATGGAACTAAAACAATATAAGGATAAACTGTAGAAAAGATGTCAACAGTTCTTCGTAAATGCCAAACAAGCACTCACTCATACTATTATATGGAAGTGTGGCTATGCCTCTGGTTACCTATTAATATGAAAAAAAAAGAATTTCAAAGAAGATACAGTTTTCATTACAATTTCTTACCTGGGCTATGGTAGCACAGTGTTTTCTCAGATTAGTAGCATAAATTCTATCTGGGAACTTTAGGCCACATCGACTCCTTAGATCCTCAAGACTACTGGCTGCTCTGATAACATCCATTGCTGATAAAGAAAAAACTATATTACTTCAAAATCATATGAGTTGACAATTTTGTCACAAGATTACATTTACAACATAAATTATTTTATGTTACAGCAGATTTCACAACAAAAAGATAATAACTTTGTAAAAGTATGAGTTGATTGTTTTGTTTATAAAGATCTTAGTCAATTTGGTATTCAGTGGTAGCAAAGAAGACAGTAAAACAGATATTTATAACAATTAAATACCCAGAGGTAAGAAAACTTCAAAATTTTCTCTCCTTCCTAAAAAGTTACCTTTACGTACCTACAATTTTTGACAGAATGGAGACATAATGAAAACTAAGAATTAGTTTTTTATGCAAAATTTCATTATCAGGATACAATATATTAATATGAATAATTTAATATCACTTTTAAGTTTTTCCTACATAAACTTTCAATTTGTTAGTGAAACTTTTGATAATCAACAAACATATATAAATATAAGTGTAGTTAACTGGCGTATATTTAGTATAAATTCATTTAGTCTACAACAATTATGAACCATTATATCATTAAATCACCCTTATTGGCATGTTGGTACACTAGAATAAGGTGTGTTCTGGGGGAAATCAGAGTACAAGTAAAAACCTCACTTGTCTTGCTTGGTGACCACAAACCAACATTACAAACTGATTGCATTATAATTAGTGATATATAAAATTATTTATCTAAGTCTGATTTGCAATACTGACCTGAGTTGGCAAATAGATATGGGTTGTCCTCTTTAATGCCTGAATTCTTTCTAGTGATGGGGTCAGCTAGATATTGCATGGCTGGAATGGCTTCACTGGGGATTATCTTAGATTTCTTTTTCTTCAAACATTCTAGAATGCAAATCAATTATTCACAATTCTTGTAACTAATTTCTTTGTATATAGATCATACTAATGTATGGCTCAACATAATTATTTATATCATAAAATATTTTTTATAGATATATATGTCACTAGTGTAATAACAATGCAAATTAGTATGAAGTTAGTCATAAATGAATAGCATTGAAATTGTGCACGCTATATAGCTATGTTTAATGTATTTAGCTAGTATTTTTATATAAATAGAATATCACATTTGTGGTTGTTTAATACACACTTAATTAAACTTATTTAATAAAATTGATAAAATTTTGTTTAATTAGTTCCAAATTCAATGACCACTCATTGACATGTAATATACTCTATTTATTTGCCCTCGCTATCTGTTTTTGCTTAGTACATCTTCATTAAGGAACGTTTTGAGTTTTGACTTGCCACCTCAAAAGGTGTAGGTCCAATGTGTTCGCAATGTGTGATTCCAAAAATAGCAACCATTGATGTAAACAAATATCATTTTTTCGAGAAAGGATTTTCTTCTTTATTTTTCGTATCAGAGCATAAAGTTTAAAAAACAAACAAACAATAACTGCTGAATTTATATAAAAACAAGAGGCCCAAGAGGGCCTGAGGACGCTCTACTGACTCATAGTGGCCAAAGCACTTTTTGAAATTCTACTTTGCAATAGAAACATCGGGGCGGGGTCATTTTTAAATCTAGGGACACCATTTGAACAAATCTAACAAAACTATAGTTGGTCATCATTACTACATAAACATTTTGAAAATCTGTTAGACTGTTCATGAGAAGAAGACTGTTTAAGTTTTGGACTATTTTTAGTAACATCGGCCATCTTGAATATTAGATAGAAAAAATAAATCTTTTGTATAGTCTCCTAGGCAATAGAAACATCCATGTGAAGTTTCAGTTTAATTGGCCTAGTGGTTTCAGAATAAATGAAAAAAAAGAAGAGAATTTTCTGTTTTCCCACAGTAGTACTATGTAAAATTCTAAGTCCCCTTACAAGGCCCCTATATATTTTAGCCCCTAAATTCTTATCTGCAATCAAACCCCTACACTTAGGGATAACTTATATCAAATATGTAGAAATCTGCCATACTGGTTCTTAAGAAAACAATTTTACTAATTCCCAATGTGTACCCTTTTGGGGCCCCTCCTGACCCCTTAAGACATACGAACCCAGTCATTTTTACAAATCTTAACCTCCTTCACCTAGCAATGCTTTAGTAAAAATGTAGGCAAAATCATTTCCATTTAAAAAAATATATATATTGTTTCAGTTTAACTAGCCTAGTGGTTTCAGAACAGATGAAAGAAAAAGAGAATTTTCTGTTTCCCCATAGTATCCCTATGTAAAATTCTAAGTCCCCTTACAGGGCCCCTATAAATTTTAGCCCCTAAATTCTTATCTACAATCAAACCCCTACACATAGGGATAATTTATGCAAAATATGAACAAATATGACATAATGGTCCTTAAGAAAACGAATTTAGTAATTCCCAATTTGTACCCTTTTAGGGCCCCTCCTGACCCCTTTAGACAGTGGAACACTGTCATTTTGACAAATCTTAACCTCCTTCACCAAACAATGCTTCTGTGAAGATATAGGCAAAATCATTTCCATTTTAAAAAAAAAAAATAAAAAAATATTATAATCAGGGCTCAAACTAGAGGGCGACAAAGTCGCTTTTTTCTCCGTCACTTCGCTTTTTATTGGTCACCGCGAAGTTTTAAGTCGCCTTAAAATTAGCAACATGGCTTTTTTTCTGGATGCTAGTGAAGTGCAAATTACAACTATAACCAATATTTGGTATATTCTCTAATCCGTGGATAAGTGTCGCCACACATGTGGGAATGCAAATTGCAATAATCGGTTACTTGATCCAAATATCCCCAGGCAATTTTCGGCATATATGTTTACACCCCGTGCCAACATCGTATAGGTTGCTAGGCAACGCAATTGTTTGGCTGACCAAGATCAAGGTTTCCCTTGCATACATAGAGTTAAAACATCCAGCGTCTAATTGAAACCGATCATTTTTTTTCAACTGTCAATCAAAGTTTTCCATGAACAAAGAAACTTTCCACGTATGACGTAATCATCCTTTGTGTTTGCGAGATGCATAGTTGACTTCTGAATTACAAGTTTAAAATGAATAATTAGCGTGTTTGATTTTTAGAAATAACCGATGATTAAAGAGGTATTGATAATTATGTTGCTGCTTACTGTTGTCTATAAATATGTTTGAGTCGAAATAAACAAATTGAACTGAATCGATTATAACAACTGTTAATTCGGTGTCCGTGAGTGATGTATAGAATTCACATACAAAAATGTTTTGTTTCTCAATTTGTTTGTTTAAATCAGCTGGTTTAATTACTCTAAATATTTGTGATCCGACCTATAACTACAAAATTTGACTTCCAAAAAGCCTTGAAATACTGGAAACAACAGAAATTACGAAAAATTTATAAATGAGAATTAAAAAAGTCAAGTAAGAAACAGTTAGTTTAAGCAGTGTATAGACTGCAGTGGGGATAGCATGTAACACAGCATCTGAAATTTAAAAAAATGTGTGTTTAATGTATGTTTCATGAACTTATAATTATGTTTTGCATTTTAATAAAAAAGTGTTAATTTGATAAAAATAAAAATGATATGTGAACAGAGAAATATCTTTTTGATTACTCTTTCGGAGATAAAGTTATAGATAAATAGCATTTATCTTCTGCTTTTACCAGGTACTAGTGTTCCATGTTCTTTGCAAAAAAAATAAAATAAACAATAATGAGTGGCATGAAGAATACTCCTACCATGAAAAAGTAGATTGTAAGTTCATTTAGCTGTATCTTTATTCAGAAAGTTAAACTCCCTGTTCTTTAAGAATATATCACACAAAAACTAGTTCCTTAATTACAACATCAGATAAAAGACAAGAAGGCTGTCAACCAACATATTTGATATAAATCAAAAACAATATAAAACATTATAAAAACAATATAAAACAAAAACACACATAATGACATAGCATTAATTTTAATAAAACTAAGTTTTTGTGTAACCGCGTGACGAAATTTACCACTTCTCCCTATTTTTTCTCCACTTCTTTTTTTTTGGATGAAGGAACAGTCACTTCTCCCTAAAATTCAGACCCAGTTTGAGCCCTGATTATAATGACATGTGTCCCCTAATTGAACCCTTTGGGCGGGGTTATATTTAACCCTAGGGACCCATTTGAACAAATCTGACAAAACTATAGTTGGTCATCATAACTACATAAACACTTTGAAAATCTGTTGGGCCGTTCATGAGAAGAAGATTTTTTAAGTTTTGGACTATTTTAGTAACGGCGGCCATTTTGAATTTCAGATCGAAAAAAAAAAATCTTTTGTATAGTCTCCTATGCAATAGAAACACCCATGTGAAGTTTCAGTTTAATTGGCCCAGTGGTTTCAGAGAAAGTGCTGCTAACAGACGACAGACAACGCGCCATCGCATAAGCACTTCTGGCCTTTGGCCAGTAGAGCTGAAAATAAATAACAAGTCTCTGTCGCAGCAACAGAAAAACTCCAAAACAACAAATAACGAGTCTGTGATAAGAGCACGAGTCTGATTGGAACAGATAGCTTTTGTCAGATAGGTAGATTAATATTCCTAAACTAAGTTACTAAAAGTTGCAAATTTGCTACAAGTAAACTTGATTAGAACTTGTATTTGTCTTGTGGGCAGAAATTATTACTAGAGGACAGTCTTTGACTATTCAAGTATTTACAAGCCTTTTCTTACATTTGAAAAACCTAGTTTTTTACCAAAAAAAAGACAGCTTCGAACTTGACCTAGATTTCATAAAACAAACATTCTATCAGCTTCGTGATGATCAAAGTGAAAATATTGCAGAACGTTTTTCTAATATTTCACACGATGACCTAGTTCATTAAACCCATATGATAAAGTTTCTGAACAAGTTTCATGAAGATTGAATACAAAGTGCTGAGGTGAGCTAAAATTTTACTAAAAAATCTTAATCTTTAGATTTCTATTCAAAACACAGACTGGTTATTATAAGAACAGGAAGCTAAACATATTTAACAATCAAACATGTATTCAAAATTCAACAATATTTACTTAATCCAATTTCTTCCCAAAATCTGCTAGGAAATATTTCCAAGTCTCCATGCTTCACTGTTAGTCTATAAATAAAGGTAATGACCAGATATTATTTTTGACTGGATTGTTTATGGGATATTTCTTATGTTTGTTTTTGTTTTTTTTTGGATTTACCGTCGCCGCGACAGTATTTCAGTCATTTGGCGACGTCCAGCTAATTACAGGTGGAGGAAGACCCCGAGTGCACAGAGGCACCCGGGTAGAACCACTGACCTACCGCAAGCCAGCTTGAAGGCTTCCTCACATGGAAATCCGAAGTACCCAGACGGGATTCGAACCCATGCGGTGAGGGGCTGAGAGAGGATAATTCTTAATTTGTGTGGCAATGAACATGAGTCCACTTATTAAGTAATCGGTATCTGACTTTTGATTTACATAACGCAGATAAAAAAACATGTAGGTAACAGATTAAACCATATTGTCTCCTGAAAAAAAGTCTCATGACTTTGTAACCATTTACACTTACATTGCATTATCACTTTTACAAAACACTTCTACCAGGCCATCAGACTTCTCCTTCACGATTTGAACTGGCCACCGCATGGAGTGTGGAATGCCCTTAACTTTTGCATATACCCATTCATTTTCCATTTTGGATTGGTATGATACCTGTAACATAATTAAAAAGTTAGTGCAAAAAATAGTGCTTACAATCTCCAATTTCCAATTATAGCAACACCATAAGTCTAACATGGGCCATATCAAAAGTTTAAATGTATAAACTGATAATACTTGGACCAACTAAGCTCACAATATCTGGATACATCTTGTCCCCAAAAAAAAAAAAAAAAAATCATTACCAGCTTTTAGAGAATGCAAGATTCTTAAGAACTCATAATATTTGGATTCTACAAGCTGGTAATACTCTGACATGTTCAGGAGTGTACATGTACATGCAGCATTTTCAATACTTAGTATGCACATACACATAAAACCTCATAGGGGAGCTATCATTACTTAGGTCTCAACATATGATTATGTTATACTGGGTGGGTGCAAGAGGGAGTCACATCATTTAGGAAGTTGTGGTCACTTCAAAAAGTTTACAAAACTCGGACAACCTATTAACCTCATGATATCTGGACAAATCTTTTCCCAAGTAAACAAAACATTTCCAGCTTCTAGATAATTAAAAATCTTTATATTTGAATACTACAATCCAGTAATATGCAGTCATGTTATGAACACAAAGGTACAGAGGGAACATTTAAAGTGATGAAATAATTATGGCAATTTTAGAAATTTACATGAATAAAAAAGTAATACTCAGACAGATTCAAGAGAGTGTACATGTAAATGTAGCATGTTCAATTGTATGCACATACACATAACTTGATATTATAAAAGGGAACTATCATTACTTTGGTCTCCATATGTAATGCGGGGTGGATATCCAATACATTATGAAATTTTGGCTGCTTGATAAGTTTACAATACATGGACAACCTAACCTCATGATATCTGGACATATATTGTCAAAAAAAACCCAAAAAACTAGCTTTTAGAGAATTCAAGATTCTTAATAACTCATAATATTTGGATTCTACAAGTCTGTAATACTAAGACATAATCTAGGAGCATATGTACATGTAGAATTTTCAATTGTATGCACATACACAAAACCTGATAAGGGATCTTTCGCTATCATTTCTGTGGTCTCCATATGTAATGCAGGGTGGGTATCCCATACAATAGGACATTTTGGCCACTTGATAAGTTTACAATACTTTGACAACTGAAGCACAATATATCTGGACATATATAGCCCCCCCCCCCCCCCCAAAAAAAAAGAGAAAAGATTATGTGTTGACCAACCCACTGAAAATTAATGTGTGCTCAAACATGTATTACCCTTTCAATCAGCAATTATTTCTTTAAAGACTGTTCTACCAACCCATTGACCAAATTTTGAGTTGAGCCTCTTCAAACTGTTTTCATAAAATATACCTTATGAATGGTTTGTTTTGTATCGCTTAGCTTACTTAAGGTTAAATCTCGATTGAGTATTGCACATTAAAAATGTTTACTGCTAAAACATTCTTTTGCAGAAACTAAAAAAAATCAGAAGACACAGAATTTTTTTCAATTGCAGTAAAAGGCTTTGTTCAGAAACACTTGCATTTTAACAGTCCTCGGTAGTAACAAAGTATAAAATCATTGGCAATGTAGCTTTGGGGGCTGTAGCTTCATCCCCGCTTATAAAATTCGTCAACTGCAGCCTTTTTACCATGCAAAGCTTTAATTAAGCGAATTTTAAAAATAAATTGTTAAGCAAAGTTAGTTCGGACCGCCAAACTGCTAACTTATCGTCAATAATATCGCATACCCCACCCATCTTTTTAACATGTAAAACGTCCGATGTTACGTATTTCTTCCTAAAAAAAAAAAGCTAAATAAAATGAACGATTTATTTCTGGATGAAACTATCAACAATACCTTCGATCATGGTTACAACACGTTCATTGTTAATGACAACATTTTATTTCCAAAATTCAGATCAATCGCAGCCACCATTTTCAGCATGACGAAACAGGACCGAAGAAATGTTATTAAAATGGGTTGTGCTGTCATTCCAGCCAGGCCAACATAACTATTACCATATTATAAGACACAACGAACTGAATTCACGTTTATAACAAGTGTTATCATTCATACATTTTACAAGATCGAAATAAACTCACCATTCTAGCATGGGTCCAACTGCATGGGGTTACATTTGTTTCTACATCCGGTGAAATTCCCGAAGTTATACGGAAATAACCAAATTCAACTTATACGCGCAAAAAAGCAATCCCGTATACTCGGTCATTTCCGTTAAGGGCCGTGATAACAACAAAAAGACCGAGGTGCACGAATGTCGAAAAATACGATACTCAATCGTACATACTCGGCAAATTCCGTCATCCTTCGGTAGTTATTACGTAGTAATAGCCAAGGTGTTCCGAGTGATACGATACTACATAATCTAAGGGAGGCAAATCCTACAAATCTGTCCATAGCGATGGACAATTGAATAATCCATGTATTAAGGTTTTTTTTAAAGTGTTCTTTTAATAAAGCCATAAGCCCTTAACTATCAATTTTATGCACTTTTTATTTCATATTATGGGCTTAAGCTCACAATATTTCTTGCCTCATATGAATAGACATACCAAAAAATAAGCCCATAAGTGGAAAGTGTTAGAGCAGACAGACAGACAGACAGACAGACAGACAGACAGACAGACAGACAGACAGACAGACTGTAGAAACAGGTGTAGATTTGTTAATTGTTTTCATTCACGTAACATATATGATGTCATGAGACAGTTGACATTTTTCTGAAAACCTCCTTGCGAAGGATTAAAGCTCAATTTTCCATCCTTTTCAATTAGCTGAATTAGGATTTTTTCATAAAGTTTTAATATGCATGAACACAATGAGATGGCTCTATAGCTATTTGGGTCATTTTTCTTTTTGTTTCCGCCTTTAAATAGTGTTATAATTATACCTTTTTTTATTTCTGCGGGCGTATGTGAAAAAGCAAGCATACAGTTAAACAGTTTAATTATCACCTGCTGCAGTAAAACACCGCCATGTATGATATATTCGTAAAATACTTTATCGTTCCCGCAGGCTTTAAGTTTTTTACAGTTACTCAATGCATTTAAAGTCATTTTCTCGTTAATAATATGTTGTCTACTATATTTATGAGATAAATTGTCTTTTAGCTTAGTAAGTTCGCATTCCACTTCCGATTTGTAAGTTGGATTGAATGATACGTCTTGACTAGGTGAGTAAAGCTCACTAAAATAGTTTTTCCAACCCGTGTTAATAAGCTTCGGCTCTTTTAGGATAGTACCGTTAAAATTCATTTCGAAACACGAGGCATATGACTTTTTGTTTCGACGATTATTTATTAGCTTCCAGAATTCATTGTTGTCACATTCTGCTGCAGAATCAATTTCTGCATCCTGGCTCTTTAAAAACATTAACACTGCTTCTCTGTGGAAACGTCGAAAAGAACATTTTGATTTTTTATAATTTTGATTTGAAAGTGAATTTGTGTCATTTTGGCTTATTTTCGCTTAACCATATGTAGCGTTTTGCTTTCATTTCATTATGTAGATACGTCAGTTCGTTATTCCAATATGGTTTTATGTATTGTTTAAAACGTACCTTTGGAATATATAAGTCTGTTGCTAGGTTAAACATTAGCACAATAGCCGAGTACAAATCATCAATTTCTCTAGTATCACATATATCCAGTTTTTTTGCGCTTTTTAACATATCACTATTTTCTAAGAATTGTTTATAAGAATCTAACTGTACCTTTTTCACATTTCGCCAGTTTATAATACGGGTATTTAATGTTTCCGTTTCTGTAACAGTTTTTATAGAATACGTGCAAACAATGGGCGGTGTGTGGATACATTCAGTGCATTGTCATCAAATATTTGACAGTCAGTAATATTTGGTAATAGTAGCTCCTGCACAAAAATATGATCTATACCTTTCTCTGTCACTGTTATAGGGAACATTACTGAACTTCGATCCTCTGCATAAGGCAAGTGCATTAACTGATTTAAGATCAAATTTGTTTGTAAGCTGTAATAGTAATTTACCTCTTGAATCTAAATTAAAGTTTGTTGCTATGCGTTTAGATTTAAGTTCAGTATTGTAATCACTTATAACAAACAGAGAACCCTTATCTTGATATGTACAAATGATATTTTCTAATTCTTCAAGGTGTTGATTATACAACCGCATAGGGTGGTTTTTACATGGCAAGTATACTTGAACTATATATGTGTAACGACCGGGAGCTGTCATGATTTGAATG
Organism: Panopea generosa; assembly: GCA_029582155.1. Lineage (NCBI taxonomy): Eukaryota > Metazoa > Mollusca > Bivalvia > Adapedonta > Hiatellidae > Panopea > Panopea generosa. The sequence continues at coordinate 25,287,993 of CM055899.1, read as the reverse complement.
CCAATAAAAGTATCACAGTTAAGATCTAAAGGGGTCACAATAGGGTTCTACTTTTCTACCCGATACGATGTCTAGGTCAGGGTCAGATAAAGCATAACTACTGTAGTCAGTGTTTATACTATCCAAAAAGCGGAGATCTTTTCTAAAGAGCCAGTGTTCTGATATTCCACAAACATCTATTTTATATTTATTGAGAAAGTCAGCCAGATAGCTAGCACTAGACATAATACCTGTTGCATTCCATGTAGCAATATTAAGTTTACCTGTATCTGAGAACACTTTCATTGTTTACGAAATTTCTCTTCGACGTAAACGTCTAATGAACAATACGGATTATAATCATGGTAATTAGCATGATTGTATCGATCACGCCTGTTAACATGATTCCACGAGTCATTCGGGTATTCGTGATTTTCATTTGTGAGCGTTTGCGATTTGTGATTGGAAGTATCACCAACACTGCGGTTTTTGTAATAGTTGTAAGATAACCAAGGTCTACATGTTATCCCCCTGGGCCAGAAATATGGGTCACTGTTAAGTAGGTCAGCGTTGTTGTCGTCTTCAACATTAAGGCGAACAACTTTTGTCCTATATTTCTTATTTCGAAATATAGAAATTTTTGTTACAGTCGGTCCCTTGCCCCGAACAAAATTTGCTATTTTGGCTTCAGTTATCGTTGGTCGAAAACTACCTATATAAAAGCGCTTTGTGCGACGTCGCACCTACTGTTTAAAATCATCATCAAATCCGGAGGGTTTTTTTTGTCGACACATGTGACACATATGTTCCGTCCGGAGATGTTACTGCTACGCTGGGACTACTTTGTTTTGTCCCGAACCTAGTGTCTTGGTGGACTGGTAGCTTTAAAATGTTCTTGGGATTTGAACGTCTCGGAGATACGGCCCGGTCCGTGTCATATTTTAGTTTTTTATTATTAAATATCAGTAAAGGAGACCGATTTCTTTTTCAGAGTATTTGTGGTGTTGGGCTTTCGTGTCGTTATAATGGGTGGGATGGGTAGACCCCCGAAGGAGGAGTCGGTTACCATGTCGTCTGTTATAACTTTTGGATAAATGGGCTTGGCTGTGTAAATGTGACTATCAGGAGGGGTGCTTGTCGTCTGAAGCATATCAATAAGTGTACCTACGTCGGAGGCAGCGATATCAGTCCGAGTATTAACGGGAGATTTTGGGGTTAAAGTCGTGGTATCAGTTTCTCTGTAGCATTTTAAAAGTTACATGCGAAGCACTATGAATGAGGACAGGTTATCAGCACTAGCGCTAATGCATTTGCACCATGCGAAGTACATTGACGCAAAGATAATCTGCCAAACGTTCATAGGACAAAATAAAAGACGAATGTTCCAATCGAGTATATTGTATGATTATATATTGATGATTTTACCTCTTCAGTAAAGGTCAAGCGGTGTGAATTTCATGTCTTTGGTCGTAACCATACTGTTGTGCTGCACACACTGACATACTCAGTCACAGAACATGTAACAATGTCATAAAATGTATGGAAAAACATAAAAAAACAAACAAAAAACAAATCTAAATGTGGAGGCCTCCTCGTGGCTAGAACTGGAAACGTTGACTATAACTCTACTTGTAACGGTAGAACGGTTTACATCCACACAATCAGATAAATTAGTAACTGTATAAAGGCACCTTGCTGTTTGTTATAGTAAGGGTTCGATCGGACCCCCCCCCCCCCCCCCTGGGGAAAATGGCTGGATCCGCGCCTGCATCAGGTGGCTATGGATAAAGTGTTTCATGACTTTACAGCAGATAAAAGTAAGAGAGACTCTGGCCTGTAGTTAGATGGTGTGTTCCTGTTTCCTTTCTTGAACAGTGGAGTGACAAAGGCGCCTTTCCAGTCATCAGTGGTTTGACTTTGGTCCAGTGATGCTTGAAATAAGAATGTAAGGGCTCGGGTGATGGAAGGGGCCATTTCCTTGAGAAATCTAGATGAAATCTGATCTGACCCGGTGGCTTTAAAGGGATTGAGTATAATATGAAAAAAACATGTTGGTCGAAAAAATTGCATACACAAAGAAAGCTTATACCTTGCCAAAAAGTATATAGATATACTGGATGGAGATCCTATACTAGAGGATGTTTTAGTAAAGCAAATAGAGGGGATGGATCGATGAGAAACATTAAAAAAAATACAGAAAATCTAATATTTTGTTGTAATCCTATTTTCGTATGTTTGGTTTTATTGTTTGTGTTTGTTGTTGAATATGAAATATGGTGGCAGAAATATGCGGTAAATAGCGTGCAATATATTATTTTACATTTTCAGTTATACAGTCTAGTTGATAAATAATCGTCCAAAAACTTGTACAATATTCGGACATGATAAAACTTCAATAAAGGCATGCTCTCAAGTATAACTGTGAATGTTCTCGATATCGTAAATTGTAAACTTTTCCATAATTATTCGGCTCTCCTCGTTTTCCTCTTGGTACGTACCGTGTAGGGCTCCTCTGGAGTATACTCGCACATTGTATGTCATATAACGTCTCTTTAATTTTTCACTGTGTAAAGTTTGTCGTTAACTTCTGTTGACCGCTTTTAAATATTAAGCTAATGTATATTATCATATATCATCTTCTAATAAGATAGCACTTGGTTAATAGTGTTCAAATTGAACATCCCTGATAAAGTAGTTCACACTGTTCACCCAATGTCAGCTTATGTCAAGAGTTTCAAACTATTAACCGCTGATCGAGTATTTCAAATTGTTCACAACTGGTCACGTGTGCCAGATGTTCACCATGATAAAGTATTTCAAACGGTTCACCGCTTGTCAAGAATGTCAAACTGTTAACCAAATGTCAGCTTATGTCACGAGTTTCAAACTATTCACCGCTGATCAAGTAATTGAAATTGTTCACCATTGGTCAATTATTCCAACTGTTCAACACTGATTAAGTATTTTAAACTGTTCACATGTACCAAATTCACCCAAAACCATGTTGTTGGGTGGGAACTTTTTAACATTTAACATTTTTAAATATTCAAATTGAAATTAATTTACAATATTTACATTTTCACAACCCGAAATTTCATAAATATAATTTAGAATTGTCGTTATCATTGAATAAAATAAATGCATTTGCAAATCAATGTTAAGTTTAAGGTCGCGGGTTCGCACTTGGATTTTCGAAAGTCATTGGATTTAATGATAATTTCGGCGATTGTTGGAACATTTCTTGTCTATTATATTGTGTTGGTTTTTTTTGCCCGAAAATATGGCGATTTTGACGTCAGTGGCGCCACTGGCGACAACCAATATTTTCACAGTTTTTCACGTTTCGGCTGTCTAGTTCGATCATTAATTGGCCGATTTTTTAAAAAATGAACCCTTACTTGAATAGGACACTATCATATATGAGTTTTAATACACGTGTATGCATTAATAAACATTAATAAGCGCAGTGGACTATTGTTTATGAATGAAGGTGGTCATTTACGCACTTAGTATGTCCTCAAAATGTGTTACAAAATTCCATATAACGCGAAAAATATGTGGTAGAGTTTTTTTGTTTTTTTCTGAATGTTCTTCTACGACGAGCGAGAAACTTGATGAAAGCATAAAAAAGGGGTGGTGGGTGGTTGTAACCATGACATTTTTTTACTAAACAACTTTATTTGTGTTTATCAGTATTTGAATTATTTCAATAAAAGCCGTTTTTACAGCGTCACGCCGATAATGCGGTGACATTTACGTTTTTACATAGTAACAATTATGTTGTTGATATGTATTTTATATCTATTTTTTTTATAATAATATATTGAATTCATGTTTTATCCGTGCCTACAGATTAAATAACTGTGCACGATATGATGAATTGCACTTATAAACATTTTAGGGGGAAAAACAATTTGAATAATACGACATAATGTATCATCATTTTTCTGCGGAATTCACAGCAGAATATAAATTAAAAGCAGTCTTTCCTGTAGTTGACAATATTTTTAAATAAAACTGCAATTCCGTCTAGTCCAGATCGTTTCAACACCCGTTCTATGTTACAAACTTTTTGCTTATCCAATCTGTGTACGGATCAAAATATTTCTTTTATTTAGAATCCGTTAAATTTTATAGTTCACTTCTTCCACTGTTATAACTTTTAGTTTGTCGGTGAAATTGTCTATAGTTCCTATTAACTCTATGAGTGGTTTAACGTCTCCTATAGCATTATGAGCGTCATATGATCTTTGACCAGTGCATACTGACCATATTCGCCATTTCCGGTCCTATTCGGATATTCCGAACGGAATTTTCGTGTGTCTGCAAAGCCTATTAGGTTTTGAAACTGTAAGTTTTGGCAACTACACGAACGTATTAAAACTTTTGAAGTAAACTGTGCCTTTAATGTGAGCGACAAGTATTGCTCTATTGAATTGCCGTAGCCAGTCTTTGAACATTTCTAGTGCCTTTTTAGTTGTTACCGATTTAACAGGGATCATTCTGGTCATGCCATATACCTCTATGCTCGTAACCTTTAACACAGGACGCGCGATGTAGCCATTTGTAGGAAGCACGTATGTATCAGACCGTTCCCCTGTCTTAAAGTCCATGGCTGCGATCTGTATACTATCAGGATCTATGCCTGAAAAATTAACTTAAAAGAGTAACCATACGCTAACGATTGATTGAATAATTGAATGATCGATTGAATGATTGAATATTTAGCGAGGGCTATCCGACAATCAATTAACCTAACCACCGTTTACTGGGATCCTGAAAGGTTAACCAGTACTCGTGTATACCCCATCTCCACATTTAAAATTAACCTATATTATGAATTTTATTACATTTCATTCCGGTATACATTGACGCTACGGAGAAAACTGTAACTAATGTTGTTATAACGTGTAGTTCAATCTATTTGCGTATGTTATATATCGATATGTATTTTCACGTGATGCTATTTATCTGTAACAAAAGTAACAAAATAGGTTTAAACTAAACTTTAATCAGCGGTGAGAGACGAATGATAATGAGACACAATGTCGTATATCAATCGTCACAAACACTGTTGCCGGGCGGGGATTCGAACTCACGAACACGGCCCTGGAATAATAGTCAGACATGCTACCGACTGAGTTTATCGGACCCGGCTATACGCTAAGGAATGCAACTAAACGTATAAGTGCGATATAAAGTATATTCATATAAATATTTACATTATAACTTATCAATAATGCTTACAAATGAAAAAAAACAAAAACAGTTACAATCATTTATTCATTATCATAATAATCAATTCACGAAATGATAGTTCCTTTATTTACATCTTCAATAATGCATACCAATGTCGTTTCCAAATCAAATACTTAATGCGAATCTATTACAACTGGTGCTGAAGTAAGTAATACAGGCAGTTGTGCAATTTCCTTAACATCCTCTTCATCTATTTCACCCATATGGTCGACACCAGCTTATTACGATGTTCCCTCCAATGTTCGTGCGTCGACTGTTCAATAGCATCTCTTCTGCTTAAGTTGAAGTCGTCGTTTCTTTGTGTTGACTGTATTCTGTAAAATAACTCGTGATTCCCGCTTTTATCCTGGTATTCCTTGTTCTTTGTCGTGAATTTTCCCGGCGATAGTTTGTGAATTTCACCAATGACAAACGATTAAAAGATAACCCTATCTGACAGACATGCATGAAAGTGTATGGCAATATTCAAAGTAGAGTGAATCTACTTCAGATACATATACCGCCATGAGCGATAGTAGTGATAGCTTAATTTGCATTTCTTTTACACATATATAGTTCTGTTCAATAATTAGGTAGATAAATTGTGTGCTTAGAATGTATTAAATGTGGCACCGGCCATTGTCACGTATAGCTATAAACATACTTATAATGTGTAGTAGTAAGTTAACATGAACGTCAACGTCACCACGTTATCGACGTGACGATATTTCGGTTACCACCCCCACCCCCTCCCCCTTTTTTATCTTTTTATTGCTTCATCACTTTTCTCGCTCGTCGTAGAAGAACATTCAGAAAATAAAAAAACTTTTCGTGTTATATGGAATTTGGAACATATTTTGAGGACATAATAAGTGCGTAAATGACCACCTTCATTCATAAACAAGGGTCCACTGCGCTTTTTGATGTTTTTTAATGCACACACGTGTATTTAAACCCAGATAGGATAGTGCCCTATTCGAATGAGTGCTTATTTTTTAAAAATCGGCCAATTAATGATCGAACTTGACCGTCGAAACTTGGAAAACGGCAAAATAATTGGTTGTCGCTAGGGGGCGCCACTGACGCCGAAAGCGCCATATTTTCGGGCAAAATAAAACAACGTCATATGATAGACAAGATGTGTTCTAACAGTCACCGAAAGTATCATTTAAATCCAACGACTTTTGAAAAGCCATATGCAAACCCGCGACCTACCTTAAAGCAAACATGAATCTTCTTGCCTGACCACAAAGATAGTTCTTAGTTTTACAAAATCTTCGATTATAATTAAATTTAAATCCTAAATAACTAAAATCTGCAACTTTTTCTAACATAGTAGTATGATAGTTAAAAGTTGGTACATTTTTATATTTACCTCTAGAAAATACTACAACTTTTGTTCTAGCAGAAATAACTTTGAGTTTCCACATTTCACAATACGAGTACATTTCACAATACGTCACAATATGAGTACATTTCACAATACGAGTACATTTAATTTTAATCCGATTGCAGATCGTTTGCGATTCTGCGAAAATAACCGTCGGCATAATAATAGAGCAACAAATTAAGTTTCAGTTACATTTCAACTGTTTCATCAGTATGTTTTTGCTTTATAGGTGAAAGTGTACCCAAACCTTCACAGCAACTAGATGTTAAAAAAAGACACTAGTTAAATCATTCAAAAATATAGAGAATAGGGTCGGCGAAAGATTATTTCCCTGTCGTACAATGTGAAGCTAACGTCATTGGCTACTTTTAACGCAAGATTTAGCTTTTTCGTAGATTGCATATAATTTTATAACTTTAATAACTTTACCATTCACGCTATATTGCAACATTTTAAACCACACAGATCAATTAAATCGGAGCGAGTGGCGTCATCTGGGGAAACACATTGAAGGTGTATGTAACCTTATCTGGGGAACACATTGGAGGTGTCTGTGACGTCATCTGGGGAACACATTGGATGTGTCTGTGATGTCATCTGTGCAAATTATCAAAACGATACCAAATCGATATTTGTATTAGTGTTTATCCTCATTTGACAACCAATGGAATCACTTCAATTTCAAAATTGTGTCACTCTTATTTGTTAAAACATTCTACAAAATAATTTAATTATAAAGCAAACATCAACTTTAAAAATTCAGTCATCTCTACTTTTATAGTAGCTCCACCCAGAGTCAGTCATATGACGTCAAACTGTCAGTCAAATAACATTTAACACTAAACTAATTAGTGTTCATTTAGTAAAATAATAAAAATTATGGTCCCGTCCCTCCCTGCGGTCGCTCCCTTTGGGTTTCTTAATTCTTATTTTTTTACTAAATGAACACTAACTATTACTTGGAGTGGTAAACATTAACGAAATCCCCATTTCAAAAATAGATAGCACCTAAATACTGTTAGACAACCTTCACATCGTCATTCGGACTTTTTCCAAGAGAAAACAATTTTACTAAGTGTAAACCTTTTATAATGTATTAAATTGAAATAAAAATGAAATCAATCGACTCCTTTAATATGTCACAAAATATGTGGCAATTTTAATCGGGTGATCTATTTTAGTCTAATCTATGCCCCTTTAAATATATTATTTTGGCAACACGGGGTCAGTGAGTATATTAAGCCGTGATATAAGGGAAAGGATGTTTTTAGCCAATTTTAAAATTTTGAGAAATCCCTTTAAATATTATTTGATTGATACAGAAACATGTTTTTCTCAGGATACATTATTATAGATATGAAATACGCTGTTCTCAGACAGTTCTTATTAAATGTGTTTTAAGTAAAGTGTTATACATGATGTCCATACGTATATTTTTGTATATTTTACGCTGAATAAATAAATACCAATAATCATTATAAATTTTCAAAATGCATTTATGGGTACTTTACGGTGTCCCGTTAGGGCCATCGTGCTATCGCTTTGTCAACAAGCACACGCGATGCCACGATAGCACGATGACACGATGGTGATGACACGATGACACGATGACACGATGGTGATGGTACGATGACACGATGGTGATGACACGATAGCACGATGACGATGACGCGATGACACGATGACACGATGGTGATGGCACGATGGCACGATGACGATGACGCGATGTAATATCGCGTCATCGTCATCGTGTCATCGTAGCATCGCTCCATCACCATCGTGTCATCGTGTCATCGTCATCGTGCTATCGTGTCATCACCATCGTGTCATCGTACCATCACCATCGTGCTATCGTACTATCGTGCCATCACCATCGTGTCATCGTGCTATCGTAGCATCGCCTTCCTGTATTTAAGTGGGATTCTTACAATAGTATCGGAAGGTATAGTTATGTGTTTATATTTAAGTATGTACATGTTAGTCATTCAACTCGTTTTGTGTTTATGTGTTTAAATATGCATATTACTGCAACATTGTACTTTGATGAGAAACTGTGTATAGTCTTCTTCTCCTCCTTCTTTTACTTCTCATTCTACTTCTTCTTCTTCTATAACTAGAAATGGAAAATCAAGAGGAACGCTTACTCGTGTACTTTATTTTAACACGACAATGAATATATAATAAAATAATTAATGTATTTAAATGAATTCCAAAGTTTTAGTCTAGTTGTCTAGACGGTATTAGGTTCGGCATGATACTCATGTGTGCAGGCACTGAACAGTTGTTGAAAACGACAATAAACACCCAACAATACAATACAATGTACATTCAGTCATATGTCACTTGAGCAATGAACGTGTTCACTTTTCTCTTACCATTTGATTGTTGAGTTGAGTGTTTAGCGTAATTGTTATGCTATCGAGAGCTAGCAGACGATCAGAGTGTCGTGGGTTTGATCCCCCGCCACGGTTATGTGTGAGACGGACACTATATTCGTATATGCTTAGTACTGTTACTACCCAAGAATACACCGAACGTGATTTATAATAATAACTTGTGTCACATCAATGTGAAATAAATACATTTAAAGTAAGTGTTAATAGACGATCAGTTAAACTCATTTGTGCAACTAACTGATATCTTTCCAGTTTTACATGGTACAGGAAATAATTTATTGGGACAACTTGTCTTTTGATGGGACGAGTTGTCTTTAAATAGGGGACAAGTTGTCTCGAAACTTGGGACGAGTTGTCTCAAAATGTGGGACGAGTTGTCTTTGGGGCGACTTATCCATAACACTTTTGAAACAGTGGTTAGAGACGAATGACAATGAGACTGACATTTTTTTATTAGTCATCACGGAGAATGTGTTGTAAGTTACTGGCGGGTATTCAAACTCATGACCCCTGGATTGACAGTTAGACACGTAACCAACTGATTGAACAGGGCCCGTCTTTACCATGTATGACCAATCCACTTTGAACAGTGCTCACTAATTCCTAATTGGGTGTTTAACTACCAAAAATATTTTTTTACTCGACACTCGACTTTCTTGCTCAATACTCAGTTTTCTTACTAGACACTCATCTTTCTCACTCGACACTGAACTTTTTCACTCGACATTCTTACTCGACATTAAACTTTCTTTCTCGACACTCGACATTCTTACTCGACACTCGACTTTCTTACTCGACATTCAACTTTCTTTTAAGACACTCAAAACTCTACCAAAGGTGACATATCGCCCAGCCATAGTCTCTGTGATGATTGACTGATATACGGCATTGCGCCTTATTGTCATTTGTGTTACATCGCTGATTGAACTGAAAAAGTCATCAGTTACTTGCAGAGATAGGCGTGCTCGAGTACTGGTTTGCCTCATAGGATCCCAGGAAAAAGTGTTTAGGTAAACCGGTCGCCTGAAGGAACGAACAAACGAACGAACGAACGGACGGACGGACGGACGATGGAACTGACGAACGAATGAACACATAAACATAAAAAGAAAACATATGACTGTGTATCTTATATGAATTTCCCTTTTCAGCAGCATTTGTGTCTCAGGGTTATGTACATGTATAACCTGACACAAAATAACCCCGAATATTTGAATGCATGATGTGTTCCATTATTATTATTTTTCGCATGTCTTACAGGAAGGCGATGCTACGATAGCACGATGACACGATGGTGATGACACGACAGTACGATAGCACGATGGTGATGGTACGATGACACGATGGTGATGGCACGATGGCACGATGACGATGACGCGATGACACGATGACACGATGGTGATGGTACGATGACACGATGGTGATGACACGATGGCACGATGACGATGACGCGATGTAATATCGCGTCATCGTCATCGTGTCATCGTAGCATCGCTCCATCACCATCGTGTCATCGTATCATCGCGTCATCGTCATCGTGCTATCGTGTCATCACCATCGTGTCATCGTACTATCACCATCGTGTTATCGTACTATCGTGTCATCACCATCGTGTCATCGTACTATCACCATCGTGTTATCGTACTATCGTGTCATCACCATCGTGTCATCGTGCTATCGTGGCATCGCGCATGCTTGTTGACAAAGCGATAGCACGATGGCCCTAACGGAACACCGTAGTACTTTAACAGCGCTGAAAATAGTTTGCTGATCATTTCTTCTGTAGAAGAGTCTATTTGCAACAAATGAAAAAGTATGAATGTGATCAAAATGTCAACTTACATTTAAAACAAAATCACGCAAATAATCAAGCCAATAATCAATAAAGTACTTGTTTAAACTCACAATACGTGTTGGATGACGAAGCATTTATAGCAATGTAGCATAATGTAGTGCAAACATGATATATCGATAATCGGTCCCTTTGTAATATGTTCCAAATACTGAACCAGCAGGGAAGGAACTTATAGTGCAGAAAAAAATAGAAGCTAATTATCAAAATAAATATATTACGTTGTTCCAACGGAGCCGTCGCGGCAAATTTTTTAAATTAAGTCAATTCAAAACAACGAGACAGCGAATCTACGATGATGAAAAGTCGAAACAACGAAACTACGATGGTGAAATGACTTTTCAACATCGTAGTTTCGACTTTTCACCATCGGAATTTCGTTGTTTCGACTTTTCCTCATCGAAGCTTCGTTTTTTCGTTGTTTCGACTTTACTTAATTTAAAAAAATATGAATGCGATGGCCCAGACTGGACACTGTAAAATATACAGAACATAACAGAACAGAACAGAATAGAACAGAACATATATTTTATTTGACTTATGCATAGTACATCGTCATAAATATACATTTGTTAACAAATATATTTAGATTATGTCACGTGGAAACACACACACACACACACACACACACACACACACGCACGCACGCACGCACGCACGCACGCACATATATATATATATATATATATATATATATACTTCCATATAGCAGTGTTCGAGTGCTGAAATTAAATGAAGATGACAAGATTCAACTATGTGTCAAAGACAATCTAATAGATAAAGCACATCTTATATATTTTGCTAGGTTAAAAAAGAGTATTTTTATTATCTGACTGTAATAATTCTAAGACACGAAACATACTAGGTCTCTGAAAAAAATAGTTGCCTATATATTGTTGTCTTAAATCTATAGCAGGGACATATCAAAATAAAATGAAACTTATTTTCTAAATCCTGCGAATTACAATATAGACAGAAGCGTTAATTTCTAGGAGTTCTTTTTTTCGCATAACGTCCTGTTTGTAGTCTTAATGAATGTGACGATAATCGAATTTTACAAATATATGTTCTCAAATCACATGGTAACATATCTAAATATTGTTCGTAGGCAAAAGAAGTTTTAACATTATTATAGAATTCTAGCACTACACTATTTGATTTATTTGAATACCAATTTTGTAGGAAACTGTCAATAACTGTTTGTTAAGATAAATGAATAAAATTATTAATGACAATCATTGAGGGATCTTCCCAAATATATCCAAAGCCATAGTCGGATAACATGTGTGTAACATTAGACAGCCAATTCTTTTTACCTTTTATACAATCATCATACCCAAGTTTGTATACTTCCTGTAAAATAATATTATCTGTATTTATCAATTTGTACCAGAATTTTATAATTCTAATATAGCGTGATATGTACAAAGGGTATCTACCCAACCCGCAATATATAGCCGATGAGCATGTACTAGTTCTAACATTGAGTATTTGTTTACAAAATTTTATATGCACTCTTTCAATTTCTGTTGATTTGGTGTAGTCCCATATTTCAGATGCATACTCCAATATTGACCCAACAAACGCATCAAATAACTGACATAATATTTTAGGTTTCATTTTATATTTACGACAATTAATCAACAACACATTTAAGGCTTTTTAGGCTTTACCAATTAACTGTTGGTTGTTAGCTGCAAATGTCCCGGTATAGTTAACAGCGGTTCCCAGATAATTAAAGTCATTAACATTTTCTAAATCAGTGCCATTGTAAGTAAACTTTTCACTATCTAATAAATTTCCCCTTTTTCTAAAAAACATAGCTTTCGTTTTTAATGTATTAACATTTACACAAGCTTCTAAAGCTTTTTTCTGTATCCTTTCCACATAATTCGTTAAACGTATGACTTTATTGTTAAATGTATGCTAAATATATGTACTTATGTGAATAAAATATTGTTTAAACTAACATCTAAACTCAATTTACTACAGTATGTATTTAATAAGTCCAGGCTTTTTTGTATATCTTCTTGAGTATTTCCTAAAATAATCATGTCGTCTGCAAAAAAGTAATAAAATCATAATTATATCGTGTATCAGAAAACCTGAATTAATGTCTTGTTGCAAAAACAATCCGAAATCTTCAATAAAAAGAGAGAATAATATGGGCGAAATTACTTCCCCTTGACACAACCCGACCGCATACTTGAAAAACTCCGAATAACTATTACAAGATCTTACACACGATTTAACACTATGATACATATCTCTAATAATACGAAGAACCTTGTCTTGAATTCCGTAGTTGTGCAATTTAAACCTTAAAGCATTTCTGTAAACACAATCGAAAGCTTTTTTAAAATTGACAAATACACAGTATAAACGTTTATTTTCATTTAAATACTTTTGTATCACAGTTAATAAAACAAATAAAGCATCAACTGTAGATTTTCCTTTGCAAAAACCAAACTGTGAATCAGAAATTGTATTTGTTTCATCACAAAATTGAGCGATTCTCTTATTTAATATTGATGTAAAAAGCTTAGACATATCGTTTACTAAAGTTATACCCCTATAATTGTTGACACTATTTTATATGCAACAGCACTTATGGGCTGACAGTGAACTAGCGCCTGTAAACAATGTAGACATAAAAGCACACATACTCGCTGTACATCCAGACTTTCATATGGACAAATAGCGCTGTCTTACTACTATCAGGGCTTCATGTGGTTCTGAAGTTCACAGGCAAGGTCAGACTGATCCTGAATATATTATACGGCTCTTGCTAGGCTTTAAGTCATCGCAAATGTTGAGAAATGATGCAATGCGTACATGGTTAAGACTGCCAAAACATCATCTGCATACGTTCACAGCCGTAGCCACACTAATGCAAACGGAGGCACTTGTCTTCTGTAGAATTTGTTGATAGTCGAATTTTTAATTAGTGTTTTTGTAAAAAAATATAGTTATCCCGAAAATATGAATTACTCTTGCAACAAAATGCCATAAACTTCACTATAATATTTTCAGTCCCAATATATCATAATAAAAAAACAATATTCTTATTAGATCTACTAAAAGTTGATATGTACAATTATGTCAGGTCTTTAAGGCTACCATTGTATATTTAATAGAATGGAACGTAATTTGCGTTATTGCACTTTTTGTCACTTAAACGACATAGAAGATGAATATCATTTTGTGTTAATGTCCTAGTTATCAGAATATTCGTAAAAGTTTTATTAAACCATATTATTACAAACGGCCACGTATGTTTAATTCATTGAGTAAATGCATAGTAAGAAGTATTCAGTTTTATTAAATCTTTGTAAATATATTTATCAAACTTTTGGTGTTCGTAAACCCTTTATAATCAAAATGCATAAATGTTTACATCTATCTGTTTGTGGTGATCTATTAAAGTATATAATGACAAAGTGTGTTAAATAGGCAATTTTTATCTGTCCAACCTCAAAAAATAATATTTAAAAAAATGTATTTAGATAACGTTATATATCTAATTTAATTGAATTTGACGTCTATTATCTACCTGGAATGTGTTGCATTTATTGATTGAATTTGTATGTATGTAATGCGAAACATTATATGTTTAAATTATACAATGGTGTAAATCATAGACATTTTTTTTAGACATAGACATATTTTATTGACTTAAACTTTACAGTTTCTCATCATTATACATACAATTGACAATATTTTTACACATGACAGATATAAGCATTATTAACATTAAATTTTGTAAAAGTATAAAATGTTTAGTATGTAGACGTGTCTGTTAAACAAAATATATTAAGTAGCAAAAACATATGATTTACCCATATAATCTTAGTATTTTACCCACCCAATTATGATAAAGTAATTCAGCTTATTTATTAACAACACATACATAACATTTGACATAGCTTTAGTGAGAATGTACTATTAATTCATTAATTTAAAATAAAGTTCGGAATAGAGCGTCTAATTTTTAAAGCTTCCGATATGTATTTGCTTAGTTTAGCAAGTTCAATTTTGTTTGAAGATTGTAACAATGTTACAAATTTGACCATACTTGGTCTTCTCATATAATATTTTTTTATAAACTTATTTCAAATATCAGTATACATAGAACACAATAAAACAAAATGGACCTCGTCTTCAATATCGTTACTGTTACAAATTTGGCATTTACGTTCGTTTCTATTCTAAGTGAATGAGAAGAAAGTCGTAATTTAGTTACAAAGCTGCGTAAGGTTTTAGTACACAATAAATCAAGATAGTTTTCATAACCAAAAGTTGATTTTACATTTCTGTATAAAACGTTGAGAACCCTATTTGAAATGAGATCTGCATTCCAGTTTTGAATAAAACAATCTACTACTCTTTGGCGAAATATTGAAATAAATGTATTATTAATACCATTAGTTGGTTCATCCCAAACATACATAAACCCATAGTTATGTAACATACATTTTACATTTGACAACCAATTTATTTTCCCATTTTCACAGTCTTCATATGTACTCTTGTATACACAATTTAAAATCACATTATCCGACTTTAATAGCCTTCTCCAGTATTAGATTATCCTTATAAATCTTGATATAAAAAGCGGATATTGGCCAAGTTCTCCATAGACACCTGCATTGCTCGGTGTTAACTTAACCCCTAAAATATTCTTACAGAACTTTAAATGTATTCTCTCGATATCCTTGGACTTGGTGAATCCCCATACCTCACTACCATAACTAAGAATAGATGTAACAAAAGCATCAAATAATTGCAAAGATGTTTTTGGACGAATTTTAAATTTTCTTATATTTGAAGTTAAAAGATTCATTGCTTTTAACGCTTTACCGCAAAGATATTGTTGATTCGATGTAAATGTACCCGTATAATTAAAAACAACACCTAGATAATTAAAATCATCTACAATATCCAATAACTTTCCATTATAGTGGAAACGTTCGGATTGTTTTAATCTACCTCTTTTGCGAATAACCACGACTTTTGTCTTTTCGATATTTACTTGGAGACCCCAAATATCGCAATAATCATGTAATCTATCAATACTTCTTTGCATATCCTCCGGGCTTGAACCTATTAAAATCATGTCGTCAGCAAAAAGCAATAATATTAAAGTAATATCGTCTAAAGACATTCCACAGTTTACTCTATTTTGTGAAAAGAGCTCAATGTCCTCCATGAACAGAGCAAACATGATCGGCGACATTATTTCTCCTTGCTTTAAACCTACTGAAATATTGAAAAAGTCCGAACAAGATCCGCTTAATTTAACACAAGATTTAACGGAATGATTCATTGATCGAATAATCCTAAGCATTTTAACGCCTAATTTAAATAACTTAAACCACATTGCGTGTCTATAAATTGAATCAAAGGCTTTTTTAAGATCAACAAAAGCGCAATATAGACGATTTTTATTGTTAAGAACTTTATCGATAATACATCGGAGTATAAATATAGCATCTGTGGTGGATTTCCCCTTTCTAAAACCAAATTGAGCATCTGGTATAATATTATTTTCATCACACCATTTATTTACTGGCTCATTTAAAACACTAGTGAAAAGTTTGCCCATACAACTAACTAGAGTTATTCCCCGGTAATTATTAACTTCATCTTTGTCACCCTTTTTGTGTAGTGGAATAATACAACCCTTAGTACATTCATCTGGAAAACACCCAGTATCAAAAATAATATTAAAAATGTCTGTAAGATGAGACGATAATATATCGCAAGTTGCTATAAAATATTCATTAAGCATATTATCTCCAGCGACCTTCTTTTTCTTTAACGCTCGGATCGCCACCCCAACTTCTCGGACACTTATACGTCTATCCAGTTTTTCGAAAACTTGGTCGTGTTGATTGAAATCATGGGTTTGGTTAAAAGTTTCGGCATCATCGGAAATAGAAACAGGTATATCTTTGAAAAGATTTACAAACTATTTATTAAAATCATCTAAAGAAATGTCTGGGGGAGTTTGTTTTCTTTTGATAAAACGTCTCCAAAAATCACGTGGTCTGGAAAAACGCATACTTTCCAACTCTTTCATTTGTTTTTATTTAAAAGCACGTTTCTTTTTTTACAATAAGTTTTTATAAGCAATCTTGTAATCAGCAAGTAACGTTCTGTTCACATCTGACTTATTTAGATTAAAAGAATATAATGCTTCTTTATACCGCTTTTTAGCTTGAATACACTCCTTAGCCAACCACCGCGTTGTACCACTGTTCTGAATGTTAAACTTTGACCCCGAAACATTGTTTTTCCTTTTAAAAAGCGGATCGGCCACTTCGCGGATTGGGTTCGTAAATTTTACAATAAGATTATTAATACTTAACGGACTATTTTTATTGACAGTATCTAAACAAATATTGAACTGTGGTAATTTGCCTATTATTCCTCTGCGAAAGGCATCTATATGTTCATTTTCCCATTTAGTACTTTCCGCAAACTTTGCGCAATGTTCACTGTCAAGACTAACCGGACATTTAATTGTAAATGATAACGGCGCGTGGTCGCTAAACTCATTGAAATTCTCAATTTTGAAATTGCTCACTGATCGAAAATCGCGTTCCCTTACTAAAAGATAATCAATCACACTAAACCCGTGCCTGTTAACATAAGTATGAGAGCCATTACCAAAGTCACAACCTAATCTACCATTGGCTATTCTTAATGAGGTAGCTTTACACAAATCTAATAATTTATTTCCCTGTGAGTTAATAATGGTATCTTGTGATGATCGCTGCAATGGATTATCTGGTATGTAATCTAACGAATTTAAATCTTCTACAATACTATCACATACAATGTAATCGTTTCTGTTTGACACCCGTGCATTACAGTCACCTGCTATAAATAGCCTACCTAGTGACTCGAAATCGTGAACATCGTTTTGCAGTAATTCAAATAAATCGACATCAAATATATTTGCCGCCGGCGATTCATCTCCCCACATATACACACCACATAAATAAGTATCGTTATCGCTACAAAAGAAATCTTTATCTAACTTTAACCAAATAATTGTATCGGTATGATTTCGTATAATTGATACACCTGTTTTAATAATGTTTTTTATATAAATAGCAATACCACCACTATTACGCTTTGCCCTCTTGTGTCTGAATTTCCTATAAAAAATATAGCATTTGTAACCTGGAAGGTCAATGTCACTGTCCTCTGAAGTCCACGCTTCTGATAATATTATGATATCGTTTTTACACAAAATATTTACGAAATCAGCATTCTCCTTCTTAAGATCACCAGTCCATTACAATTCCAAACTAGTATCTTGAGTTCATTCTCTGCGTTTCCCTAGTCAGCCTTGATCGGTTTCCCGTCAATGTATAGGGTGTCGTAGCTTATCCATGCGCGTCGCCCTTCCTGTTTAGCGTTCTTCAGCATTGGTGACAGCTTACGTCGTTTCGCGACCACCTCGGGGGGAAATTGTTCACGCATATAAAAATCGCTGCCTTCCAATTTGAATCGTTGACGTCGAACCATTTCTCTACCAGGGAACAGGTTGAACTTACACACAACTTTACGTTTGTAACCGGGCGCGGGGGCGCCAATCCTGTGTACCCTTTCTAATTTCATATTGTCAGCAACGTCTTTAGCTATTTGTTATTTATCATGCATAAACTGACGAAATTTTACTTCTGTTTCTTCTGCTTTCTCATTTGGGGATTCTGGGATGTTGCCAATAATTATGTTATTTCGCATTGACTGTGACTGGAGATAAATAATAGAGTCTTTCAGTTTTTTATTTTCATGATCCATTTGGGAGAGTTTGTCTTGTGCCATTCCCAATGCGTATTCCGTGGAATCGATTCGATCTTCCGTTTTCTGCAGTCTCTCCGTTGTAGCCTTATTCATCTTTTCTATCTGTAACCACATTTTTTTCATATCCTGGTCAAAGGTATCAACTTTCTTTTCTAATGAATCTAGGGCCAGTAACCTTTTATCCATGTCGCTTATTTTGGTGGAGATACTACCCAAAACTACCATAATGTCTGCATTTGTTGGGTTTCCATTCCGAGTCTGATCAGGGGAAGTAACTGCAGCTGTTTTGTCGTCCATAGTTGAGGTTCGGGGAGGGGTAACCCTCGGTGATTGAACGTCTAGTACGCTACTGAAGTCAACAGTTTTTTCAGAAGAAGTAGCAGATGCCGGAGTAGAAAACACTGGCAAGTAGTTGGTATTTGGTTTAGACGGAGTACCTTGATCATATAACACAGAGTTAGTTTCACCTATAGCAGCACTTAAACTGTTTACAAAACTCACCCCCTCAGGCGATTGTCCATGTTTTGGCGCCTTTGTCACACCGGGGTTACTGTTTTCACTGCTATAATTCCTTTTGTTTTTATGTTTTTTCGGCATTATTACACATAATCAAACATTTATATCGATGCAAGGACATTTCACGATGTTTATAAACAAAAATCCAAAACAAATGTCCACTTTAAATACTGATTTTCACGAAAACAATTATAATTTCGACGGAGCGACACAAAACACGTCTCACACCTTATCCATTACGTGACTAAATCATGGACAACAGTATAAAATGAAGTTCATATTATCGATCTGATAGGCTTATATGTTATCGGATATTGGATGGCTTGGATGTCAGCAAACGACAGGAAATGCCCTCAAGGAGCTCAGAGTTTTTCGTGGGAACATGCCCCCTGACACCTCTGGCATGGTTTGGTTCGTGCCTCCTGTAAAATTAAGTTTTAGCTACGGCCTTGACGTTCATTCAGTTTTTCAAAAGTATGAAAATATAATATAACTATTAGACAGTATGTAGTCTGTATCATTCGACCAATCATACTCATGTTATAAGATCATGTGTTGCTCTGAATCACAAAAATATGTTGTTTGATTCTGGAGGAGTTGTGTTTCCATGATTTAGAAAACGCCACGTGGTCTTGTGGTAGAACACCAAACCCATGCTCAGAGGGTCGTGGGTTCGATCCTCCGCCACGACTATGTGTGGTGTCCTTGAGCAAAACATTTTTTTTCCACATATGCTTAGTACTGGTTATACCCAGGAAGACTTCGAGCGTGATTTGTCTAAGTTGTAAGAGCTTGTTTCACAACCGAAGCAAAATAAATAAGTTTGAACTAAAATAGAAAAAACTAAATGTGCCACCTGGAATTTAGACAAGTGCCTCCAGTTGCCTATCTCTGTTTATATGTCTCTGATAAAATTGGTAAAATTAGGTACTTCTTTTCTTTTTTTTTTCTTCAAGGACAATATCCCTAGATCTCTAAAACTAGGCCTTTGATCCCTGGATCTCTGAAAGTAATGCCGAATGTTCCCCAGATCTCTGAAAATAAAAGGCCATGCTTTTCAGATCTCCGAAACCCCTTGGAGGGCCTTAAAATTAGTATTAGTATAATCATCATCTTCATCATCGTCATTATCGCCATCATCATCTTTAGTGTTCTCTCTCTCTCTCCCTCTCTCTCCCTCTCTCTCTCTCTCATATAACCAAGCACGTGTCGGTGTGATAATACATTTAGACGTATTTTATAATTAATGTTTCACGACCACGGTTTTTCTTATTTCGACAGTATGTACCAAGGACATGACTATCACTGTGACAGTAATTATATATGTCTGCATGCCTTTGATATTTAACATGTTCATTAAGACTGCAGTCTTGTGAATAATGCATTTGATTATCAGGGTAACTACTTTGGTAATCGTAATTGGTATCATGGTCATCGCTAGAACTGTTTTTGAAACCCACATAATCATTATCACCTGTTCCGCTATCTCTCATGTGATGATTACGATTTGCGTAGCTGTATGTATTACCCAAATTGTGACCATTATAGTAGTCGACATGTGATCATCAACTGTACGTTTATATCGGTTCTTGGAAATCCATGGCCTACACCTAACATCTCTAGGCCAATAACCAGGTTCCAGGATTTTTTGACTGTTTGTCACCTCAACCTTTAACTGAATGACTACATTTTTGCTATTGCAGGGCTTAAAAAATGTTAATTAATGCTACTTTAAGACCCTTTCGCTCAACACATTTAATCACTTTTATATATGTAATACTAGGTTTGAAACCTCCTATGTAGAAATGTATAGTACGTTTACGTATATGCTCTGTAAAATCGTCATCATCTTCCCCATCATCTTCATTTATTTCACCATCATGGTCCTTTTATATGGGATTACAGAAAAAAGTACAAAATATTGTATAATAATGCATATATGCGCCTCACTTAGAATTGCCCCTAGGACATTTGCCATTTCCCTTTAATTCTCATATGTAGAAACTGTCAGCCAATCAGTAATTATCAGCCAGCACTTACTACAAAAGATTAGATGGACAATACTTAAATTACAATAGGATTAAAATCATTTATGAATTTGAAATTTAAAAAAATATATATAATTAAAATAATAGGCTCTTGTAATTCTATTTAAAATGTGCACTAAAACTGTAATTTATTAAGAAACTGAAATTATATTATGGGCACTTTCACATTTTTTTTACATTAAAGCATTACCTTGACATTTGTGTAACCTTGACCTTGACATCTGATGTAATGGTCAGGGTATTTCAACAGTTAAATACTGCTGAAACATCATCATGACATGCTGATCACTTGTGTCAAGCTATTTTAAAATCCCTATATGTAAGACAAAGTAACAGATCAATTGTTGACAAATTGAGCCAAGAGTTTTTGAAATCCATCCATGTATAATGAAGTTAAAGGACGGACATGAAATCTTAAACAGATTCAAAGTGTTGTCATACATACTAAAGGTGTGACTTTGACCTTTGAGGTATGGGTCTAGGTCTTACTTATGACACGAGGTAAATTGAGCCAAGTTAAAGGCAAAGTCACAGACCAGACACACAATATCTAACAAATTGAAAGTGTGACCTTGATCTTCAAGGAAAGGTTCTGGGTCTTACATGCGACACTTAATTATGTCATGTTGATCAACTGAGCCAAGGGTTTTTAAAATTTATCCTTAGATGACAGACCGGACAAGAAATGTCAAAATGAATGAAAGTGTTGTCAAACAAAGTTAAATTGTAACCTGTGTGACCTTGACCTTTGAAGTGGGAGTTTGGGTATTAAGTGCAACACGTTGTCATGTTATGTTGATCATTTATAGCAAGTATTTATAAAATTCCATCTATGCATGACAAAGTTGCAGGCCGGACACGAAATCTCACACAGACTCAGTGTTTTCAAACTCAAATTGTAACCTTGACCTTTGAGGTACGGGTATGGGTCTAACTCGCGACACGTCGTTATGTTATGTTGATCAAGCGTAGCAAGTGTGAGTTATCTACCTTGATGAAAGTTGTTTATTTTTTGCTCGGAGATTTATATTTATAACTTTATCGTTTTTAGTGTTTAATTGTGTTGTTTTATGGATATTTTATAAGGATTTGTTTTATAAAGGTACTGTGATTAATTTGCAATGATAAAACTGTGATAATAGTGTAAATTAACTGTGATATATTGATTGATAAACTCTAACTATTGTACATATAGTCTCTATATAAACTGTCATTATCGATTTTTTTTTTCTAAGTGCTCGTGGCCATATTGGTTTATGTAACCTAGTATTGATTTGCGGCTCGTCACGCTTGAGTAAACATCGATACATATCAGTATGCCGAGCATATGCGCGGAGCGTATGCTTCTTCGATAAGGCTACTAGAGTTGTAATAGTTACTCGAGTTTATTGGGACAAATATGGGCTCGAATACACAGGAAAGATGTAACCCGTTGGATGAAGCAGATGCGTATGTAAATCTGGTGATGTCGTCTCAATGTTCAACAGTTATGTTGAAAACACCATTACTGAGTGGTCGGAAACGATACTTATCTGCATCGGATGCTACAGAGAGCGAAATTAAAAAAGCAAAAAGTGACAATTGTGACAATGTAAGACTGAAAGTTAAGGCAAAACGGCATCTCATGAACATGGATGAACCAACAAAAGCTAAAACAATAAATGAGAACAGGGTAGATAATGTGAAAACTATAGGAAAGCCAGTAACAAAACCAAATCAAAGTAAATCAACTCAGGTAACAAATAAAAGGTCAACAGAAAGAAATAAGAAAGGAAAAATAGGAAAAAACCAATTAGACAATAGTATAGATGAAGGACGTGAACAGTTTATGACAAGAGCAGACGTGCACAGAGATACAGATATAGAAATAAAGGACATGCTTAAGAAAATGTCTAATGATATGTTTAACATGCAAGAAGTCATGAACAAAAGAATGGATAAAATTGAAACAAAAATTGATCAATCCGAGAAAAAAATCACTGAGAAAATTACAGACAAAGTTACACATATTATTGATAAGAGGGTGAGCTCAGAAGCTGCCAAAATTAGAAACGAAATAGTTGACAAACTTAGTGATCTCAGAAATGAATTTAATTCTGACTTAGAAAAAAATTAACAAAAGAATAGAAGAAAGGGCCTCCAATGGTTTAGGTAATCGAGTAGAAAGTGAAAATACAAACAGGAATAGTCATGATATATCCCGGAACATTGTTATAAGGGATCTTCCAGAAACACTGAACGAAAATGTTATGGCAAAAGTTGATACCCTCATCAAAGATGGCCTGAGGATAAGAAACGTTACTGTTGCCAACGCGGTAAGAAAGACATCCAGAATTGATAACAAACCAGGTATTATAATCGCCACACTCAAGTCAGATGATGATAAGAAACAGATCATGACAACGAAGACAACATTAAAGGGGCACCGGTCATATGGTTCAGTATATATAAACCATGACCAAACTACACAGCAGCGGAGACTGGCATCCAACATGCGGACCCTAGTGGAAGCAGTGAAGAAGGAGACTCGAATATATCGGTACGGGGAAACAGGATAATAACCTCCAATGACAATGGTGATGAAGCTAGAGTAGGACGCGGGCATATTAACAATAGGGGTGGTTATACAAGAGGCAGACAATCCTCTTACAATCGTGATGACGAAGCGCGACAGGATAATGAACTTGCGCGTAATAATCGTAATCATCGTTATTATCGTAGCAATACTGCACAGTGGTAGAGTCATACAGTAAGACGAGATAGTCATGACAATCGTGATAACTGGCAAACTCGTCATCGAAATCAGGAACAATCTTCCAATACGGACCAAGAATGGGACACTGTCGGGCGAGACGGAAGACATCATGGTACCTATAGTAGGAATGGAAACTACAGACAGGGTAGATATTAGGTATCCGCAGGTTTTTGGAATGTGAATGGTTTTAATCAAGATAAACACTCAGATAACTATATTGTTCGTGAAACTTGTATTCGTCATCTAAATTTAGATATAATTGGATTATCAGAAACACATCTTAAAGATAATAATGTCATTGAATTTGAAGGATATACATGGTTTAGTAATAATCGATCGAATACACATATTAATGCATGGTCCGGGTCCGGTGGTGTTGGGTTTCTTATAAAAAATAGTGTGTTTAGTAATTTTGATATTTCCATATGTGATAGTAGTAAAGAAGGTATTTTATGGTTAAAACTTAAACATAAATTTGATAATGTTTATGTATTCCCTTGTGTATGTTATCTACCACCTAAAAACTCTACTAGACAAATAGATGTTAATATGTTTTATGACAATATCTTAGCTAATATTTATGAATACCAAGATGTAGGAACTGTTTTTATATGTGGTGATTTTAATAGTCGGATAGGTGATATGTCTGATTTTATTGAAGGAATTGATATTGTACCAAATAGAAATATTGTTGATATAACATCAAATGAATATGGCTATGTGATGATTGATTTTCTTATTAATAGTAACTTTTGTGTTTTAAATGGCCGAAATTGTACAAATAATGATTTTACATGTATTCGTCCACAAGGCACTTCGGTTGTTGATTACTGTTTAGTAAGTCATAGTAACATAGATATGTTTAATGACTGTACAATTTATAGACCACCTGAGCTTATTAATAGAACAGGTGTGAAACCTATTTCTATTCCAGATCATTCTTTAATCACTTGGAATATAAATATATCAGGTCGTGTCTCGGACATTTCAATCAATGAATCTAAGCAATCATATACTAAATATGATGTCCGTAACATCCCAGAATCATTTTTAAAATGATCATAATGTTATATCTAATTTACATAATACTGTGTTTAATTTAGAGTCTAGTTTACGTACTCAAAGTGAAATCGATAGTACATATCGTGATTTATGTGAGCAAATTAAAATTGAAATGTCAAAGAAACTTCATAAACGTACCACCATTAAAGTTAGTAATGCTTCGTCTAATAAACGTAGAAAAATTGGAAAACCATGGTGGAATGAACATTTATCAATTTTATGGAATAAAGTTTGCTGTGCTGAAACATTGTATGTAAAATGTCTAAATATATGTCAAAGGAAAATTCTTCGTACTCATTTTGTTAGATGTAGAAAAGATTTTAACAGAGCTGTTCAAAAAAATAAAAGGTTATATTGGTTTAAAATGCAGAACGATTTGTTGCTTGATCTTGATAAGAATTCTTGTAGTTTTTGGAAAAATATAGGTAAAATAGGAGTTGCATTTCACAGAAAAAATAACATACCAATGGAAGTTTTAGATGAGACAGGAAATGTTAATTATGATAATGATTTTCTGCTTAATAAATGGAAAAATAGTTTTTCAAATTAATATAATACATCGAATCAGAATTATATTATACATGATGATAATATTGAGAATAATGAATTAATACCTGAATTTGAAGATAGTGTTACTATTTTTGAAATACATAAAGCAGTTTTTAATTCGAAAAAGATAAAGCTTGTGGTATAGATGGTTTACCAGCAGAAAATTTTAAAAATGATACAACTATTTCAATATTACAAGTTCTTTTTAATGTTTGTTTTACCACCGGTTGTATTCCGTCAGAATGGGGTAAGGGTATTGCAAACCCTATCCCCAAATCAGCTAATAACGATCCACGTGATCCCATGTCTAACAGAGGTATTACAATTGCTCCTTCAATGTATAAACTGTATTGCTATGTTTTAAATCAAAGATTATCAAAGTGGGTCGAATCAAATAATAAATTAGAAGAGGAACAAAATGGATTTAGAAAAAAGAGAAGCACAATAGATCATCTGTCATCATTGACTAACATTATCGAAACTCAAATAAAAATGAAGCTCTCTACGTATACAGCATTTATCGATTTCAAAAAGGCTTACGATACTGTTAATAGAATTTTACTATGGAATAAATTATGTTATATGGGAGTGAACGGTAAAATGTTTAAAGCTGTTAAATCTTTATATACTACTGTTTCATCTTGCGTCCGTATTAATGGGTTTAAAACCGATTGGTTTGACGTAAAAACCGGTCTAAGACAAGGTTGCTGTTTGTCTCCATTACTGTTCAACTGTTTTGTTAATGATTTTGCTTCTAAAGTGAAAGCCTTAGATATTGGAATAGATATTGGTAGTGAAAACAAAGCTTGTATAATGTTATATACTGATGATATTGTTCTTCTGGCTGAAAATGAGACAGATTTGCAGAGTATGCTTAATTTATTATAAGACTGGTGTCACACAAATTTTATGTCAATAAATCCATTGAAAATGAATATTGTCCACTTTAGACCTAAATCTATAACAAAAACAAGTTTTTGATTTTAAATGTGGAGAATTTGATATCAATGTGAATGATAAATATATTTATCTAGGTCTGACTTTAAACGAATTTTTAGATTTTAATGTCACAGCTTCTTTTGTTTCTAAGTCAGCCAGTAGAGCATTAGGTCTGTTAATTGCAAAATTTAAAACATTAGGAGGTATGCCGTATAATGTGTATACAAAATTGTTTGACTCAATGGTATGGTCCGTTGTAGCTTACGGTGCAGCCATTTGGGGAACTCGATCTTTCTCATGTATAGATACTATACAACACAGAGCTATGAGAGCGTTTCTTGGTACGACATGTAATGCTCCGTCGGCTGCAATGGCTGGCGATATGGCATGGAAAGACAGTTAACAATTGTATCTACATATTGGATTCGACTGAATCTCATGCCGGTTACTCGTTTTAATAAACACATATTCACATATTGCTATAATACAAACGGTCATAGATGTAAAAATTGGGCATATAGAGTGAAAAATAATTTCTCAAGTATTGATTGCAATAATATAACTAATATGGATACTGTTTTAATAAAGCAAAACATGCTTAATAGTGTTAATAGTGCATATATGATTAAGTATAAAACTGATTGGTTAAATAGTGTTAATCTTGAACATAGTAGAAGCAATACATGTGGAAATAAGTTACGTACTTACAAATTATTTAAAAGTTCTTTTGAAACTGAAAAGTATTGTACACTGATTTTACCACGTAGTCATAGATCAGCTTTATCAAGATTCCGATGGGGAGTTGCACCCATTCGATTAGAAACGGGTCGGTATGAACGACTTCCAGTTTGTGAGAGAGTATGTCCATTTTGTAAAGATGTGGTAGAAAATGAGACTCATGTAATTCTTACTTGTCCATTATATAATGATATAAGGTTACAATTGATTGATTATGCTTCAATACTTAATCAAAATTTTAATGACTTTACAGATGAACAAAAGTTAGTTTATCTATTCAACAATCCAAATTTGATAAGGATATGTGCCAAAACCTGCTTTAAAATTTTACAAATAAGATCAAGTTATCTTTACCGATAGACATGTGTTGAATCTATGTTGTTTTACAGTGTATATATGTAATAGAATAAGGAAGTAATATGTTTCAATCTAGTATTGCTGTTTTATTAACACTTGAGCAATGGTTGTTAATCAGGTCATAGCAAATCTGATTTGAGATGATAAATGATTTCTTAAAATATTTTTTAATAAGCACTTCTATCGTCATCCTGGTGCAGTTTACATAATTTAAGTGTTTTAATAGGAAGTTTCCTTTAGTACATTTTTAGAGCGTGGTGTTTCTATAGTTATAGGTGCATTTAGCTCAGGATTAACAACTATAGCTCAAATTTTACCAACTATATAAATGTATATATAGGTATAAGAGTTTGTTAATTAACAAACACTGTGTACATTATAACTGTTCTTTTAATGTTTTAGAAGCTGTATAATTTTACGAAAGACAGTATGTGTTTTTTCTCAGTCTCTTGTAACTCTTTTAAGAGTGACATGGTGTATTGTATGATGTCTGTAATTTTATGTTGTTGTAAATTGTATATACTATGATGAGACTTTAATAAACGATTAAATAAATCATTAAAATTCATCTATGCATGACAAAGTTACATGCCGGACACAAAATCTCTAAGACTCAAAGTGTTGTTAAACAAACTCAAATTGTGACCTTGACCTTTGAGGTACAGGTGTAGGTCTTACTCGCGACACGTCGTCATGTTACGTTGATCATTTGTAGCAAGTATTTATAAAATCCATCTATGCATGACAAAGTTACAGGCCGGACACGAAATCTCACACAAACTCGAAGTGTTGTCAAACAAACTAAAATAGTGACCTTGACCTTTGAGTTACGGGCATGGGTCTTACTCGCGACACGTCGTCATGTTATGCTGATCATTTGTAGCAAGTTTCATTAAAAACCATCTATGCATGACAAAGTTACAGGCCGGACACGAAATCTCACACAGACTCAAAGTGTATTCAAACAAACTCAAATTGTGACTTTGACCTTTGAGGTACGGGTGTGGGTCTTACTCGCGACACGTCGTCATGTTATGTTGATCATTTGTACCAAGTATCAACAAAATCTATCTACAAAGATACAGGCCGGAAACGAAATACCGGACGGAAGAAGACGGACGGACGGACGCTGCGATTACTTTATAGAAAACGAGTATCACATTTGATCATATATGCTAGACACGGACTTGAGAGACAATACAGATAACAACATAGAAGGTAACCTCCAAGACAGGCACTTTCCGTTCAATATGAATATTGCTAAATGTGACCGATGAAACATTTCACACTCACCTGTTAATTGCTCGTTTATTAGTAAGAACCAGATGTACAAACTAATCATGTACTATCATGTACGTATTGGCATTTACCAAATGAAAATATGGGTTCTGTCTTAAGACTGAAGGCTGCAATTAATTGTTATAAGATATTATGTTATTCGACGTCGTTACGCGAAACGTCGGCAAAAACACCAGTGTTTGAAGAAAAGTTCTATAGAAATATTTTATAAAACTATTGATTCACTTTTTTAATAACAGTTATTTATTCCTTCTTAAGAAGTCTTATGCATAATAACATCCTTTTTAATTCCTAATACTTAATAAAATACATATAAATATAATGGCCATAGCATTTATTAAAAATAAATTTTAAGCAATTCTATGTGCATGTACGTATTTTTCCCCACAGCACAATTAAAGACAATAAAATGTCTCCAAGTTCTCCCCGGGTGGGCGTCATAATTACCGTGCGGTAATCTGGAATATACACAGTCGCGAGAAATCCCGAAGGTTGCCGATGTTTGCAGACTTGTAAAAAAAATATAGTAGTGTTTCTAAAAAAGTGTAAAAAGAACCAAAGAGATAAACTCTTATTTTAATAAAAATAATATCAGAAGAAAGCTTATAAAATATCTTGTTATGCTGATAAGTACAAATCCGGAACAATGTAACTGAAATATGGTGTTAGAGATAAAATATCCAATTTCTCAAAAAAAATCTTCATTTTATATAGAACATATAGAGAAATTGAGTGATTGTTTTAAATCTTTAAAGGACCAAAAGTTAATTAATTTAAAATTATGAAAAAAAAAAACCTGTAGAGGACAGTTTAAACAACATTTTGTGATAAGTACAAATTTGATATTTTAAGCAGTTATTGACTGATGAAGATTAAACTAAAATCGACCTTCTTTGTTAATAGTAAAAATATTATCGGATTTTCACGCAACACCGATATCGAAAGTTGGGTATGATTGTGTTTATCTCTTATTTCAGCTATAACAATGTGTTTATTGTGTTTATCTGTTATTTCAGCTATAACAATGTGTTGATTGTTTTTATCTGTTATTTCAGCTATAACACACACTGTGCTTATATGTAATTTTAGCTAAAACAATGCGTTTATTGTGTTTATATGTTATTTCAGCTATAACAATATGCTTATTGTGTTTATCTGCTATTTCAGTTAAAACAGTGGGTTTATATGTTATTTCAGCTATAACAATGTGTTTATTGTGTTTATATGTTATTTCAGCTATAACAATGTGTTGACTGTTTTTATCTGTTATTTCAGCTATAACAATGTGTTTATTGTGTTTATATGTTATTTCAGCTATAATAATGTGTTGATTGTGTTTATCTGTTATTTCAGCTATAACACACACTGTGCTTATATGTAATTTTAGTTAAAACAATGTGTTTATTGTGTTTATATGTTATTTCAGCTATAACAATATGCTTATTGTGTTTATCTGCTTTTTCAGCTAAAACAGTGGGTTAATATGTTATTTCAGCTATAACAATGTGTTTATTGTGATTATATGTTATTTCAGCTATACCAATGTGTTTATGTGTTTATCTGTTATTTCAGCTATAACACACACTATGCTTATATGTTATGTTAGCTAAACGATGCTTTTATTGTGCTTATCTGTTATTTCAGCTATAACAACGTGTTTATTTTGTTTATTTGTTATTTAAGCTATAACAATGTGTTTATTGTGTTTATTTGTTATTTAAGCTATAACAGTGGGTTAATATGTTATTTCAGCTATAACAGTGGATTAATATCTTATTTCAACTATAACAATGTGTTTATTGTGTTTATTTGTTATTTCAGCTATAACAATGTGTTGATTGTGTTTATCTGTTATTTTAGCTATAACAGTGGGTTAATATGTTATTTCAACTATAACAATGTGTTTGTTGTATCTATATGTTATTTCAGCTATAACGGTGGGTTAATAAGCTATTTCAACTATAACAATGTGTTTATTGCGTTTATATGTTATTTTAGCTATAATAATGTGTTTATTGTGTTTATCTGTTAATTCAGCTATAATAATGTGTTTATTGTGTTTATCTTTTATTTCAGCTATAACAATGTGTATATTGTGTTTATATGTTATTTCAGCTATAATAATGTGTTTATTGTGTTTATATGTTATTTCAGCTATAACAATGTGTTTATTGTGTTTATATGTTATTTCAACTGTAACAACGCCTTTATTGTGCTTATATGTTATTTCAGCTTTAACACACACTGTGTTTATATGTTATTTCAGCTATAACACACACTGTGCTTATATGTTATTTCAGCTATAACAATGTGTTTATTGTGTTTATATGTTATTTCAGCTGTTTAAATGTTATTTCAGCTATAACAATATATTTTTATTTGTTCCGAAGATGACCTTAAATAATTTTTGTTTAATCCAAACCAAACACGAAATGACACTGCATGTTTTAGTCAAAATCACACCCGGTCAGCTTAATAAAGTTTTTATTTATCCTCGCGCTTTCAACTGATCATTTAGGTGATCATTACCTGCAAAACTGAATTGATGATTATTGTAAGTTTGTGTGAGTGATAGATGATTAATGATCAATGATTAATGATTGATTAATGTTTACGGTTGAATCAAGGACTTTTATCTCTGTATAATTCATTGGGTTGAATAGAGGGTCATCTTAAGCGAAATAGTTTTTTTTCTTATGGATCAGTCGGTGCTTACTACTTACTAGTTACTAAATTTAAAAATTATCGTTGTTTGTAACCTTCTCTTTAAAAAACCTCCTCTCAAATACCATTAAATTTCTACTGAAAAAAATATGTGTACCCGTTCAGATTTTGTGTTGCACCCCCTAAGTACGTCCCCTCTAAACTGAAGTCTTATATCTGCCCCTGTAAGTCAGTCCCACATAAACACCTTCAATAGAATCAATGACAATGTAAGTCTATGTAATGTAATCCATTACGCATGGTGTCTTTTCTTTTTTATGCACTTTACTACAGTTAATATTTGTGATTGATATGCAAATGAGGTGTTTGTGGTAACAAATCAGAACATAGCGTCATTGGCTTGAGCATCTCAGGCAAAACCACACATTTATTTACTGCACGCCAGGCAAGCAATAATGGTCGTCGAAAAACGTGAAACTTGGAGTAGAAATGTGGAATATCTGCTAGCCACGGCAGGTTATGCCGTCGGCTTGGGAAATGTGTGGAGATTTCCATACTTGTGTTACAGGAGTGGCGGAGGTAAATACATGAATATTGTATTTTATTGTTTATAACATAGGTTTTCTTGAAATGCTAATTAGCAGTACGGGTTATTTATATAAGCGCGGGCAAAACCGTGCTGTGGCTAAACATTGCTCTCTCTCTCTCTCTCTCTCTCTATTTTCTACAAAAATGTTTTGATTAAGTTCCAATGAAGTATATCGGAACTTTTCAATATTGGCTGAACATTTATATAGTTCATATATAATTCTACTCACTGACCCTGTGTTCCCAACTTGACATGCAGATAGATTGTAAAATGTTACATCTACATCTTAGACTGAACAATCAGAATGATTGAATTGATTGAATATTAAGTGTCATTTAGGGCTAACAGAAAATCAGTTAACCTGACCACTTTTTCCTTGGATCCTGGAAGGTTAACCATTACATGAGCACAACCCATTGATAACTTTCCCACTTAAATCAGTGGTGAGAGACGGTTGATAATATGACGCAATGTTGCATACCAATATCATGGAGACCGAGCGGGGATTCAAACTCATGATCCCTGGATTTATTGTCAGACGCGTTATCAACTGAGCTTACCTGGGCCGGCAAAGTCAGAATGAGATGTGAAAATCATCAAACCTTATTTTGATGTGGTCTGCTGTTAGAATGGGGATTTCGAAGTTTACCACACTGATTAAAACATCGCTTTTGTCATGTTTTGATAAACAAAACCATTCAGATTTTATTTGCTTATTGTGAGTTACTTTCAAAATGTATCAATTTACGATATAAATTTATTTTTAAGCATTTTTAGCATTTTTTCCTGATATACAATTACTACCTTTAAAATGAAAATGCATTAAACAAAAAAAATTGTACCACTCCGTACCATGATTATTTCAACTAAGCACAATATGCTGTTGAAATTTTTGCAGAAAATAAGAGTTTAATGTATGGCCACTTGATAGCACTGATGGTTTATGTTTATACAGAGAAGGTGTTCTTCTTTGTTTTGTGAATTTTCATGAAATATTAAGAAAGTTATCTGTAAAAATGTTTCCAGTAGCGGGCACTTTTCCTCCCACGTTTTTACATCACTCCAGTTAGAATTTATAAGATGACATGGGTTCACCATCATGCTTACATTGGACAGTCATGAACACATTGACATTTATATTAGAAGGAATCTCATGACATTACAATTGTCTTTGTTATTTATTGCACATGAAAGGAATAAGTCTTAAACTATTATCACACATGGGTTACTAACAATTATTACATATTAAATCAAATGAAAGTAAATTCCTGATTTTTTGTGAAATATTTTTGGTGATTGGGAATGGTGTGTGACTGCTATGCATGCTGGGTAGAATGTCTTTTCCAACTTAAACCGTTAAAACTAGACTTGGAAAATTACTCTATTTATTTGGATTAAAGGGAATCCAGAGTGATAAGTCATTTTATTTTTTCTTAAAATTTGGTGGTAGTGGGGGGGGGGGGGGGGATTCATGGGGAATATGGTATTACTTTGTATTGGTTTGTATCTAACACCAACCTCAGGTGTATTTATGGTATTAGGATTATGGGTCTTTGTTACAACTATAGTTTACTGACTACAAACATAATAACATGGAACTCAACTCGTTGTGACAAGAGTTTTCCTGTCATCAATACCCAGTTAAAAATGAAAAAGGCAAGAGCTATTATGAAACAATTAGTATCCAACCAGATCAGTCACTGAGGGTAACAATATACTCAGGGCAATTTTAATCAATATTTCACCCAATATTAAAATAATTGAAGTTGGTGTTTACCTGCATCTAGATATGACTTAAAACTTTGAACTCAATAAAAGTTTATTCATGCTTTAATGACCTGCAGCAAGGCATGCATTATGTTCAATGTATTATATATATCATGGTGTAGGTAAAACAAGCTAAACCTGCAACTAGATAATCATAAGAGATGGGGTAGTGGGTTGGGTGGTGAGAGGTCTAATACAAAATCTTAAAATTTGGATTAAAAAGGATGCAGGTGGTGGGAGACCATAGAAACATGTGCCCCATAATCAGCTATTTTAAACTATTAATGACTTGTCCTATCTCTCTACATCTACTGTTCTGTATAGGTGTAACCCCACTATTGATTTTTGTTCTTTTTCTATAGTAAATAATAAAAGTTTGAAGGCTTGTTATTCATAGAAAGAGACCCAAATGAAAGAAGTGTGTCATCCAAGAGATTTTGTTTCTGCTCAGTGTGTACACTGTTAGTAGACTTCTGAAATCATGTATTCATACCCCAATTTCCAAGCATCAATTTTTTTTTTCAAATTCACAATTCAAACATGACAATGATATCAAAATGTTTAAAATACACCAATTATGCCATTCAAATAAAAAAATGAGCATTAAAGTAAGGAAAATGCGTTTTAAAAGAAGAAGAAACAAGTTTTATTTATAACTGCCATTATGTGACTACCCCATGGAAGCACTTCCTTTCTCCAATGGTGGTACTATGCCTATAAATCCTTCATCCAACTTGTATACTGGTCAGTCATGAGAGCCTGATTCAGAATTCCGTGTTTTGGGGGTGAGGATTGGATTCAAATCAATCTTGATACCGTAGTTCATTACTAATTTATTTTATCTTGATTGAGAAGAAAACTTGGACAGTGCTTATAATAGTATGACTGCTCTGGACTCTGCTTCCTGGGTAGATCCTGTGAGTAAAGAGTCTTGTTTTTTTTTTTGAGAGATATAATGTGTCAAGCTGAGGATCGAACCTGCAACTGTTATAGTCAGCAGTCGACATTATATCCACTGCACTACTGCTCTGCTTATCTAATTTGCTAAAAGAGTTGGTTAACAGGTACAATTTTGACTAAAGAATCAATTCAAAATGTTTGCTGTTTTTCACTTCTGACTGCATTTAATTTTAATTGAATGCAATAAGTGACAGAAATAAAAAAAAAACTTGTCTGAAAGATGTAGTGATCATAATAGCTCTAACATTCCTGAAAGTTGTTAATTACTAAAAACATGTCTGTTACCAACCTATACATTTTAATATATTTCAACCAGTACATGTAATAGAAAACATTGAAATTTAGAATGTTAGAATTGGCTAACTGTCATTAACTGTCGTCCGTTGTCTGTCGTCTGTGAAGTGTGTTAGCAGCACTTTCTCTGAAACCACTAGGCCAATTAAACTGAAACTTCACATGGATGTTTCTATTGCAAAGGAGACTATAGTTACAGAAGTTGTTTTTTTTTTATTTGAAATTCAAGATGGCTGCCATTACTAAAAATAGTCCAAAACTTCTCATGAACAGCCTAACAGATTTTCAAAATGTTTATGTAGTAATGATAACCAACTATAGTTTTGTAAGATTTGTTCAAATGGTGTCCCTAGGATTAAAAATGACCCCACCCCAAGGGTTCAATTAGGGGACACATGTCATTATAATAAAAATGTTGTTTTTTTAGATTGAAATGATTTTGCCTATATCTTCACAGAAGCATTGTTTGGTGAAGTAGGCTCAGATTTCTAAAAATGACTGGGTTCCACTGTCTTAAGGGGTCAGGATGGGGCCCCAGAAGGGTAAAAATTGGGAATTACAAAAATGTTTTTTTCTTAAGAACTGTTATGACAGATTTGTTCATATCTGGCATAAATTATCCCTATGTGTAGAGGTGTTTGATTGCAGATAAGAATTTGGGGGCTAAAATTTATAGCCCTGGGCCCTGTAAAGGGACTAAAAATTTAACATAAGGATACTATGGGAAAACAGAAAATTCTCTTTTTTTTCATCTATTCTGAAACAACAAGGCCAATTAAACTGAAACTTAACATGGATGTTTCTATTGCATAGGATACAGAAGATTTTTTTTTTTTTTCGATCTGAAATTCAAGATGGCTGCCGTTAAGAACCTGTATGTCAGATTTGTTCATATTTGGCATAAATTATCCCTATGTGTAGGGGTTTGATTGCAGATAAGAATTTAGGGGCTAAAATTTATAGGGGTCTGTAAGGGGACTATGGATAAACAGAAAATTCTCTTTTTTTCATCTATGGTATTTAAGCAAAATTATTATTCAATTGGAGTTCTGAAGTATCATCTAGTCATAGGAAATAAGATTTGGCTCAATAAGGAGAATTGACTTTCCATAAGGGGCAAAGGTGGGTAAAAAAAGGGTTAAAATTGAAAATTTTCAAAAATCTTCTTCTCAACATCCAGTCAGTCAAGTTTGTTCGTATTTGATATAAATTATCCCAATGGGTGTGGGTTTAAAATTTGTACAAATCAATGGTCTTGTATTTATAGGGTCCTGTAAGGGGACTTTGAGTTTTATATAGGAATACTATTGGAAAACGGAAAATTCTTTTTTTTTATCATTCATTTATGGCTTTTTTTATTCAGCTTGAGTTTTGAAGCAACTTCTAGTCATAACAAATATGATTTTGTTCGATACGAAGGATTGACTTTCTAAAAGGGACCAGGTGGGGTCACAAAATGATTAAAACCAAAGGTGTAACCCCACCATTGATTTTTGTTCTTTATTCTATAGTAAATAAAAAAAGTTTGAAGGCTTGTCATTCATAGAGGGTCCCAAATGAAAGAAGTGAAACCTACATTTTACTGTTTGTCAACCTCTGCACTATCAAAATATGATGAAAAAAGTAGGGGTCATGTGTCATATAAGAGATTTTTTTTCTGCTCAGTGTGTATACTGGTGACAAAGTGAAAGTAGAAAGTTTCCGAAATCATGAATTCATACCCCAATTTCCAAGCATAATTTTTTTTTTCTAAATTCACAATTCAAACATGACAATGCTATCAAAATGTTCATAATACATCAATAATGCCATTGAAATAAAAAAATGAGCATTAAAATAAGGAAAATGCATTTTTAAAGAAGAAGAATTGAGGATTATTTATAACCGCCATAATGCGACTACCCCACGGAAGCACTTCCTTTTTGCAATGGTGGCACTATGCCTATAAGGAAACTCTTTTTTTTTTAATTTCATAATTACCTCATTTTTACTAAGTACTACCAATTTGAAGTAATATTGCCAAGTTGCAGGCATTTAATACGGAAACTTTTGTCAAAATACCACTTTTTACATGATCATTACATACAGGCGCGAGATGTTGACCGACATGCAATTTTGATGTGTTTGACTAATTTCACCAAAAAAAATTTTTTTTTACCTAATTCCATTAAAATTTTTACACCAAAATAGTCTCATGATACACTGAAGACATTATCTTACCAAAATACATTATTCAATACAATGCACATGCTAAAAATTGCACATTTAAATCATCCAAAATAAAAAATCTTCAAAATTGTGTGTTTTTTCATGAAATTTCAATGTAA
This sequence comes from Panopea generosa, assembly GCA_029582155.1. NCBI lineage: Eukaryota > Metazoa > Mollusca > Bivalvia > Adapedonta > Hiatellidae > Panopea > Panopea generosa. Next base: position 25,250,456 of record CM055899.1, on the reverse strand, counting down.
ATATGCACATATATGCTTTATTTGAGGCATACACTTGCCAAAATGTGTTTTTTTATGAAGCAAATGTCTCCAATTTGTCATTTAATACTATGAGAGTGTAAAAAAGAGGTTATTTTACCTACAATTAACATTTTGGAAAATCACCCCCATTTCACTCAAGTCTCTCTTATAGGTGTAACCCCACCATTGATTTTTGTTCTTTATTCTATAGTAAATAAAAAAGTTTGAAGGCTTGTCATTCATAGAGGGTCCCAAATGAAAGAAGTGAAACCTACATTTTACTGTTTGTCAACCTCTGCACTATCAAAATATGATGAAAAAAGTAGGGGTCATGTGTCATATAAGAGATTTTTTTTCTGCTCAGTGTGTATACTGGTGACAAAGTGAAAGTAGACTTCCGAAATCATGAATTCATACCCCAATTTCCAAGCATAATTTTTTTTTTCTAAATTCACAATTCAAACATGACAATGCTATCAAAATGTTCATAATACATCAATAATGCCATTGAAATAAAAAAATGAGCATTAAAATAAGGAAAATGCATTTTTAAAGAAGAAGAATTGAGGATTATTTATAACCGCCATAATGCGACTACCCCACGGAAGCACTTCCTTTTTGCAATGGTGGCACTATGCCTATAAGGAAACTCTTTTTTTTTTAATTTCATAATTACCTCATTTTTACTAAGTACTACCAATTTGAAGTAATATTGCCAAGTTGCAGGCATTTAATACGGAAACTTTTGTCAAAATACCACTTTTTACATGATCATTACATACAGGCGCGAGATGTTGACCGACATGCAATTTTGATGTGTTTGACTAATTTCACCAAAAAAATTTTTTTTTACCTAATTCCATTAAAATTTTTACACCAAAATAGTCTCATGATACACTGAAGACATTATCTTACCAAAATACATTATTCAATACAATGCACATGCTAAAAATTGCACATTTAAATCATCCAAAATAAAAAATCTTCAAAATTGTGTGTTTTTTCATGAAATTTCAATGTAAATATGCACATATATGCTTTATTTGAGGCATACACTTGCCAAAATGTGTTTTTTTATGAAGCAAATGTCTCCAATTTGTCATTTAATACTATGAGAGTGTAAAAAAGAGGTTATTTTACCTACAATTAACATTTTGGAAAATCACCCCCATTTCACTCAAGTCTCTCTTATAGGTGTAACCCCACCATTGATTTTTGTTCTTTATTCTATAGTAAATAAAAAAGTTTGAAGGCTTGTCATTCATAGAGGGTCCCAAATGAAAGAAGTGAAACCTACATTTTACTGTTTGTCAACCTCTGCACTATCAAAATATGATGAAAAAAGTAGGGGTCATGTGTCATATAAGAGATTTTTTTTCTGCTCAGTGTGTATACTGGTGACAAAGTGAAAGTAGACTTCCGAAATCATGAATTCATACCCCAATTTCCAAGCATAATTTTTTTTTTCTAAATTCACAATTCAAACATGACAATGCTATCAAAATGTTCATAATACATCAATAATGCCATTGAAATAAAAAAATGAGCATTAAAATAAGGAAAATGCATTTTTAAAGAAGAAGAATTGAGGATTATTTATAACCGCCATAATGCGACTACCCCACGGAAGCACTTCCTTTTTGCAATGGTGGCACTATGCCTATAAGGAAACTCTTTTTTTTTTAATTTCATAATTACCTCATTTTTACTAAGTACTACCAATTTGAAGTAATATTGCCAAGTTGCAGGCATTTAATACGGAAACTTTTGTCAAAATACCACTTTTTACATGATCATTACATACAGGCGCGAGATGTTGACCGACATGCAATTTTGATGTGTTTGACTAATTTCACCAAAAAAAATTTTTTTTTACCTAATTCCATTAAAATTTTTACACCAAAATAGTCTCATGATACACTGAAGACATTATCTTACCAAAATACATTATTCAATACAATGCACATGCTAAAAATTGCACATTTAAATCATCCAAAATAAAAAATCTTCAAAATTGTGTGTTTTTTCATGAAATTTCAATGTAAATATGCACATATATGCTTTATTTGAGGCATACACTTGCCAAAATGTGTTTTTTTATGAAGCAAATGTCTCCAATTTGTCATTTAATACTATGAGAGTGTAAAAAAGAGGTTATTTTACCTACAATTAACATTTTGGAAAATCACCCCCATTTCACTCAAGTCTCTCTTATAGGTGTAACCCCACCATTGATTTTTGTTCTTTATTCTATAGTAAATAAAAAAGTTTGAAGGCTTGTCATTCATAGAGGGTCCCAAATGAAAGAAGTGAAACCTACATTTTACTGTTTGTCAACCTCTGCACTATCAAAATATGATGAAAAAAGTAGGGGTCATGTGTCATATAAGAGATTTTTTTTCTGCTCAGTGTGTATACTGGTGACAAAGTGAAAGTAGACTTCCGAAATCATGAATTCATACCCCAATTTCCAAGCATAATTTTTTTTTTCTAAATTCACAATTCAAACATGACAATGCTATCAAAATGTTCATAATACATCAATAATGCCATTGAAATAAAAAAATGAGCATTAAAATAAGGAAAATGCATTTTTAAAGAAGAAGAATTGAGGATTATTTATAACCGCCATTATGCGACTACCCCACGGAAGCACTTCCTTTTTGCAATGGTGGCACTATGCCTAAACATTGTCATAAATCTTATTTTCAACAACACATTCTGTCATATGTCAGCATCTATACTGTCATATGAGCACCTATACTGTCATATGGGCACATATACTGTCATATGAATACATATATTTATATCAAGATTAAAGCAACACATCCATGTTTGAACTTTTAAAAAAAAAATTTTTTACAAACAAACATATGATCAATTAGCTGTATATGAGCATATAAACACAATCCCGTACAAAATGATGCCCAAATTATAATGCATGACTAACACTTTATAAAACAAGTGTGTAACTCACCCGAGTCAAAAAAAATTGTCAAAATGACTTTCAAGGCAGGTAAAGTACACTACGCACTAAAACGTGAAGTTTTTTAATATGACTCGCATAATTCAATTTGAAGCCAAGTTGGAATCCTCAGCAATTTAAAAATAATTTATAAAGTGTTTGTCACGCTTTATAATTTGGACATCTTTTTTTATAATTCTAAAGCGTTCTGGATAGTGTTTGTTAGCACATATACAGCTCACTGACCATATATTTATGTATGGGAAATATGCTCACAACTCAATTGAAAAACTTTTTAAAAAAGTTTAAACGTGGATGTGTTGCTTTAATATCTCTAGCTGTTTACATTTTATGCCTGCAGTGACGAAGACCCAGAAACACATAATGTTTCAACTGTCAGTGTGTTTCTTTAACCCTTTACTACATATATACGCGTTTTCCAACACTAATCACAGAAGGCCTTTGAAAACAGTGCAGGAACAGTTCAGATTGCTCGTAACGAGCAATCTGAACACTTCCTGCACTGTTTTCCACTCTGTCAGTTAATATAAACATAATTCACCCATTCCTGATATGTGGTGAATTAATGCTTTCAATATTAGAGGTGTCCAAAGGCGTTTATATAAAGTAAAGGGTTAAATAGCTTGATAGCTGGTAATAATTTGTTAAAAGTTTTTATCTAAATGTAAAATAGTTAATTCAAGTCTATGTGAATTTTGTGATGGATATACTTTAATTTTTGGAATGTCATTTTTAAAGAGCCTTTTGGACTCAGTGTCCATAACTTTTGTGTTTCAAACAATCAACCTTTCAACATCTGTTATCAAATTATTAGTTGGAGTTATATAACTCTTCATCATTTACTTAACTATATAATATATCTTGCTAAATACTTCATATTCAAGAATAAAATTAATACATTAAGGCAGTTCCCAGTATTAAAGCTTTCATACCATATTGAAAATAAGCCAGTTGAAAAGCTTATTACAATAAACAAAAACAAACTTAGGTGATTCGAAAATAAATGGGCAGATTATGTATAATACCATAATAAGGAAAACTATACTGCATACAGCTTCTCATCTGCACATTTCTACTTGTCTTATCTTTACTCCTTCTATACTCTCTTTAATCTGTTTTTAATATTTTCTTTTTATATTAACCCTTAAAATATTACTTGTAAGACATTGTAATGCATGTTATGTTATCTAAAGTTATCAGGTAATGTGTCAAGTCTCAAAATGATATAGCTTGTATTGATACATCAACAGTGTTTGTATAACATTGTATTTTGTCTTAGGCCATAATAAATTAATTGCTAGATTATCATCCCCACCCACCCCGTAATTTTCATGCCGCCCCGACCCTTTTTATTTTTATAAAAAAAACAAAAAAATTAAAAAAAAAACGCATCAAAAATGTTTAAAACTAAAAATAAAATCCACCCGCAGTCCCTGTTTTTTTAAAAAAAATTTGGATGATAATGTAGCAATTAATTTATAATGGCCTTTGTGAGCTGCCCAAAAAGATTTTCTTTTATTTGCATAATTATTATACTGTATAGGTTTACATTTAAAGTAATCAATCATATCGCGCTGTTTTAGAATGTAAATGTAATATTATATGCGAGGGGTGACTAGATAATATCTGTTACTCGCTTCATTAAAAATAACTTAATTTGATTTATATCAAGTATGTCTGAATATTTTTTGTCTTACTTACTATATACTTGCACTCATATTCATGAGTCAGTACAAACAGTCATTATGCTGCACCATTGAAAGAAAATGCACAGATGGTCAGTGTTCAAAATAAGCAATGTACACTCTAAAATGCAAATTTCAGAATTGTAGAAAGTTTTATGTGAGTTGAAATTCTGAACACATGGAATAACTGGCAGGGTAGTAACTTTCAAGTAGAAATTTACAAACTGTTATATACAGTGTCCATTATAAACAATAAATGACTATGCAGTGAACAGTGTCCATTATAACGACAAATGACTGCCATGCACAGTGTCCATTATAAACAATAAATGACTATGCAGTGAACAGTGTCCATTATAACGACAAATGACTGCCGTGCACAGTGTCCATTATAAACAAATGACTATGCAGTGAACAGTGTCCATTATAACGACAAATGACTGCCGTGTACAGTGTCAATTATAAACAACAAATGACTGCCGTGTACAGTGTCCATTATAAACAACAAATGACTATGCCATGTACAGTGTCCATTATAAACAACAAATGACAATGCCATGTACAGTGTCCATTATAAACAATAAATGACGATGCCGTGAACAGTGTCCATTATAAACAATAAATGACTATGCCGTGTACAGTGTCCATTATAAACAATAAATGACTATACCATGTACAGTGTCCATTATAAACATATTATTCGTCTGTCACAGATGATAAAAATGAAAAAAAGTTATCGGTTATATAACTTGTGGTGATGGATGTGCTGAAGTACTGGTTAACCGTACAGGATCCTAAGTAAGTTGCACAGTTGCACCGCAGAGACCCTTTTGTTATTGAAATCACCGAAACTGAAAGTTTGTGATTTATTGTTGGTTTGATTTATCATTATATGCAATATCTTTCTTGACAACAATACTTTGATACATGGTTGCACATGTTTATTTTAAATTACCTTGTTGCTGCATAATAAATATTTTATGGTATACATGTTTCATATTATATATCATATTTACCTGACTGACAAACTACTTTATAAAGGAAGGTGAAGGCCGTTAGGCTTGTAGCTACGTGTGCTGGTACCTGTTTGCAAAATATGCAGCTGGGTCATCATGGTCATATAATAAGAAAAAACTTTGTAGAAGAAAGGATGTTGCATAAATTTTAAAAAATAGCACTTGTCAGAACACAACATGGACCCACCCTGAGCAGGTAATGGATACAAGGGTACTGTCAAAGGCATGCCGAACAGTAGGGCGCCGCCATCTTAATCTGGTTCCCTGTCCTATTATGGTACCCATTCAAAATTTCGTAGTACACAGAGGACCAGCCTACCTCTTGGACTCATGCATATTCATATTACAAATAGCCTCTTTGCCAATGTATATTCATGCACCTATAATCCATGCGATAATATAGAATAGAGATTAATATAATGAATATGCATAGTCTCCCGCCAAATAATCACGTAATGAAATATTCGCTAGTCACGTGATAATTTAGCTTCAACAATATCTGCGCAATATTTGCAAATGCTGAAGTTCAGGTTTGCAAATGCTTACTTTCATATATTCTTTTAGATATTTTGACCTGTCTAGATCTTTTTTCTTGCGTATCATAAATGCATATGTGTAAAATGTGTGTGTGTATATATATGCAGGTGCTTGTATGTGTTAATCACGTGACATAAACATCCGGGGATGCGCTAGAAGGAACCTTTTGCTAGGCAAAATCTTGTTCAAATCTATGTTCAATCAATCGTATATAGTATATGAAAAAATAATAAAGGGACTTACATAAGTTACTCCACAGATTTAAAGAAAATTAAATTGAAAATCAGATAGGGTGTGGGGAACTAACCAAGGTCCTTTACTCCTGCGGCTATCGCCTGTGCATGGACCACCAAAATATGTTCTGTCAACATCAAGCACTCATAATGCAACAAAAAACAAAGAGTTCTACAGTATTGCTACATTATAGGCATTCCATAGCTAAAGATAAACAAATTATTTTGTTTGTTTATGGCCTTGGTTAACATTTCATGGGAAATTGACATTTGCAATTTTTTAATTTTTGTCACCAATACCAAGCTAGACACTTATCCAAGCAATGAAATGTCTCCGGTGAACGGTGGACGGAGGACGGAGGATGGGGAGTTTGATGCATGAACATGATTAAAATGATTAAGATAAATCTATTGCAATATTTTCTGTGAGCTCTTTCGTTATAGTAGAAGGTGTGACAATGACTTAATATACATAACAATGATTGCAATCATGGTGCAAGTCATGGAAATAGTAAGTAATAAAGAAAACATTAGACACATCAATTGACATTTAGATCTAGTTTATACTGTCCTATACTGACTATGTAAAGTGATGCAATATTTTGGTAAATGTATGTCACCATCTGATAGCAAACCAAAATAAACTAGTTTGGTGACCTCTAATCCCAGATGAATATACAGAACATGTTTGGAGATGTACTGAAGTGCCTTATCAATTTATAATTTTAGCTTTGTAGGCATTTGGGTACATAGACAGCTTTATTTGAACAAAAGATTAGAAAACAAAGTTTTGTATTTCAACTTAAGAATAAAAATATAATACTTCTACTTAAGTGTTGATTCTAGGGCCTCTTCAAGTTCATAAACCAATATTTGTTTCTCCCTGACTGTATATTGCAAGTTCTTTGAGTCTGATGCATATATAAGATAAACCATTGCCAATGTCAACCAAGTGGTGATGTAGTGCCTGTTGCTATTGTTGGTTTTTCATTTTCAATATTTTTAAACAAAATAGTCAAAAGAAGTCAAAATTACAAAATCCATCAAGGTAGTAACTTCAAGAAACTACCAAGTGGAGATGCGCATGTAGTCTTTGTGTTCCGGTTCAATGAGTTTTCACAGAGTTATGGCCCTTTCATTTTGTCTGTGATTAGTTCTTCTCTGCTCTGTTTCTCTACAACCTCTGGTTGGAATTTTATGAAACTTGCTAGGATGCATGATTACCAAGTGGAGATGTGCCTATTGTCTTCATGACGTTATTTCGCTACCTCTGGTTTTAAATTTTGTAAAACTAGCTAAGATATGCGCATACTGTCATTTTGTTCCGGTTCAATGATTTTTGAATGAGTTCTGTCAAACGCAGAGCCGTATAATCTGTATAATCCCTAATTCAGAAAATACTGATTAGGCAAGGTAGAATGCCTATATATGCATCTGATAGCTTAGGCCTTAAAAAAAAAAGAAGGTTTGTTTCCTGTTACATGCCCAAAAAAATATGGGTCGGTAGGTAGGGTTTTTATTTTTTTTTTTTATTTTTTTTTTTTTGTCGTTACCACACTCCTTTATTAAATGGAACATCAAAATGAATGAGTTTGTTAGTTTCTATTACATGATTATATATGTCATTTTGGGGGTAGTGATGTGAAAGTAATATATCTTTTAAATAGTACTCAATTTCAGATATGAATCTGAAATCTGAAGTGGCTATAATAAACCGAGGAAGATGTTTGATATAGGCTATACTGTCTTCGCAAAAATTATACCGTGCACCGTTTCTGTGAGTCTATATCGTCTAGGCGTATGCAGTGATTATTTTACAATGAGATTACGAGCGTCTAAACGACAAAGCGCGCCGGTGCGTAAGAATTACTTCGTTGTGAAAATCACCAAAAAGAGCGCGAAATCCGATGCCGATTTTTTGGACATAAAAACTTTTGAGTCGGCAGTTAAAATATAGGGTCGGTCGGGTAACCGGAAACAAACATCTTTTTTTTTTAGGCCTTATAACAAGCTAAAGTTATAGTTTACTGTGACTAACAGGCAGCCATGATTAGATAGGTAACAAACTGCAGTCCTAACTATAATGGTGTGTATGTTTAACACTACAATTTCCATATAATCCCAATCAAACACTCCAGGACATTTCCTTTCCCAAAAAGCGGCATTTAATTCAGGAGTTAAAATCACATTTCTCTTATAAACACTTTCACACTTCTGATTTACATTCATTCTAATGACTGAAAAGTGATGTTTTTTGTCCTTTTCTTCAAAAGTCGTATTTCCTGTGAAAATGGAGATGGTCATTCAGTACTGGATGGGTGTTCAATAACGAGAACACAGTATCATTATTTGCTAATACATTACATTTTCCAGATAACGACTTAAAAACCATACATAAAGACTATGTATATACATGTACATACACCAAATCATCATATTAGTACTTGATCATTACATTTGTTTTTGATATAAATATGTTAGCACACAGAAACTTAAATGGTGCAGTGTTTGTTAAACTAGCACATGTATTATATGCCATATGTAACAACTGAATCTTTATAATGAAATCATTATATCCATCATTGAATGTATATTTGTAATAACAATTTGCTGAACTGTTTGATCACGGGTCATAATGACCTATTTCAAAGTATGTTGTACAATGTATTATATCACGAAATAAAATATAATGTATTGACTTCTCTTTAGAACTCTCACAGTTACTTCCCCCGTTCATTATCATTACCATATAGTACAGTCAAACACTCCATTGGGGAAAGTATCCATCGGTTCCACTGATATTTTCTTGTTTTCTATTACCATGGAAAATAATTGTGAAAATTTCAAAATTTATTGTTTCTGGAGCAACTTTATGAAACTTTGTACACATGTCAGTCTAGTGGTCTAGTAGTACCTTTTAGTATGAGGGAGTTTCATTAGCAATATATTTTCTGTTACTATGGAAACAAGTAGCAAAATTATAAAATTCTAGTAATTTTAAAATGAAACTAAGATAGTTTCATAAAAGTTTGTTCACATGTCGACCTAGTGGTCAGGTAGTGCCTTTTGGTATGTTAAAGTTTTTGTCCTCGTTATGTATCATCAATAATTGTGTTATTCGTTTGACCTTATATGTACTTTGACTCCAGCAGTTGTTATCGGATCTTCACCAAACTTACACATTAGTTATATAACCATAATATATCAGACATTATACAAGGTTCTCCACAGGAAGGAATGCAGGCGCTGGGGTAAGAGCGCGTAAACATCTTCAGCACATTTTCAAGTGCTGTGTAAGGCACTCATTGAAATATATTTCACTATTAAAACTTGTAGCAATCAGTTAAAGTCATCATATTTAGTATGTTTCATTTTAGGCATTGAAATAAGAAAAGATATGCAAGGAAAAATAATGATTTAGGGGAAAGTAAGCTGTTTAAGAATTCAAGCTCATGGGGAATACCATTAATTTTCTAGTCAAGTGCTTGGGTGCCCCTGTGCTTAAATGGCCTGTGGTGAAGCCTGGTATATTGATTGATTGATTGAATATTTATCATCATTTTTATGCCATCCAGGGCTAACAGACGATCAGTTAACCTAACCACTGTTTCCTGGGATTAACCAGTACTCGAGCACACCCCATCTCTGCAAGTAACTGATAACTTTCCCACTTGAATCAGTGGTGAGAAACGAATGATAATGAGACACAATGTTGTACATCAATCATCACGGAGACTGTTGCCGGGCGGGGGATTCAAACTCACGACCCCTGGATTGATAGTCAGCCGCATAACTGACTGAGCTAATCGGGCCCGGCTGAAGCCTGGTATAACATGAATATAACAGAATGGTCTGATATTTTGGGATTTCCTGCTGACATTTCTGTTAAACAACCAATTTGAATAACATTTTTGCATTATTTTTCCATGAAGTATATTAAAGAAAAGTCATATTTTTTCATGTTTCTATGAAATGCCCCATTAATAATACAAATGTTGATTTGCTTCTCCTTGACCTATAAAATTATGCTTAAATCATACATTTGTTTGTTAAATGACATGTTTATATATTGCAGGTGCTTTCTTGATTCCATTCTTCATCATGTTGGCCCTGTGTGGAATTCCTTTACTCTACATGGAGATGGCTGTTGGTCAGTATACCCAACAGGGACCAGTAGGGGCCATAGCAAAGCTCTGCCCTTTCTTTAAAGGTAAATCTTGTTATATTGTCTAAAATGTCCATAAGGGATAGAAGCAGGTGCCCATAAAGGGGTTGAAATTGTGAATTTTTAAAATCTTAAGAACCATCCAGCAAAATGTGTCCGTCATCTGTCTTCCGTCGTCAGTTAGCAGCACTTTCTCTGAAACCACTGGGCCAATTAAACTCAAACTTCACATGGATGTTTCTATTGCACAGTAGACAATACAGAAGATTTTTTTTTTCGATCTGAAATTCAAGATGGCCACCATTACTAAAAATAGTCTAAAATTTATAAAAATCTTCTCATGAACAGCCCGACAGATTTTGAAAATGTTTATGTAGTAATGATAACCAAATATAGTTGTTAGATTTGTCCAAATGGTGTCTCTGGGGTTAAAAATGACCCCGCCATGAGGGTTCAATTAGTGTCATTATAATAAACATTAATTATTTTTTTAGCTCTGCTGTTTGTCGTGTCTGAAGTGTGTTAGCAGCACTTTCTCTGAAACCACAAGGCCAATTAAACTGAAACTTCACATGGATGTTTTTGTTGCATAGGAGACTATACAGAAGATTTTTTTTTCAATTTGAAATTCAAAATGGCGGCCGTTACTTAAAATAGTCCAAAGCTTAAAAAATCTTCTTCTCATGAACGGCCCAATAGATTCTCAAAATGTTTATGTAGTAATGATAACCAACTATAGTTTTGTTAGATTTGTTCAAATGGTGTCCTTAGGATTAAAAATGACCCCGCCCTGAGGGTTTAATTAGGGGACACATGTCATTATAATAAAAACAATTTTTAGCTCGCCGGGACGAAGTCCAAGGAAAGCTGTTGCCATGACCCCGGCGTCGTCGTCTGTTGACACCCAGATTAAACTTTTGCGTTTAAGTTTAAGATATCTATACAACCACTCATTGGATGTGAATGAAACTTCGCATGTGTGTTCACCATCATCAATGGAACACACAGAAACAAGAACCATAACTCAGGGTTGCATTTTGACAGAGTTGTGACCCTTTTTGGACTTAGACACCCAGGTTAAACTTTTGTGTTTAGTTGCGTTTAAGTTTAAGATATCTTTGCAACCACTCATTGGATATGAATGAAACTTCACATGTGTGTTCACCATCATTAATGGAACACACAGAGACAAGAACCATAACTCTGGGTTGCATTTTGGCAAAGTTATGACCCTTTCAGACTTAATTTTTTGTCTGTAGACACCCAGGTTAAACTTTTGCGTTTAGTTTTGGTGTTTGCCTCCAATCTCAATCTTTGCATGGGTGGTGAGTTTTATCCCATCGGCGAGCTTTGTTGTCTTCTGACAACTCTTGTGTTTTTTTTAAAATGGAAATGATTTTGCCTTTATCTTCACAGAAGCATTGCTTGGTGAAGGAGGTTTAGTTTTGTAAAAAATGACTGGGTTCCACTGTCTTAAGGGGTCAGGAGTGGCCCCAAAAGGGTAAAAATTGGGAATTACAAAAATCGTTTTCTTAAGAACCGGTATGTCAGATTTGTTCATATTTGGCATAAATTATCCCTATATGTAGGGGTTTGATTGCAGATAAGAATTTAGGGGCTAAAATTTATAGGGGCCCTGTAAGGGGACTTAGAATTTTACATAGGAATACTATGGGAAAACAGAAAATTCTCTCTTTTTTTTTCATCTATTTAGGCAAAATTATTATTCAGTTGGAGTTCTGAAGTATCATCTAGTCATAGGAAATAAGATTTGGCTCAATAAGGAGAATTGATTTTCCATAAGGGGCCAGGGTGGGTAAAAAAAGGGTTAAAATAGAAATTTTTCAAAAATCTTCTTCTCAACAACTGGTCAGTCAAATTTGTTCATATTTGATATGGATTATCCCAATGAGTATGAGTTTAAAGTTTGTACAAATCAATGGTCTTGTATTTATAGGGCCCTGTAAGGGGACTTTGAGTTTTATATAGGAATACTATTGGAAAATGGAAAATTCTCTTTCTTATCATTCATTTATGACTTTTTTTTATTCAGTTTGAGTTTTGAGCAACTTCTAGTCATAACAAATATGATTTTGTTTGATATGAAGGATTGACTTTCTAAAAGGGACCAGGTGGGGTCACAAAATGATTGAAATTGAACATTGTCATAAATCTTATTTTCAACAACCTGTCAGTCAAATTTGTTCATATTTGATATAAATTATCCCTATTATTAAGAAATCTGAGTTTGTACAAATCAAGGAACACTGGGATGCATAGAGGCTCTGTAAGGGTCTTTGAGTTTTACATATGAATACTATGAGGAAATGGAAAATTCTCATTTTTTTTGTCCATTTCGGTAAATATGACTTTTACATAGGAATATTATAGGGAAAACTGATTTTTTTCATTTTGCATCCATGTGTACAAAAAAAAACTTCTTTTTAAAATTAAAATCATTAACTTTCTACTCATAACAAATCGCTAAAAGTGGGTGATTGAAGTTCTGACAAATTTAGGGGCTGGGTTTATAAGGATTCTGTACAGGGGACAATATTTTTTTTACAGATGAATGGATACATGGGAATTTAAAGTATTTCATTCCAACATCTTAAGGGGTCAGGAGGGGCCCCAAAGGGGTTAAAATTGGGAATTACAAAAATTGTTTTATAAAGAACTGGTAAGTCAGATTTGTTCATATTTGGCATAAATTATCCCAATACTCATTTTTTCTTCCATTTGTGTAAATATGTTGTTCAATTTGGGTCTAGAGCATTGTCTATTAACAATATATTTGATTTTGTTCAATAAAGAGGATTGAATTTCCATAAGGGGCCAGGGGGTGGGTGGGGCAATATTAGGTTAAAATTGGGAATTTTCACAAAGCTTCCTCTAAATAACCTTTCAGTCAAACTAGTCCATATTTGATATAAATTATCCTTGCATCAACAAGGAGTGAAGATTCTGCATATCAAGGGGCTGGGATATATTGGTGCCCTGTAATGTGACTTTTACTTTTACATTGGAATATTATAGGGAAAACTGTTTTTTTTTTCATTTTTGCATCCATGTGTACAAAAAAACTTCTTTTTAAAATCTAAAGAATTTCTGCTCATAACAAATCCCTAAGAGTGGGTGATTGAAGTTCTGACAAATCAAGGGGCTGGGTTGTATAAGAGTTCTGTATGGGGACTATATTTGTTTTACAGATGAATGATATGGGAATTTAAAGTATTTCCTTTTGATAGCAATTAAGTTTCTGTTCAGTATAGATGTGGTGGGGGTATTATTTTAAGTTGTTAAGAGGGTAAATATTGTGAAATTTCAAAAAGTGCTATGGCCACTATGTGTCAGTAGTGCGTCCTCAGGCCCTCTTGGGCCTCTTGTTTAAATAAAGGGAAAGGGTTTATTGGGGCTCAGTTAGCCTGATTAATTAATATGTGAATGGACAACTTTTTTATTATTTATATATCCAATCTGCTCTGCTCAGGAGACGCAAAATAGAAATCTTTAAACGGCTCCATAGAGACATGCAATATGGTGCACTAAGGCCCAGTAAGGAGACTTTGACAGGAAATTCTGTTTTTCTATCTATTTTAGAGATTATTTTGATGTCTGGAGCATTGTTAAAATCATAACAGTTGAGACTAGGTCCTTTAAAGGGGATACCATATCCATTAAAGGGGACAGCAGGGGCCCAAAGGGGATAAAATTGTGCATTTTTTAAAATATTCTTCTCAAGAACTGAATAGCTAATTTTTTGTCCAAAAAAGATACAATTGTGCATTTTCAAAAATATTCTTTTAAAGAATTGATTACTAAACTTGTTCATAAGTGATCCATATGGGCAAGAGTTTTAAGTTTGTTCAAATAAAGGGGCTAAGGGGCCATTTGTGCCAAGTAAAGTGATTTTGTTTTTATTTGACCGTAAGTTTGCCCTGTATTGCGTATTAGCTGGGTTTGAAGGACCAGTGGGTACCGGAAATGGAGAATTAGTAGGTAGAGTTCAAATGTCCACTCTGTCCAGCCAATACTACAATCCCATGACACGGGGTCTGACCTATGGTCTAGGTCTTAACTTTATTGTCCAAGGATTTTACACAGCTAACGTTATTTTGAGTTTTCCAATGTTTTAATATAGGAAAAACAGAATAATTTTTCTCATATACAATGTACATGCATATAAGTTCTTCATACACTTGGTCCATTCAAAATCTAAAAACAAGTGACAGGTAAAGTCTGGTGAGTGACTTAAGCCCATTTTGGCCTTTTTGTTATAAATTCTTTAACCCAGAGTCACCAAACTTTATTAGCCTCCCACTCATCTCATTTATCCCAACTTCAGTTCTAAATGATTACAGTCAATAGTATGACTTATATGCTTTATCAGACAAAAAATACATATTTGCTTTATTGAAATAATTTATCTGATGGGGAAAGAGGGGTGGGTGAAAATATTATAGCCAGTATATTTTCACCCATCCCCCCTAATATTTTTTTCAAAAATGAACACTTCTTATCATGATAAAGAAAGCATTACAGTTAATACTTCAATAGTATGACTTAATATGCTTAATCAGACAAAAGAATATGTTTAGATACATTAGATGACTATCTGAATTATAATTTTTGAAATATGAAAATTGGGATGGATGATGGGGGGAGGGGGGTGAATATATAATGGCTATAATATTTTCACCCACCCCTCTATTCTTACAAAATACATTTGGTTACTATCTCAATTAGATTGCATTTGTTTGTTCCAGTATAGTTTGTCATTAAAGTGAAGATAATCAAGCTATAATTTAGAATAATGAATCAAATTATATTATTTTAAATATGAAAATTGGGATGGATGGAGGTGGGGGTGGGGGGTGAAAATATTATGGCTATAATATTTTTACCCGTCC
Source organism: Panopea generosa (assembly GCA_029582155.1). Taxonomy (NCBI): domain Eukaryota; kingdom Metazoa; phylum Mollusca; class Bivalvia; order Adapedonta; family Hiatellidae; genus Panopea; species Panopea generosa. The sequence continues at coordinate 25,234,924 of CM055899.1, read as the reverse complement.
CTCTTTTCTTACAAAATACCGTTTGTTACTATATCAATTAGATTACTTTTGTTTGTTCAAGTATAGTCATCATAGTTTAGACAATGAACTTGGGATAAAAGAGTATTTTTAAGAGGGGTTGGGGAGGTGGCGTGAAAATATTATAGCAAAATTCTATAATAATTTCACCCACGGGTGAATTTTTAGGCAGGTGAAAATATAATATGACACCGGGCCTGATTAGCCCAGTCGTTTACCCGTCTGACTATCAACCCAGGGATCGTGAGTTTGAATCCCCACCTGGTAACAGTCTCTGTGATGACATTGTGTCTCATTATCACTCGTCTCTCACCACTGATTCAAGTGGGGAGTTACTTGCTGAGATGGGGTTTGCTGGAGTACTGGTTAACCTTTCAGGATCCCAGGAAACAGTGGTTAGGTTAACTGATCTGCTGTTAGCCCTCGATGGCATAAAATAGCGCTAAATATTCAATCAATCAATTAATCAGTCCTCATTTATTTACATTTTCCTTATAGTTAAGCTGAAGATCCAAAGACATTTCCTGATATTTTCTTTGCATTTTGAAATTTGTTGCTTTTGATTGAGAAAAATACTACATTTGTATTTGCTATGGGAGTAGGTCAGAATAACGGCTTCAAAAAACAGCTTATGATAGAGGGAACACTTTTTGGTCAAGTTATATATGTATAGGCGAGACATTTTACAAAATACAAACAAATTTGTCTTGTTTTAACCATGACTAGTACCTAGTTGCTAAAATTTAAGTTAAATATCCAACTACTGACTGACCAATTGACCAAATACTTGGAGAACTGAGGTCTCACTGTGGTTCTTCCACCAGAGGTGTATATGGCTGGTATTTATGGTGTTTACACCAGTAGTTATTATTTACTAACAGTATTCAATATTACCAATGCATTACTTGACTGTACACTTGACTGTGCAGTGAGGGATTAGAGGGGATAGTGTTACAGACCCTAAACCGCTCAAGTACCCCATAATTGCACTCTGTTTGTGCTCAGTTTGCACTCTGTTCGTGCTCCGTTTGCGCTTAGTTCGCGCTCCGTTCGCGCTCCGTTTGCGTGCAATCGATAAAACATGGTTAATTTAATGCACTCACAAACGCTGTATAGCTGAGTGCTCTATTTAATAATCCTCTTAGCGTTCGCTTCGTTCAGCGTTCTCTCAACGTTCAGTTCGCTCAGTTCGGTTTCCGGCCCATAACCAATCGCAACATCTCAACTCTTTAAAATGATTCTATATTGACTTTTTAATTTAATCTGTTCCAATGGAGCAATAAAATATATCCATTGGATTTAGTCAAGGTAAATTAATTCATAATCCGATTGTTTGTCTACATATTATGTCACCCGCTGGGCGAAAGGTTGAACAAGTATCAATAGTAGGCATGTTTAACGGAAGTGTCTATGTTTTGATATGTGATCAGTGGTCTGGGTGATCAAAGAATATCCACGTTATACCGGCTTCTGTTATTCAGACCGACATGTGTTTGCGTCAGTATTTTCTTTGATATACCTTAAGCCGTTTGTTACAGGAAAGCAATAAAGTTTGTCCACAAAATTTACATATACATCATCAACATAAACTAAATATATTGTTATTAATAATTAAATTTAATTAATAATTCCATACTGTTGATACCTCGTAGGCCTTATAATAATCCATAAATCTGCTCAGTGCAAGCAGTGACTTAACAACATGTGGATATATCACTTGTTTTGTTAATGTTCAAACTAAAATCAGCTTTATAATCAATAATATGCACTGCATGGGTGATAAAAAAGTTATTATAATTGGTGCGATGCAATTCGACATTATAATAAATGAGTTTTGAAAAATAATAATCTTGTAGTGTTTTTCTCGATTTGGGTCCAAATGTGGCTTCACTTAACTTAAAAAAAGATATTCTGATATTTTAAGTTTTTATAATTATTTTCGTTATCATTATGTATATAAATATACTTGCAATGAACTTTTTTCAGCGGGTTTCTCAAATTATTCTTTTACTGATAGTATGCTTTATGTTAATATATTATTTAAAATGACAAACTATATTAAACTTGTTTGAAACTACACCCACTGTGCTTTACCGCTAATTTTATGACAAGCAGCAACACACCCGTGGTGTTAATTACGTTATGTCCCATGCCAGTGAGAGCCGTGTCAATTAAGTTATATGCTAAAGCGGTGACTTAACGGTCTATTGACCACGGAAGATATGTATGATTTCATTTTGATTGTAATTCGTGCCAGATGGATGAATCTTAATTGAGCCAACATTATGTGATTGAAAAGAAAAGATAAAAAAGAAAAACTGCTAGCCAATTAACAACAAATAAAAAAATCATTTAAGATATTGGTTATTCGAAGTTTCAGAACGCTTAAGTATGTAAATATCATGATGTTAATATCATTAAATTAACGAACCGAAAACCCAACGCCAGTTCTGAATGAATGGTAGAAAGTGTGACATACACATATTAAGGGATGTATATTCAGGGCTGTCATTTTACCACAGCTGCCATAGCGATTTCGTATAAAAACAAATCAGAATTGTTAATTTACAAAATAAAACAATCCTACAATTTTAAAACTAATAAGAATTAAAGACATGTCTCTAAATAATTCCTTGTAAAAATGTTGTATTTTATTTGTATTATTTTTTACTTTCATTATTTGTTTTAGTTTTGTAAATATTATTTTCATTGGAGCTATTATTATAGTATACATATTGACTTATTGATTTGTCACAGCTTTTATATTGGACACGTGCGTACGTGCACCTGGTCAGTCGTTCACAATTAATAAAACAATTTAATTACTATTATGAAGGCAGAGTTGCATGGCAATCATCAAAACAGATACCCATGATGAGAACCACATGTGTGTCAATAAATAGTTAATTGGTGATTTATCGGTCCATTGATCACGAAGAACCCTGCCGGTGTTTGATTTTCATTTTGATTATAATTTGTGCCAGATGAATTAATCTTTATTTAACCCGCGGCATGTGATTGGATAAGAAATATATAGTCAAAATCAATACTAAAATATGCAGATTTTTTATAATATTATTATTATCGTCATTATTATTAATATCTATTATATATTTTATTATTATTTATTGATATTATTATTAATATTATTGTTATTATTGCTATATTACTTTATTATTATATTATTATATTATTATTATTATTATTGTTGTCATTTCTTACTTGTTGCGCCTTTCACAGCGTTTATAATGGCTTAATTGTTACGTACTTACGTGCACGTGATCAGGCGTTTCGATTTTGTAGGAAAGCGGGAAAACAATATATTTACTATTTTGTAGGCAGTGAATACATGTTCTTTTTTGTTTATTTAAACCTTCCTCATGATCAAAAGCTGTTATTTAGTCAATATAAAATCACAACCCCAAAAAGGTCACCTAGATCTTTACGTTTACTAGTTTTAATTTCCTGTGTCTAATGTGTTATTTCGGTCTGTCGTGTTAATTTGGCATACATATATTTATTTTACATTAATTTAATTTAGCTTGATTGTGAAGTAAGCTCGGAGCTTATGCATTCTCCAGTGCATTTCCTTATTAGATCTGGTACTGAATTGTGGGAGGCTAATAAAGGTTGGGTAGAGCCTGGGTCAAACTTGCGACCTCTGCTGTCTGAAGCCAGCACCCTATCCGCTATACTACTGACCCACTTTATATTTTAGAATACAATGAATTTATTACTTTTATTTTAATGAGATGTGCACGAGTATAATGTTTCCACTTTAATTGCAGTATAACAGTTTTACGTATATTTGTTCACAACTAAGCACAAACTCAGTGTAACTATGTTTGGGGAAAATATAAAACTAAAGTCCAAATTAAATTGAAAATTGGTAATTTTTATTTTGCCGAAATACCCAAACAAATAGAATCATAATCATATAATTTTCCGCATATCTTTGTTTCGTTTGATTCACGCATGCTTTGGTATTTTTGTTTTTGGAGCAGTATACACTTAAATCGAAATAAAGTACATGTTTTGTATGTTCTATAACTAATTTATATCGAAATAACACGGCAAATAGTGAATTCATATTACATCTTTTCGAATTGTTATTTACGCAATATATATTTATTTATATATTTGTTGCGCAAACCAAATCATGCTTAACCATGCAACTAAATTAGCCTTGAAACCATATATAACCATTGATGTATCGTCTATTGTATAATAGGTATTTTAAACATTATTGTATTGATCAGCTAAATATTGATATTTATGTATAATTGATAAATTGTTGACCAAAATAAGTTTTATCATGCGTTTTACAATAAAACATTTATATAAACTACATGGTTTATATTTATGTGAAAGAAAATTTCTTTGTTATCTCGATTTTAAGTATCGACTTCACGATCAAATAATGGAAAAGAGTGTATCCGAATGAACAAGTGCACTCAGTAGCGCACGAATAGTTCTGTTATCAGTTATCTTACTGTGTCTAGCATATACTGCATATACTGCGCATCTGAGTGCACTCAGTGTATCTGAGTGCATTCAGCCTGTCTGAGTGCACTCGATCTATTTCATGCGTTCAGGAGTGCGTTTATTATTCAAAATCCAGCGTTTGCTTACGGTCCAGGTCTGCACCGTCAGCACTCAATCTGCGCTCCGTTCGCGCTCCGTCTGCGCTACGCTCGCGCTCCGCTTACGCTCTGAGTGCACTCCGTTTGTGTGCATTTGGGGTACTTGAGCGGTTTAGGGTCTGTAATCACCTCCAGATACAATCAGCATTGTAGATCTCCAGTAGTAAACAATCGTCTGCTGCTTGTTACAGATAACACAGTACAAGTATTTAAATTGGTCAAGTGGGGTCATCTTGTTATGTGGCTGAAGTATTGGTCCCAGGCTTGACCTGATGATCTCTCAAATACAATATAGTTGTACAGTACTCGTGGGGGTGGGGGGAGGGGCTGCTTAATACAGGTTGATTAAAACTTATAAAAATGGTAAATAGAAAATGTGGATGTTTAAGTCAAGTAGTTGCTTAATAGAGGTGACCATTAATACAGGTTTTACTGTACTGATTCTACGCAAAAAATGTGCATGAGAACTATTCACCACAGCTCTGATATAATTTTGGAATCCAAGTTAAAATGAATGACCAGTACTATAAATTATAAATAAACTGATCGTTGAGATGGATATTATTTTTCAGGTGCGGGCATTGCTACGGTAGTCATCTCATTTCTGTTCACAACATACTACAACGTGATCATCACATGGTCATTCTACTACCTCTTCAGCTCATTTATGTCAGTGTTGCCATGGTCACACTGTAATCACGATTGGAATTCACCTAACTGCTTCGATGGTGCAAATAAAACAGTTGTAGACCCAGTCACCAACACAACTATGGTGGTTGAAAGATCGAACAACAGCATGTCACCGACAGAGGACTTTTTTGAGTAATTCTTTAATATACCTAAACATTAAGGGATTAAGGTCTGTATGTATGGTGGTATAGTTCTGCCAGCCTGACAGTCACATAACCACTTAATAAAGTTGACATCAAGAACATGTGATGTCGACATCTCGCTCATTATTTTGACATAATCTTCCTGAATAAGTCACTTATTCAAACAGTTATGGTAACATCAGCATGTGTAGAAGCCAGTTATTGCACTGTCCTGTCACCAGCTTCTTAACTACTGATGTCGACATTAACGTCCTGATGTCGACATCAGGGTTTCACGTCAAAATTGCTTCCCCTCATTCATACATGTAAATCCATAAGTTGGTGGCAGGATGGCTTTTTTAGCCAGTTAGCCATTTACTGATGTTGCCATAATCATTTGAATAAGTGACTTAATAAAGGGGATTTTGTCACCATAATAAGTGAGATGTCGACCACATACATTCCTGATGTTGACTGGCTGTCAGGCTCGCAGAAATATGCCACTAAAGATATGTATTACAGAATTTTTTTAATAAAAATATGAGATATATTTTTCTGCTCCCCAAGGGAAGGATATAAAGCTACAGTTTGAGGTGTCTGTGCATGTGTCTTTCCATGCATCAATATGAATCCTTGTCCCGAACACAACTTTAAAAGTCCTGAATGGAAACTGGGATACCTGGAATATGGAAAGAGATCAATGTGTTGAGGTGCAGAGATAAAAGTCTGAACTAACTTGAATAATGACACAATTATGTCCCCTTTTGTACTTTATTTTTGGTTATATATTGTTGTCCAGAGTAATTAAATTCAAAGGTATTGAAGGGAATCAAAGGAGACTAGAGGGCAATGTGCTATAATTCTGTCTTGAATAATGAAAACATTATTTCTGTTATTAATTTGGGTTATTTTTACTGGTCCAGAGTATCTTCCTAGGTTTGGAAGGGCAGTTAACTGACCAATCAAGCACTTGCTTGGTGGTTTAAATACAGAAACGCACCTTCCTATTTCATTTTCATTTAACGGAAGAAGCGAGTCAAAGGTAGTAATGTTGTTGGAGAGCATCCATCAGAAAATTCCGCTAGTCCGCTCGTCATGGCAAGTGGCCATTCGGTCAGGACAAGTTAGCTTCATGAAACTGACATTAATGATTCCTTGATTTTATACATTCAATTAAATCTGTTGGAATGGGAGAATGAGTAGTTTTTATAAGAAATTCCAAGTCCTGCAAATGCCATAAACTGTGTTTGCTGATGGAAGTTGGGGTTATTTTACTGAGATACACAGTACATTGATTCATGCTGATAATGGGTCCCCCCAGGCGTTCTCATCTAACAATCATTTACCTCTCACTGCAGTAGGCAGTCCAGCTTGGGCCAAACACTTAAAGGAGATAGTTACTTGCTGAAGGATTGTGGTTCTGAGGTCATTCAACACATTCATACTGACTTATTTGTAACTTAGAACTGGTGGTCATACATCTATCACTTGGCCAATTCTTGAACTGTGGTTGTCCATGATGGAGTAGTTTAAGGTGCTGCTTGGAGATCGCTTTCCTCATACCACTGAGGTTTTGCGTCTGAGTCCAGTTTGGTATGAATACAATTGAAACGTGTTATCTCAATATCGCTTGAGTCGATATTCTGGTAGTGTCAATATTTTTTGCCATCCCCAACTTTTCCCCTCCTTTGTATAAATGTAAATATTGTAACAAAACCGTAGCCCCTGTCTTGTCAAGATCTGTGGAGCTACGGTAAGTTTTATTTTTTTCATGAAACAAAAGGGGGCAGGGGATGATCTCAAATATATCTCTGACAGATTGAAGGAAAACAACGCAGTATTTCATCAATGGTAGTTTATCCACATTATTATCACTCCAGTAGTGTATATCTATTGTATTAATAACACGGCCACAATGAAACGAGTGGTCAGCTGAGTTATAAAAATAATTACATTAATCTAGATCTACGTTAGTTTAAACACTGCAATGGTTTTTTGTTCCAACGGATATTAATTATCAGTGGTTCTTCTGATCAGTATCATTATTACCTGGAGATAGCACTTTGTACTATTATTGTAGACATGCTATTGTCTAGTAACAATATATACAGTGCACTGTTGGATTCAACAGATTTTAATTGATGTTATTGTTTTAGTTGCGGTTACTTGGAGTTATCTGAGTTCTGGAGTTTTTGGCATATTCGCCATAGAAAACATAAATCACATCTCAGTTAAACATTAACAGCATTAAAGTCATTGTTATTGCATACTATTTTACTTAGCTAAAAAATGAATAAATGAACAAATTCCAGTATTATGCATGTGAATGAAACTACTGTAACCAGACTTAAATAAAAGTCATATGGAATGCAGCATAATGTCAACTTGCCAACTTGTATTTATGAAGAAATCTGAGGTTTCCTACAGACATACAAGCAGATACTTATAATCAGCACACGTACAGTATTGATGTAGGTGCTATGCTAGATTTACATATTACTGTTCAATTCAAGAATCTATTGTATATTTAAAAATCACGATGTGAGAAAAGTGATGGGTTTTCGCGACTCCAAGGAAAATATTTCAAACAATAACTTTGAATTATACATCAAATATGACAAGTAATCAACCCAGATCCCTTTATAATAATCTCAATTGGGTTATTTCACCCCTTAATTAATGATTAATGCCATATCATTACAATATATTCCTTTTTACTGGATATTGTCTGTGCCTATATTTCAGTTATCTCAATCCCAGTTTTAGTTTCATATTGATAATTTCACATTTTAAATCAAATGTTTGCCTTGATATCATTGTCATTATTTATACAAAATCAAACATAAAGTACACATGTGAAAAGTCAAACACACAGTTCACATGTACAAAATCAAACACAAAGTACACATGTACAAAATCAAACATACAGTACACATGTACAAAATCAAACATACAGTACACATGTACAAAATCAAACATACAGTACAAATGTAAAAAGTCAAATACAGTACACATGTACAAAATGAAAAACAAAGTACACATGTACAAAATCAAACACACAGCACACATGTAAAAAGACAAATACAAAGTACACATGTACAAAATCAAACACAAAGTAAAAAGTCAAACATACAGTACACATGGACAAAATCAAACACACAGTACACATGTAAAAAGTCAAACACAATACACATGTACAAAATGAAACACAAAGTACACATGTACAAAACTTAACACACAGAACACATGTAAAAAGGTAAAAAGTCAAACACATAGTATACATGTACAAAATCAAACACAAAGTATACATGTACAAGATCAAACACAAAATACACATGTACAAAATCAAACACACAGAACACATGTAAAAAGACAAACACACAGTACACATGTACAGAATCAAACACACAGTACACATGTAAAAAATAAAACACAAAGTACACATGTACAAAATCAAATGCACAACATTTGTACAATATCAAACACACTACACATGTACAAAATCAAACACACAGTACGTATGTACAAAATCAAACACACAGTACACATGTACAAAATCGAACACACAGTACACATGTACAAAATCAAACACACAGTACACTGTCATGTACAAAAGCAAACACACAGTCAAATGTACAAAATCAAACACACAGTATACATGTACAAATTTAAACACACAGTACACTGTCATGTACAAAGCAAACACACAGTCAAATGTACAAAATCAAACACACAGTATACATGTACAAATTTAAACACACAGTACACATGTACAAAATCAAACATGCACTACACATGTACAAAAACAAACATGCAATACACATGTACAAAATCAAACAGGCAGTACACATGTACAAAATCAAACATATAGTAGATGTGTACAAAATGAAACAAGCAGTACAAATGTATAAAATCAAACACACAGTACACATGTATAAAATCAAACACACAGTACACATGTACAAAATCATTTTTTGTAACCACCTAAACTTTCTATTTGCCATAGATATTTATGTATCCTGCACCTGGTGCAGTCATAAACTATAGTTGGTGCTGCATCATGTAACAACATAATCAGTTTCATTTTACCCTCAGGGCAAACTTTATTTACTACTTATAGTAGACACACAGTGCTCATCAGTCATGTACATCCACGCTAGACCAGGGGCGGAATGCACCTCCATTATAGTTACAGTAAAATAACCGTCATTCACTGCGGTTGCTATTTGTCAAAATAACTGCCACTTTTGCTTGATGTGGTTGTACTTGTCAAAATAACCACCACTTTTGCTTGCTGCGGTAGCTATTTGTCAAAATAACTGCCACTTTTGCTTGCTGTGGTCACTACTTGTCAGAATAACCGCCACTTTTGCTTGCTGTGGTCACTACTTGTAAAAATAACTGCCACTTTTGCTTGCTGTGGTCACTACTTGTCAGAATAACCGCCACTTTTGCTTGCTGTGGTCACTACTTGTAAAAATAACCACCACTTTTGCTTGCTGCGGTCGCTATTTGTAAAAATAACTGCCACTTTTGCTTGCTGTGGTTGCAACTTGTCAAAATAACTGCCACTTTTGCTTGCTGTGGTTGCTACTTGTCAAAATAACTGCCACTTTTGCTTGCTGTGGTTGCTACTTGTCAAAATAACTGCCATTTTTGCTTGCTGTGGTCGCTACTTGTAAAAATAACCACCACTTTTGCTTGCTGCGGTCGCTATTTGTAAAAATAACCGCCACTTTTGCTTGCTGTGGTTGCTACTTGTCAAAATAACTGCCACTTTTGCTTGCTGCGGTCGCTATTTGTAAAAATAACCACCACTTTTGCTTGCTGCTGTCGCTATTTGTAAAAATAACTGCCACTTTTGCTTGCTGTGGTTGCTACTTGTCAAAATAACTGCCACTTTTGCTTGCTGTGGTTGCTACTTGTCAAAATAACTGCCACTTTTGCTTGCTGTGGTTGCTACTTGTCAAAATAACTGCCACTTTTGCTTGCTGTGGTTGCTATTTGTAAAAGTAACTGCCACTTTTGCTTGCTGTGGTTGCTACTTGTAAAAATAACTGCCACTTTTGCTTGCTGTGGTTGCTACTTGTAAAAATAACTGCCACTTTTGCTTGCTGTGGTTGCTACTTGTAAAAATAACTGCCAATTTTGCTTGCTGTGGTTGCTACTTGTCAAAATAACCGCCATTTTTGCTTGCTGTGGTCGCTACTTGTCAGAATAACCGCCACTTTTGCTTGCTGTGGTCATTACTTGCCAAAACAACCTCCACTGTTTGTTTGCTGTGGTCGCTATTTGTCAAAGTAAATGCCACTTTTGCTTGCTGTGGTCGCTACTTGTCAAAGAAACTGCCACTTTCGCATGCTTTGGTTGTTACTCGCTGAGGCACTGATTTGTTAAAAGTTCACAAACTGGTACTAAATATTAATAAGAGTAAATCTGATTAAATATAACAACGGCCATTAAGACCTTTGGCTGTCATTACCATTATGTTCATATGAAACTGGAGTAGTGGTCAAAGTAAATATAATGACTTAAACCAGGTGTACCAACCAGATAATAATCTTAATAGTAACTAATGACCTAAGCAATGTCCTCATACTATTGATCAGGTATTCATTAATCAGCCTTAGTCTGCTCAAAATTGTATAACAATAACTGTTTACTAAATGTCCAGTAACTGTGTGGTTTCTGGAAACTTAGATATTGTGCTAAATGACCAATGTTTATTTGTGCTAAATGACCACTGTTTATTTGTGCTAAATGACCAATGTTTATTTGTGCTAAATGACCACTGTTTATTTGTGCTAAATGACCAATGTTTATTTGTGCTAAATGACCACTGTTTATTTGTGCTAAAGGTTCACTGTTGTTATGTGGTGTTTAGCATCGCTTTCAACAATTTATCAGTCATATCGCGATGGTGTCTACTTGAGACAGTATTCTGAGCACTGTCACACCTAGAACTTCCCTCTAAATGCTGAGCATCAAGCGAGGAAGCTTCTAGTAAAAGGACCACTGATTATTTGTGCTAACTTGGACCATTGTTTATTTGTGTAGAGAAGTGGGATTCCTTGAATTGATTATCATTTCCATGATTTTATTTTTGTGACCACAATCCGTTTTCGGGCATAAATTTCCGTCCATTAAGTTGTCCATTGGAATTATGTTGTTCTTTAGTAATTTAAAGGTGATAAGCAATGGAATTGTGTATATTTGTAACTTTATGTTTTCTAATTCATTTATATCATTATTGAACAAAAGCATCTTTCCTCAATAGCTCATTTATTTCGAAATGTGTTTTATTGATATTTAAACTTTTCATTATCACACTGCGGCTACAAAGTGAAAATTGTTACCTCCCTTGATTTTTTATGCAATACATGAACAGATAGACAGACGGATGGACTTAATATAAGACATAAGGAAATAAGAACCATAACTACTACCTTTGTATACAAATTGCACCCAAACTTTAACATAGAGTTACAAGCCCAATTCTCTTTATCAATCTGATATTTCGCCTTGAACTTAAATCTATCAGCCCTTTAGAGTATAAAAACTCAAGGTATAAGCATACACCCTTGTGCCAAGTAATCACAACTTTCACTAAAACTTTAACACAGAATTTAAAGAAAAAATATGATCTTTTCGTTCTGCAATATGACCTTGACCATCAAGTAAGAAGCCCAATATGTTATATAATGCCTAAGAGTATAAGCATGAACACTTATATAAACTTCAAGCCATATAACAGCAAGCAATGCACACTTGCACAAAAACTTTAACACAAAGATTAAGGTATTAGATCTGTATTGGTATTTAAGCGGGGCAGTAGTCTAATGGATAGAGTGTTGGCCCCTCACGCCAGAGGTTGCTGGTTCGATCCCCAGCTCTACCCGATGCCTCTCATAAAACAACACTCAGTACTGGTTTTACCCAGGAGCTTTAGCAGACTCGAGAGCAGTTCATATAAATTCTGAACTTTCATCGTAATCAAGCTATAAGTTGGTATAAACTAAACTTATTGGTAAATCTCACAACCTTGCCTAATCTGAGGGATGTATTTTTGAAATTTTATGAGATTTTACCATGAAGAATAAAAATTATTTAATTGTTTTTTTTTTTTGAGAAACCTGAACGAGAAATCTGAATCCACCTTTGGTTTGGAGGAGGTGTCATATTGCTCTCAGTGTAATTTCTTTCTAATCTTAAATCTATAGTTAAACACAATGGTATGCAGCACTTGTTCTTTACTGTAGTAAAGTTGTTATAATCACTTCTATAGCCTGGTTGTGTTTTTCATCGGTTATATTGACAGCTCACCTGTTTAACCCTATTTTTTGTAAATAACCTGAAATATTTTTCATAGTTACGATTGTGTAATATTTCTGATCATTGTAAAAGCCTAAAATAAAAAAAAATAGATGACGATGTCTTGCAAAAGAGCCCATATTGGGTTAAAGACAAGTTTGTATACTATCAAGGATGGCAGTTTTCCTGAATAAGTTGATTGATTTATTGAATATTTAGTGTCATTTTTGTCATCGCAGGTTCCAGTTCCTTGCGGAACCATGGTGATTCTGCTCATTCTGACTCAGTCTGAGTTCTTCCTCCGCCAGTAAAACTGGATATGCTCTTATATAATCTGAAATGTGTTGAAAATGTCGTTAACCCCATTAAAAAAAAGGTAATTGAGGGCTAACAGATAACCATTTAACTGATAACAGTTGAGCAAGTAACTAATAACTTTGCCACATGAATCGGTGGTGAGAGACAAATGAAACATTGCCAGACTATTGTTGGTCCGAGTATACCACAGGTTATCAATTTAAGTAGTCGATCTCAAATTATTGAAGAAAATATAAACAATAACAGTTATAGATATGTAGGTGGATCAGAGATCAGTTTTGAAAGGAGGGGGTCCACCAATTTCAAGGTTGGTCCAAGATAGTTCATTATTTTTTTGTTGCTTAAATGCTGTCATTTAGCAATATTTCAGAAATACTAGGACAGTGATATATTGCTTGTACTTTTTGTAACATAGTGATATATTATGATGTGAGTGATACATGTATTAATCACATAATTTGCCGCACAGGAGTGTAATAAACTCATGACATATTTTATATATTAACCTAGTGTAATATCACTTTCAGCCTGAGTATCCAGTCATCATTCAGCATTTAGCATATAACTCGGCTCTCATGTTGAAATGCCAAGATACTTTCCAACTTACTCGAATATGTAAATGATGTTGATTGTCTCCGTACTATTTTGAGAGGTTACATCATCGTACAACGACTAAGAAACAGATATTTCTGTGTGTTTTTTCTAGTTCCTTATATATATATATATATAAATAAATAAATGGTAAATGTATCATTTTCCTAAGTTATTTGATAAAAAAATATTGCATTTATGTTAATTTATTATTGAAATTATTAAGCACATTGGCAAAACTGATATGGTGCTCGGCATACCCTTGCTTGATTGCTCGGCATACCCTCGCTTGATTGCTCGGCATACCCTCGCTTGATTGCTCGGCATACCCTCGCTGATATACTTTTACCAACTCGTTTAATTCAGTTATAAACGAGCACTCGTGTAAGATCCTCTATATATGAAATTAGTTCAAGGAAATGAAATATTTAAATCAGTAAAACATAAAAAAATACATGAAGGTTGGGACATAAGACATACTACCGGTTATCTTGTTAATGTCATCTCTTGATATTATCATGCTTTCTAAATCAAATCTCTATATCTTGGAAGTGACACCTGAATTTTCAACTTTTTATAATTATTTAAATCAATGAAATTTATTTTCATGTTTTTTACATCATTTGGAAATTTATTAAATGTGTGATAGTTATTCCAGAGTGATGATAAAGATATCAAATGTGTGATAGAGATTTTAGAGTGATGAGTAAGATTCCAAAATGTGTGATAGAGATTTTAGAATAATGATAAAGATATCAAATGTGTGATTTAGATTTTAGAATAATGATACAATTATCAAATGTGTGATATATATTTTCAAATAATGATGATGATACCAAATGTGTGATGGAGATTTTTTAATAATGATAAAGATATCAAACATGTGAAAAAGATTTAAGAATGATGATAAAAAAAACAAATGCCTGATACAGAATTTAGAATAATTATAAATATACCAAATGTGTGATAGAGATTTCAAATGTGTGATAGAGATGTTTTCAGAGTGATGATACAAATATAAATTTGTGATAGAGATTTTTGAAGTATGATAAAGATAGGGACACACAGTTAAATTTTGATAATTTTTTACTTAATTTGTTTCTGAAAATTATACGCAATCTATGGGATACGGATATGAAATAAGACTACTCCAGCATGTGTGTTTCTGTTTTGGAAAGGGATATAGCTCAAATCTCAGTATGTGTCTTTCTATTTTGAAAAGGGGTCACTATGATGGACATATTCAGCATATTTGTGGTAGTGTTTGGTTATAAATGATATACTTTTTTTCCACCAGTTTTTATCAGTTATATAGAAAACAAGTCAATGTAATTATATCAGCTTGTATTTTCATGACAATAAGCACTTAATTTTAAAAAAAACCATAATAATTTCTTAATATCAAGTTTCAGATAGTGAAGATTAATATTGCCATATGGTTATAATGAGTAATATTGCTATATGGTTATAGTGATTGATAACACCATATGGTTATAATGAGTAATATTGCCATATGGTTATAGTGATTGATATCACCATATGGTTATAATGATTGATATCACCATATGGTTATAGTGATTAATATCGCCATATGGTTATAGTGAGTAATATTGCCATATGGTTATAGTGATTAATGCAGTCATATGGTTATAGCGATTAATATCGCCATATGGTTATAGTGATTGATATCACCATATGGTTATAGTGATTGATATCGCCATATGGTTATAGTGATTGATATCGCCATATGGTTATAGTGATTGATATCGCCATATGGTTATAGTGATTGATATCACCATATGGTTATAATGATTGATATCACCATATGGTTATAGTGATTAATATCGCCATATGGTTATAGTGAGTAATATTGCCATATGGTTATAGTGATTAATGCAGTCATATGGTTATAGCGATTAATATCGCCATATGGTTATAGTGATTGATATCACCATATGGTTATAGTGATTGATATCACCATATGGTTATAGTGATTGATATCGCCATATGGTTATAGTGATTGATATCGCCATATGGTTATAGTGATTGATATCACCATATGGTTATAGTGATTGATATCACCATATGGTTATAATGATTGATATCACCATAATATTATGGTTATAGTGATTGATAATGCCATATGGTTATAGTGATTGATATCACCATATGGTTATAGTGATTAACATCACCAAATGGTTATAGTGATTGATATCACCATATGATTATAATGATTAATATCGCCATATGATTATAGGGATTAATATCATCATGAGGTTATAGTGATTAATGTAGTCGTATGGTTTTAGTGATTAATATTGCCATATATGGTTACAGTAATAAGTGAAAAGATTAAAATTTGATGCATGAACATGATTCAGATTTAATTTTAACATTTACTTGTGTCCGTTTAAAAGGAGCATATAATGGAAAACGCTATAAATGTCTTAAAAGCAAAATAATTATTAAAATGAATAAAAGGCATCTCATTATTATTGATAAATAAAATCTGAATAGTTTGGTATGTCAAATCCACCAAACCGTGACCAAATCAATATCTAAATTGGAGTGATAAACTTGAAATGAAATCCCCATTCTAAAATAGACCACACTTAATTCTGCTTGACATCATTCAGACTCTTTCTAAGCCTGCATCAATGGCAGATCTACTCTTTAAAAAAAAAAAGTGTACGCACCACCCTTTCTTAAACTAATAATCATAATTATATATTTCAAAATGTATTTTATTGTTAACCCAATTCCCAGACATATTATTTAAAATAAAATACCGCTCAAGAAGCGTGAATGGAACCATACCAGACTGATGTCAGACTGATCAGGTGCACATGTTTTGATAGGTTTTCTTTGGATTTCTATGGATTTCTACCTCATTAGGTGTGGTTGATAACCAAACTTGGCTGAAATGTTGTACATTTCGATATATTCGCTTTACACAATTATAGTGAAAGAGGAAATTGATACCACTTTCATGTATGCTTTTGGCAGCACTTACAAACTAAAAACTATATCAAAGTTAACATATTTGGTACATGCAATGTTGAATGTATTTCTTTACCCGAGTGACCTGGTTGGCTCAGTCTGTACATAGCACGTCTGTATATCAATCAAGGGGTTATGAGTTTCAATTCCCGGCTCGGCCACAGTCTCAGTGATTGATATATGACATTACATCTTGTTTGTAATCATCTCCAACTGCTGATTCAAGTAGCAAAGTTACCATTTACTTTTGGAGATGGGTGTGCTTGAGCACTGGTTCTAGGATTCAAGGAATGAGTGGTTAGGTTAACTGATCTCCTGTTAGCCCTGTTAACCAAAACCAGTCAGTAATGTGTCTCGGCAGTCAGATCAAACAGAGATAGTGACTTCATCTGTGTGTTATTCAGAACAGCAGAGGTTGTGCCCCTCGGGTCAGTGACGTCATCTGTGTGTTGTTCAGAACAGCAGAGCTTGTGCCCCTCTGGTCAGTGATGTCATCTGTGTGTTGTTCAGAACAGCAGAGCTTGTGCCCCTCTGGTCAGTGATGTCATCTGTGTGTTGTTCAGAACAGCAGAGCTTGTGCCCCTCGGGTCAGTGACGTCATCTGTGTATTGTTCAGAACAGCAGAGCTTGTGCCCCCTTGGGTCAATGATGTCATCTGTGTGTGGTCAGTTACGTCATCTGTGTGTTATTCAGAACAGCAGAGCTTGTGCCCCTTGGGTCAGTGACGTCATCTGTGTGTTATTCAGAACAGCAGAGTTTGTGCCCCTTGGGTCAGTGACGTCATCTGTGTGTTATTCAGAACAGCAGAGCTTGTGCCCCTTGGGTCAGTGACGTCATCTGTGTGTTATTCAGAACAGCAGAGCTTGTGCCCCTTGGGTCAGTGACGTCATCTGTGTGTTATTCAGAACAGCAGAGCTTGTGCCCCTTGGGTCAGTGATGTCATCTGTGTGTTATTCAGAACAGCAGAGCTTGTACCCCTTGGGTCAGTGACATCATCTGTGTGTTATTCAGCAACTACAATAAAAATTATATTGTCAGTCAGATTATGTTATCATCAATTTGTAATTCTCGTTATAATCTCCCTTAAAATGCGACTTGCTATAATAAAATGACTCAAGGTAAGCATAACCAATACAAAAACATTCATTCAATAACTAATATTCAGAATTGTCTCAAATGAGCTGTTCAACATGTACCGTGTAATTCTGTCCATATGTTAATAATTCCAATCTCATTATCATATATGTATTTAAAGCATTTTCATAGGACAACATCAATTTTTTAAAGTCTTTTATTTTTCGATAAAACCCTGGAACCAGACTACTTTTATGTTTCTCGTGTAAACAAAGAAGCATCAACATTTTGATGGTCAGTTTAACAATATACAAACTTAAATGACGTTCACTACGGTTCCACACTTATTTTAATAATAAAATACAACAAAAACAAATGTTAAATCTAGTCCTAGCTGTTTTCATCGGTTTATTGTTTTATAGATTTCTTTGGTTCAGCGATTTAACCGGGCGTCACAATCAGACCATAAGTTGTTTTGAGAAACAATGAAGTAGGTCATAAAATGTTCACATTTGAGATGTATAGTATACCATTGAACATAACCCTGGTTTACCGAACGTGAATACTAGTCGTTGACAAAAATTTCCACACACCAATTAGTTATTCTACAGGAAAAATGAAATATGTACATGTAGTTGAAGTTCAGAAGCAGACGATCGTGAGACAATGTAAACACACAAACCTTGCACGTAAAAGTCGTTCAAAACGTTCCAAATTCGGATTCTCCATCAATGAGCGTGGATTTATATGACCTTCATAAATATTTGCACGTTTTTTAAAAACAAGTGTGTAGACAAAAACTAAACAATGACATCAGCGTCTACACTTTGTGGGTATTTCCTGGAATTATTGATTTTTTATTTGTCTAAATCGAGAGATAAAAGGCGGGTGTTTAATTTTTTCACCGCAAAATATTTCGTCATTTTACAATAAACCAACTAATCTTACAGAGTTCGTCTGATAATGGAAACAATAGCCGTTATGATATTATTGTATATTAGATCTCGAGAATTTGATGTCAACCAGGACAGAGGTGATGTAATCTTACGCATTTACTTTGCAGCGTATAATTACTTTTGTTTTGTTTTTTTCATTCACTTGAGGAGTATCAAATTAAATATAATCATCAGGATTGGAATTATAAGGAATAAATTCATTTTTTTCGTTTTTTATGCATGTAAAAAAAAGGTGAATCACGCACAAATCAATTAAAGGACTTTATGTCAGATTTGTGCGTGATTTGACATTCTTTACATATGCATAAAAACCAGAAAAAATGAATTTAATCCTATAATACAATCTCTTTATACTGCCTTTACAATATTAATTCTTCTTTAGAATTAAACAATACACATATAACTCATCATTAGGTTAAAGTAAGGTTAAAGTTCAAGTATTATTAAATGAACACAATCATTATACAAATTATATATCTCAGACATTTAATTTGCAGGCCCCCAGTTTCACTAAAGATCCCACCTTAAGGTTTTCCTCAACTCAATTTTTTTTTAATTATGATAACTATTTATAACTACATGTTTGCATTTAATATTTATAATCTTGTGTAGTTATTTAATGTGCACTGAGTTCAAGAAAATTGTGAAATTTTAGTTACGGACAATCTCACAGCTTGAGATGTTTAGTGAAACCGGCCCCCTGAGAAGTTATAAGTACTCAATATAATATCAATAATAGGATTAATTCATTCAATATTAAGCGTCATTTTTATGCCATTGAGGGCTAACAGACAATCAGTTAACTTAACCGCTGTTTCCTGGGATCCTGAAAGGTTAACTAGTACTCGAGCACACCCCATCTCTGCAAGTAACTGATAACTTTCCCATTTGAAATCAGCAGTAATAGGTGAATGATAATGAGACACAATGTCATATATCAATCGTCACAGAGACTGTTGCTTGGTGAGGATTCAAACTCACGACCCTTGGATTGATATTCAGACACTGATACCGACTGAGGTAATCAGGGCCCGGCTCATTAATACGAACAACTGACCATGATTCCAGCAAGGGAAGGTACCCTGAACTATAAACCGGAATATGTTATTGTAAAACTACGTTCATTTTATTTATAATTGAACTCGTCCAATACAGGTAACACATTAATATTGAATCTATTGTATTGTATAATGTATGTAACAGATGAATGTGCTGTCATCCCAAATACGGTAGGTTCTATCTAAAAATAGAATGACGTAGTTTCAAAATAGCGTATTGGGTTTATAGTATACCACTATGTACTGGGTTTGATGAATAAACTATGATAAAACTCGTGTTTTTCAAGTATTGGTCTGACAAACAATGGTTAGTATGACATAAACAAGGGAGCATAAGATAATGGTTATGTGGCCAATGGGTTTCTATCAAGTTTGCTTAAGCCATGACCCTTAGATATATAGGGTCAAGATTTGCCTCACCCTGGGAACATGTCAGTTTAACATAGTGAAATTTCAAAAATCTTCTTCTCCAAAAGTGCAATGCCTGCTGCTTTGATATTTTGCATGTAGTATCATCTAATGAGTTTCTATCAAGTTTGTTCAAACTATGACTCTAGGGTCAAAATTGGTCCCGCCCCGGGGACATGTCAGTTTAACATAGGGAAATTTACATTTAAAAATCTTCTTCTCAAGAACCGTCCAATCAAATTCGTTCATGTTTAGTATAAATGATTCCTATGACTAGGAGTTTAAAATTTGTTCATATAAAGGGGCTAGGATTGATTGGGGCCCAATAAGGGAACTTTGATTTTTACATAGGAATACTATGGGAAAATGGAAAATACTACTTTTCTGATCTTTTTTAGGTATTGTTTTAATTATCTTCATGTCTGGAGCATTGCTTAGACATATCAGTTGAGACAGGGTCCTTTAAAAGGGATTTGATATAAATATGGGACCAGCAGGGCTCCCCAAAAAGATAAGATTTTGAAATTTCAAAAATCTTCTCAAGAACTGATGAGCCAAATGTGTTAAAATTTCGTATAAATGATCACTATGAGTAGGAGTTTCAGGTTTGTTATATACAGGGGCTGGGATCTATTGGGGTACAGTAAGGGGATTTGATTTTTACATAAGAATACTATGGAAAAACAGTAAATTCTATTCTTATCAGTTATTTAAGGAATTATTTTAATCATCTTGAGATATGGAGTATTGTTTAGTTGTAACAGATGAGCCCCAAGACTTTTAAAGGGTATTTAATATCCATAAAGGGTCAACAGGGACCCAAAAAAGAATAAAATGGTGAATAGTCAAACATTTTGTTAAAGAGTTTATGACCTCCAGCTCCTTTTATACTTTTTTTTCTGATGTTAAATTGTTTCTGTCCTATAAGTTATTATGTATAAGTTTATCATGAAAAAAAATGTCAATAGTGTTAAAGTAAATATTTAACATAAAATTAGTGGACAGAACGTTAAATGACACCCCCCTCCCCCATTTCAAAGTAACCGTCTACTAATACATAGCATCAGAGTTTTTAATACCGGCTGTATGAGTTTTATCAGATACAAGTATGTAAGGAGTCTGCTTGAAATTAGGGGCAAAGGGTCCATTGGAGCCCAGTAGGGTGACTTTCACTTTACATGGAAATGCTATGAGAAAACAGATAATTTTCATTTTTCTCATCTATAACTAAAATAAATTCTTCATAGGTTTAGTCCATACTTAATTTGAAAGGAAGTGACATATGAAACCAGATGAGCAACGTAGGCCCATCTTGGGCCTCTTGTTAGAATTTTGTTCTAAGTTTACCACTCCAACTTAAATATCAATTTAGTCATGATTTGGTGGATTTGCCATACCAACCCATTCGGATTTTATTTATTAATGATAATGAAATGCTTTTTATCTATTTTAATGTAATTGTGTTTTTTTAAGTTATTTAAAACGCTTTTTCCTGATACACTCCCTTTAAACTACTAGAATATAATTATGATAACTAAGCTATTTTGTTACAGATTAAATATGTTGAGAAACTAGGTTTGTGCCTTTCCCTACTATTAGTCTCTGCTTTAAAGCAATTGTGTTTTTTCTTTCTAAATATCTTCATAGGGAATGACACACAATATCCTAGTATTCTGTTTATCTTGACAAAAAATACAAATTTTATTTCTATACCAGTAACATACCAATCATTATAAACTTAAATATATTCAGTCAGCCCTGTATTATGTCAAATAATGGCTGATGATAGGATAAAAAAGTTTAATTACAAGATTTCAATCCCTGGTATCTGCTTTGATGGGAAATGTGGTAAAGTCTTAGTTGTGATAAAACAATGAAATATGAGTGGGAGTATGCACTTGACCTAGTATACCCTTAAAACTATAATAGTCTGTCCAGGGCTGTACTTTACTCCATTAATAGCCATTAACATCATATATTTTAATAAAACCTGTCATGTAATATGTTAGAAGTGGAGCAGATGACATCCATGGTTTATACCCCAGTCCGGCAAACAGTGACTGACTACATAGACCATTTGAAACTTGACAAACCAGTTACCTTCAGACCACTGTAGAGTGTACACGGCTATTATACACCTCCCAGTAGAATGGTTGTCAAGGAGTTGTCAAGGAGTTGAATTGTAAGCAGGTACAGATCTAGGAGGGAGTTGTCTTCAGACCCTTTCATTGGGTTTATACTGTCAGTAGTCACAACCCATAAGTCAAATGGCATTGCCAATAATATGAACAGTTAAACAACTACAGAAGTTAGAAAGTGTATTTTTACTACATGCTGTTATCAGTTGTAATTACAATAACAAAGATGCAGACACATTGGAAAAATTACCATTGTTATCCATGTTATGAAGAAAAATAAACAAGAATGACTTGAGATGACTGACTACTTTTTCTAATTTCAGACGGCGACTATTGGAGAAGACTTCTGGGATAGATGAGCCAGGGGAACTACAGTGGGATCTCTCTCTTATCCTCCTCATGTGCTGGATTCTCGTCTACTTCTGTATATGGAAGGGACCAAAATCCACTGGCAAGGTACAGCTTCACATATTTTCTGACTAGAGATTCTTTGACATCATTGTCAACTAAATTGTAAACAAATTATCCTCCTCATCATCATCGTCATCACCATCATCATCAGTAGCAGCAACAGCAACATCCTGATCATTTTCATTATTATGAATTAATTTCATAAAGATATATAATATCACAAAACTGACATCATCATCGTCACTGCCACATTGTTGTTGGTAATAATCTGATAACAGTAATGTTTTATAATTTCCAGGTTGTGTACTTTACGGCAACGTTTCCATATTTGGTGTTGGTTATATTGTTGGTACGAGGACTGACGCTCCCTGGTGCCATTAATGGTATCCTGTATTTCATCGTACCAAGATGGGAGCTTCTGCTAGATGCAAATGTAAGTTTTGTCATCTTGATACAAACTCATGACTACAGTTAATCAGTTTGTGCCACTCCGTGTTGTCTCCCAGAACCTGACATCTCCCGAATCAGGTCTATTTACCCCCATAAAAAAGCAGGGAATTCTATGCCTGTCGCACAATTCACAGCAATTGAGCGCTAACTAAACTGTGACATCATTCAAACATTCAGTTAAAGCAACTGACCAATCGACGGGTTCAAGTGGGGCCTTCCTATCATTGCTATTTAACGGACCCAATCTTGAGAGCTGTGACCATTCTACAGACTACACTCCATGTCATCGTGTTACAAAGTGTCACACGGTTGATGTGTGCCACTCGATCTGTCTGTTCATAATTTTGTATCCGGTATGTAAGCGTATCATTATTATAAAGTTTTTAAATTTATAGAACTTGAAAACCATCATTCAGCTAAGGACAATACACAAGTTCTATAAATCTTTACTGCCAAAATTGCTCTCCTCGTAAAAGGATTTTAAAAATGTTGTGTCCAGTCTGTAACTTGGTTACCACTTTATATCGGGCATAGTACCACCATTGAAAACAGGAAAAGCTTTGTGGGGTACTCCCATAATGTAGGTTATATACAATCCTTGTTTCTTCTTATATAAAAATGCTTTTTCCTTATTTTAATGGTCATTTTTTATTTGAATGGCATTATTCATTTTAATGATGTGTTTTGAACATTTTTAAATCATTGTCATGTTTGAATTATTAATTTAAAAAAAAAAAATTGATGCTTGAAAATTGGGATATGAATACATGACTTCAGAAGTCAACTTTGACTTTGCCAGCATTGTACACACTGAACAGAAAAACCTCTTGAATGATGCATATGACCCTAACTTTTATCATGATATATTGGTAATATTTTTTATTACTATAGAATAAAGAACAAAATTTAGTGTTGGGCTTACACCTATAAGGATGGGTCGCTGTCAAAAACCAATGGTGGGCTTACACCTATAAGGATTGGTCGCTGTCAAAAACCAATGGTGGGCTTACACCTATAAGGATGGGTCGCTGTCAAAAACCAATGGTGGGCTTACACCTATAAGGATGGGTAACTGTCAAAATTCAATGGTGGGCTTACACCTATAAGGATGGGTAGCTGTCAAAAATCAATGGTGGGCTCACACCTATAAGGATTGGTAGCTGTCAAAAACCAATGGTGGGCTTACACCTATAAGGATTGGTCGCTGTCAAAAACCAATGGTGGGCTTACACCTATAAGGATGGGTCGCTGTCAAAAACCAATGGTGGGCTTACACCTATAAGGATGGGTAACTGTCAAAATTCAATGGTGGGCTTACACCTATAAGGATGGGTAGCTGTCAAAAATCAATGGTGGGCTCACACCTATAAGGATTGGTAGCTGTCAAAAATCAATGGTGGGCTTACACCTATAAGGATTGGTAGCTGTCAAAAATCAATGGTGGGCTTACACCTATAAGGATGGGAAGCTGTCAAAAATCAATGGTGGGCTTACACCTATAAGGATGGGTAGCTGTCAGAACTGTCAGACCTTCCAGATCATCATTCATTGAGATGTGGTGCCAAGGTTTCGTCAATATTGACAATATTTCCTTATCTTACATGAGGCATCCTAGTAATGTTTGCTAGTTTTTAAGTTAATTGTATTTGAATTGCGTACTACCTTTCCAAGCTTTTCTGTTTAATTCACTTCTTTACTATTTCCCTAGGTATGCATGACAACAGTGACCCCGGTTTGACCTCTTGTTAGACTATTGCATGTCAACAGTGACCTGAGTCCTCTAAAGATTTGGTTATATGAAACTAACTCTTGTCTGATTTTTTCTTTTTCTTAGGTTTGAAGGAAATGGATGTTCTACACACGCTTACATTCCATCATGTGAGATTTGGTTTTTCCCTGAGAGTTCACAATTGAATCAGTACAGAGTTGACATTGTTTCAGTACAGAGTTGACATTCTGTCAGTACAGAGTTGACATTGGCAAAACATATTCTCTTTTCCATCTAGGTCTGGGTGAATGCTGCAGCACAAACATTTAATTCTCTGGGCATCGCATTTGGAGGTATCATCACTATGTCCAGCTACAATAAACGCAGTCACCGGGTACTGAAGTAAGTACCAACATACATTTGAATGTAAAATATCCAGGTGGTGGCTGCCAATGAGAACTTCAATGTCTTACTGTAAGAGGTGTCCAGCTGTCAGTTCTTATCTGGTAAACCATTTCCATAAACCCTTGTCTGTCCATCATTTTATAATAAGAAATACCTCACAGAGGGATGGTAAACACTGTATTGTTTTGATAGTAATATAATGTTGTCTCCATTCTCTATTTCACATGAGCTATTCTTATCACTTTTGCACGTATGGCCTTCTGTCTGTCTGGGGCGTCGACTATTTCTTTTAACATTTTCTTTGAAATGTCTAACTTTAATTAAGCTTGGGCAAAATGTATCTTGGGTGGTGCCCTTCCAGTTTTGTTTTGTTTTGTGATTGGTCATCCAATATGGCTGCCAGGGACCCGCTCATTTTTTTCGTTTTTTATGTGGATTAAAATGAAATTTCAAAAACTACATGTATCAAAGCTTAACTGGAGGTTCCTCTGTCCTCAGACGAATTTCTAGCTTCTCGTGTACACTTTGGTAATCCTGCCCTGTACATAATTTGTAAGCATATCTTAAATTGACTTTGTTCTATTTCTGTCTTTCAGAGATGTCCTTATAATAGGCCTGGTGGATGCCCTGACATGTTTACTGGCTGGCGTGACCATCTTCTCCATACTGGGATACTTGGCCCACAATCAACAGACGAGTGTCCTTGACGTGATTAAAGAAGGTAATGAAGCCATTATCATGAACATAATAAGTGTGTGTCCTTGTCCATTATTTTTATAAATACTTGCATGACTTTGGCTTCAAGTATGATCATGAATTCATTTTCCTAGTCAAGGCTTGGGGTTAAGCTCTTCACAAGTAGGTAATTGTCCTATGTGATATATATGAATATGATTGTGTTTTACAGGAGGCCCTGAACTAAGCCATCACAGTATGCGAGTTACTATAGGTCAAGGCCATCTGAAGTATATTGACATTGGGGTGGTGAGGGGGTACATGTGGGAGAGGTCTCCTGGCATTTTTTCTCAAGAAAGGTGTATTTGGTGTTCTGTGGTGCAATATTTCATCTTTTGATAGTCAGCAATTTCATTTCTTTGCCAAAAATGTGTGTTAAAAGATCTACATACATGTACATTCATGTTAGAACGCCACTACTAAATCTACAAACAGGTACCTACCGCTGTGAGGGGGTTAATCATTACCTAGGTAACAGACAATCTACCGCTGTGAGAGGGTCAATCATTACCTAGGTAACCGGCAATTTATCACTGTGAGAGGGTCAATCATTACCTAGATAACAGGCAATTTATCACTGTGAGAGGATCAATCATTACCTAGGTAACAGGCAATCTACCGCTGTGAGAGAGTCAATCATTACGTAGGTAACAGGCAATCTTCTGCTGTGAAACAGGCAATCTATCACTGTGAGAGGGTCAATCATTACCTAGGTAACAGGTAATCTACCGCTGTGAGAGGGTCAGTCATTTACTAGGTAACAGGCAATCTACCGCTGTGAGAGAGTCAGTCACTACCTAGGTAACAGGCAATCTATCGCTGTGAGAGGGTCAATCATTATATAGGTAACAGGCAATCTACCGCTGTGAGAGGATCAATCATTACCTAGGTAACAGGCAATCTATCACTGTGAGAGGGTCAATCATTACCTAAGTAACAGGCAATCTACCGCTGTGAGAGAGTCAGTCATTTACTAGGTAACAGGCAATCTACCTCTGTGAGAGGGTCAATCATTACCTAGGTAACAGGCAATCTACCACTGTGAGAGGGTCAGTCATTACCTATGTAACAGGCAATCTTCTGCTGTGAGAGGGTCAATTATTACTTAAGTAACAGGCAATCTACAGCTGTGAGAGGGTCAATCATTACATAGGTAACAGGCAATATACCGCTGTGAGAAGATCAATCATTACCTAGGTAACAGGCAATCTACCGCTGTAAGAGGGTCAATCATTACCTAGGTAACAGAAAATCTACAGCTGTGAGAGGGTCAATCATTACCTAGGTAACAGGCAATTTATCACTGTGAGAGGGTCAATCATTACCTAGGTAACAGGCAATTTATCACTGTGAGAGGTCAGTCATTACCTAGGTAACAGGCAATTTATCACTGTGAGAGGGTCAGTCATTACCTAGGTAACAGGCAATTTATCACTGTGAGAGGGTCAATCATTACTTAGGTAACAGGCAATCTACCGCTGTGAGAGGGTCAATCATTACCTAGGTAACAGAAAATCTACAGCTGTGAGAGGGTCAATCATTACCTAGGTAACAGAAAATCTACTGCTGTGAGAGGGTCAATCATTACCTAGGTAACAGGCAATCTACCGCTGTGAGAGGGTCAATCATTACCTAGGTAACAGAAAATCTATGGCTGTGAGAGGGTCAATCATTACCTAGGTAACAGGCAATCTACCGCTGTGAGAGGGTCAATCATTACCTAGGTAACAGGCAATCTACTGCTGTGAGAGGGTCAATCATTACCTAGGTAACAGGCAATCTATCACTGTGAGAGGGTCAATCATTACCTAGGTAACAGGCAATTTATCACTGAGAGGTAACAGGCAATATACCACTGTGAGAGGGTCAATCATTACCTAGGTAACAGGCAATTTATCACTGTGAGGGGGTCAATCATTACCTAGGTAACAGGCAATTTATCACTGTGAGAGGTCAGTCATTACCTAGGTAACAGGCAATTTATCACTGTGAGAGGGTCAGTCATTACCTAGGTAACAGGCAATTTATCACTGTGAGAGGGTCAATCATTACCTAGGTAACAGGCAATCTACCACTGTGAGAGGGTCAGTCATTACCTAGGTAACAGGCAATTTATCACTGTGAGAGAGTCAATCATTACATTGGTAACAGGCAATCTACCGCTGTGAGAGGGTCAATCATTACCTAGGTAACAGGCAATCTACCGCTGTGAGAGGGTCAATCATTACCTAGGTAACAGAAAATCTACAGCTGTGAGAGGGTCAATCATTACCTAGGTAACAGAAAATCTACCGCTGTGAGAGGGTCAGTCATTACCTATGTAACAGGCAATCTATCACTGTGAGAGGGTCAATCATTACCTAAGATGACTGTAACTTTTATGAACATAAGGCAGATATAAACAAATTTGTTTCTTGCCAAAATATTTGGGGAGTCGGACAGACTCCATCTCAAGTACTGCAGTGCATCTAATGTATAATTATGATTTTATTTTCCAGGCCCAGGCCTTGTGTTTGTAATCTACCCAGAGGCCTTCTCCAGTATGCCAGTATCTCAGTTGTTTGCTGCTTTGTTCTTCTTTATGCTGGTGTGTCTCGGCATTGACAGTCAGGTAGGACATTACAGAAATCCTATAATTTTACTGCACGTAATGAACGTTTAATCTGAATCTGATGATTGTTCAAAATAAATATGAAGAAAACAAAATTATAATAATTGTGGCACTATAATTGGTTGAGAAACAATTCATATGCAACGACACAACTATGCAGGATGCAGAAATAATGTCTGCTTCACGATAGCTGTAGAATATCACAACATGCTACTTACATAAACAAAGATGGATGATATAACTGCTAAGTGTTGGGTGTCACATGGACAACCTACCAGTATTTCACATTTAACAATGAGATAATAACAGGATGCAGATTGCAAATTTTGTACAAAGATATCTCTACAAAACATACATAAAGACAGTAGGTATTTGATATATCATGCAAGTATTTGAGAAACAGAATGTCAACAGCAAGATAGATCTTAAAATGCACAATTTCGACAGTAAAATATGCCCTTTTGAACCAGAACTAGATAGTTAAAAAAATTCACAGTCCTGTTGATTTCTAACCAACATGAAATCATTGTACATGTATATTTAAACAACTTACTTATGTTGCACAAATCTCCTTACACAGATCCATATGTGTACAATTTACACTTGCTGCGCTCATCTCCTTATTTATGTGTTTTTAAGTTACACAGATCTACATGTATATAATGTATGTGTCTTAGTATTGTGTTTATTTCTGTTCCAGTTTGCATCTGTGGAGGTTATTGTAACAACAATCCAGGATCATTTTGCACCTCAGGTTAAAAAGTTGCTGAAACGTAAAGAACTGCTGGTGCTATTTGTTTGTGTGATATCATTCTTATGCGGTCTTCCTAATGTTACTCAGGTCAGTACATATGTTTGCAATGTCACTCAAGTCAGTACATATGTTTGCAGTGTCACTCAAGTCAGTACATATGTTAGCAATGTCACTCAGATCAGTACATATGTTTACAATGTCACTCAAGTCAGTACATATGTTTGCAGTGTCACTCAGAACAGTACATATGTTTGCAATGTCACTCAGATCAGTACATATGTTTACAATGTCACTTAAGTCAGTACATAGATTTACAATGTCACTCAAGTCAGTACATATGTTTGCAATGTCACTCAGATCAGTATATAGGTTTACAATGTCACTCAAGTCAGTACATAGGTTTACAATGTCACTCAGATCAGAACATATGTTTACAATGTCACTGAAGTCAGTACATATGTTTACGATGTCACTCAAGTCAGTACATATGTTTGCAATGTCACTCAAGTCAGTACATTTGTTTGCAATGTCACTCAGGTTAGAGTACATATGTTTACAATGTCACTTAAGTCAGTACATATGTTTGCAATGTCACTCAAGTCAGTACATATGTTTGCAATGTCACTCAAATCAGTATATATATATTAGCAATGTCACTCAGATCAGTACAAATGTTTGCAATGTCACTCAGATCAGTACATATGTTTACAGTGTCACTCAGATCAGTAATCAGTACATATGTTTGCAATGTCACTCAGTTCAGTACATATGTTAGCAATGTCACTCAGATCAGTACATATGTTTACACTGTCACTCAGATCAGTACATATGTTTGCAATGGCACTAGTTAAAGTACATATGTTAGCAATGTCACTCAAGTCAGTACCTAGGTTAACAATGTCTCTCAAGTCAGTACATATGTTTGCAATGTCACTGAGATAAGTACATATGTTTGCAATGTCACTAAGATCAGTACATATGTTTACAGTGTCTCTTAAGACAATACATAGATTTACAATGTCACTCAAGACAGTACATATGTTTGCAATGTCACTCAGATCAGTATATTGGTTTACAATGTCACTCAAGTCAGTACACATGTTTGCAATGTCACTCAGATCAGTACATATGTTTACAATGTCACTTAAGTCAGTACATATGTTTACGATGTCACTCAAGTCAGTACATATGTTTGCAATGTCACTCAAGTCAGTACATATGTTTGCAATGTCACTCAAGTCAGTACATATGTTTGCAATGTCACTCAGGTTAAAGAACATGTTTACAATGTCACTCAAGTCAGTACATATGTTTATACTGTCACTCGGATCAGAACATATGTTTGCAATGTCACTCAAGTCAGTACATATGTTTGCAATGTCACTCAGATCAGTATATATATATATTAGCAATGTCACTCAGATCAGTACAAATGTTTGCACTGTCACTCAGATCAGTACATATGTTTACAGTGTCACTCAGATCAGTAATCAGTACATATGTTTGCAATGTCATTCAGTTCAGTACATATGTTAGCAATGTCACTCAGATCAGTACATATGTTAGCAATGTCACTCAGATCAGTACATATGTTTACACTGTCACTCAGATCAGTACATATGTTTGCAATGGCACTCAAGTTAAAGTACATATGTTAGCGATAAGTCAATACATAGATTTACAATGTCACTCAAGTCAGTACATATGTTTGCAATGTCACTCAGATCAGTATATTGGTTTACAATGTCATTCAAATCAGTACACATGTTTGCAATGTCACTCAGATCAGTACATATGTTTACAATGTCACTTAAGTCAGTACATATGTTTACGTTGTCACTCAAGTCAGTACATATGTTTGCAATGTCACTCAAGTCAGTACATATGTTTGCAATGTCACTAAAGTCAGTACATATGTTTGCAATGTCACTCAGATCAGTACATATGTTTGCAATGGCACTCAAGTCAGTACATATGTTTATACTGTCACTCGGATCAGAACATATGTTTGCAATGTCACTCAAGTCAGTACATATGTTTGCAATGTCACTCAGATCAGTATATATATATATTAGCAATGTCACTCAGATCAGTACAAATGTTTGCACTGTCACTCAGATCAGTACATATGTTTACAGTGTCACTCAGATCAGTAATCAGTACATATGTTTGCAATGTCTCAGTTCAGTACATATGTTAGCAATGTCACTCAGATCAGTACATATGTTTACACTGTCACTCAGATCAGTACATATGTTTGCAATGGCACTCAAGTTAAAGTACATATGTTAGCGATGTCACTCAGATCAGTACATATGTTTGCAATGGCACTCAGTTCAGTACAAATGTTAGCAATGTCACTCAGATCAGTACATGTATGTTTACACTGGCACTCAGATCAGTACATATGTTTGCAATGGCACTCAAGTTAAAGTACATATGTTAACAATGTCACTCAGATCAGTACATATGTTAGCAATGTCACTCAGTTCAGTACATATGTTTGCAATGGCACTCAGATAAGTACATATGTTAGCAATGTCACTCAGATCAGTACAGATGTTAGCAATGTCACTCAAGTCAGTACGTATGTTTTCAATGTCACTCAAGTCAGTACATATCTTTATACTGTCACTTAGATCAGTACATATGTTTGAAATGTCACTCAGTTCAGTACATAAGTTTGCAATGTCATTCAGGCCAGTACATATGTTTGTATAGTCACTCGGGTAAGTGCATAGTGGATATGTTTGCAATGTCACTGAGGTCAGTACATATGTTTGCAATGTCACAATGTCACTTAGTCAGTACATATGTTTGCAATGTCACTCAGGTAAGAACATATGTTTGCAATGTCGCTCAGGTCAGTACATATGTTTGCATTGTCACTCAAGTCAGTACATATGTTTGCAGTGTCACTCAAGTCAGTACATATGTTCATTAAATCACTTGGGTAAGTACATATATGTCTGCCATGTCACTCAGACTAATACCTATGTTTGCAATGTCACTCAGGAACGTAATTATGTTTGAAATGCTGATTGATGTATTCTTTGATCTGTTCTCATAACCGATGTTGTGGGTTTGAACCCAGCTCTTGTGTAAAAACTGAGAAAGATTGCCTGGTACTTACAGAAACCCAGTTCAACTCTGATTCATAAATCTGAGGTCTACCTCTGCCAATAGAAAATAAATGTCATGTAAAAAAAATTTAACATGTTGAAAATGGCATTATTAATCTCCATTCAAAAAGAAGAAAAAAACTCACTTAGACATGGAAAATAAATGTGAAAAGCAGAGGGAGACAATATCAGAATTGACCTTATATTAATTTCTCACTTTATGTAACCTATATTCACTGTTTTCCACTTATAACAATTATATGTAATCATTAAACTTAATTGATAAAACCGTTATCGAGCTTGTATACAAGTAGTATAACATTGTGGATGTATGTGGTACTTCTGAAATGCCTACAAAGTAACCAAGCTTATTTTATATTTCAGGGTGGCATCTACGTCTTTCAGCTGGTAGATTATTACGCTGCTGCATTGTCCCTCATGTACCTCGCCTTCTTTGAGGTTATAGCCATCACATGGTTCTATGGTATGTATAGGGGGAGGGGTGTTGTACATAAGGAGAGATCATGGAGGGCAGTAAATGGAAGATTTGATGGATGCTTGTTGATACTGGTGAAGTGCACAAGAAATGTCCTCCCGGTCACCAACACTAGTTTCAAAGTAACATCATCATCGGCTGCTGGCAATGACATCAGTAATAATCAAGTTGGACAAAATATTTCTCCTTGATCGCTTGTTGACATTTACAAAAAAAAAACCAGACTTCAACAAAATCATACGCCATTCTAGACTGAAGACCTCTGTATTAATACATCTGAATGAATAGGTTACATGCGATTATGAGCACATGTTGATGATGGTAGGGGAAGATGTACGGTAAATACATAAATATAGATCTGATCAGACCGGCCATTGCCTCCACAAGTTTGATATCTGAAGGTCAGTTTTTGTACTCACCCCAGCATCTGTATCGCCGCCCCAGCTACTGTATCGCCGCCCCAGCATCTGTATCGCCCCAGCATCTGTATCGCCCAGCATCTGCATCTCACCTGTGTTCAACTATTCATAAGTGAGCACAGTTTGCAGTTATATGCATGGAACTTGGAATAAATGTACATGCTTATACTCTGAAGTAGCATGTAATTGGAACATATTGTGTTTCCAACTAGAAGGTCATGGTCATATTGCCAATTAAAAGATGGGAGCGTGCCGAGGAGGTGTCCGTCCTGATTGACAGCCACTTGAAGAGTGTGGCATTCATTGATGGTTTCAAATTCTTTCAATATTAATGTCCATGTTACAGGTGCTCGGAGATTGGCCAGATATATAAATGACTCTAATGGTGTGGTGCCCCCTATGTTAGATAATAATGTCCATGTTACAGGTGCTCGGAGATTGGCCAGATATATAAATGACACTAATGGTGTGGCGCCCCCTATGTTACATAATAATGTCCATGTTACAGGTGCTCGGAGATTGGCCAGATATATAATTGACTCTTATGGTGTGGCGCCCCCTATGTTACATAATAATGTCCATGTTACAGGTGCTCGGAGATTAGCCAGATATATAAATGACTCTTATGGTGTGGTGCCCCCTATGTTACATAATAATGTCCATGTTACAGGTGCTCGGAGATTGGCCAGATATATAAATGACACTAATGGTGTGGCGCCCCCTATGTTACATAATTATGTCCATGTTACGGGTGCTCGGAGATTGGCCAGATATATATAATTGACTCTTATGGTGTGGCACCCCCTATGTTACATAATAATGTCCATGTTACAGGTGCTCGGAGATTGGCCAGATATATAAATGACTCTTATGGTGTGGCGCCCCCTATGTTACATAATAATGTCCATGTTACAGGTGCTCGGAGATTGGCCAGATATATAAATGACTTTAACTGTGTGGCGCCCATTATGTTAGATAAAAATGTCCATGTTACAGGTGCTCCGGGATTGGCCAGATATATAAATGACTCTAATGGTGTGGCGCCCCCTATGTTAGATAATAATGTCTATGTTGCAGGTGCTTGGAGATTGGCCAGATATATAAATGACTCTAATGATGTGGCACCCCCTATGTTAGAGAATAATGTCTATGTTACAGGTGCTCGGAGATTGGCCAGATATATAAATGACTCTAATGGTGTGGCGCCCCCTATGTTAGATAATAATGTCCATGTTACAGGTGCTCGGAGATTGGCCAGATATATAAATGACATTAATGGTGTGGCGCCCCCTATGTTACATAATAATGTCCATGTTACAGGTGCTCGGAGATTGGCCAGATATATAATTGACTCTTATGGTGTGGCGCCCCCTATGTTACATAATAATGTCCATGTTACAGGTGCTCGGAGATTGGCCAGAAATATGGAAGACTCAACTGGTGTGGCACCCCCAAAGTTCTTTGTTGTCTGCTGGTATTTTGTCTCTCCTCTCTTGATATTTGTAAGTATGATGAAGGAAGGAATTTTATTTGGTCAACTTTGATTGAATATGTATCACGGCAAAGTAAGGTTAATGGAGACTTTGCTTGCTGCGTGTAAGTTCATATCTCATAAAAGTTCAACAAAGAAAGTTCATTCCTTATATTAATATTATTGTTCCTTGTATTAATATTAATGTTGCGTCCAGGCAAAGTTCATTCCTTGTATTAATATTATTGTTGCGTCCAGGCAAAATTCATTCCTTGTATTAATATTATTGTTGCGTCCAGGCAAAGTTCATTCCTTATAAGGCAAAGTTCATTCCTTTTATTAATGTTATTGTTGCATCCAGGCAAAGTTAATTCCTTATATTGATATTATTGTTGCATCCAGGCAGTCCTTACCATCTTGTTCCAATGTTCAGTTATCCAGAACTTTGTATCAGCAGTTAAATGGTTGTATACATAGGCATTGTGTATATCTATTTTGTTTATATATTTGCGACATATATTGCGATCAGGGTTTCTAAAATTTCAAAATGCAAATCGGTCCAGGGTTTTTATTATCGTAAGAATCACTGCCATAAGAATCACACTTTTTTCTTTTAAATCGCCACCAAACAACGTTATATTTAATGCGCATGTGTGTACAAGTAACACAGCATGATATATCAAATATTTTAATGACACAAACAATTTTCTGTCCCAGCTTTGGCCCCTTGAAAAAACAACAACCAACACAAATATGGGTCTCTAATCACACATCAAACATGTGCTATGTAGTAACAGACTCTTCCAGAATACACCCCTACTATGCAGTAATTGTTTAGTCTAAATTAACCTCCTTTCGCACAGCGGGTGTGACAAAATGATACTGCCAATTTATGATTTTCATATGACCAATAGAAAATATCTGGACATATAATTTATAAAAAATTGAAAATAAAAACAGGTTTGAACAAGAAAATCTGGTTGAAAGACTGGTGATTTTAGAAGCTTTGACTGCAATATATTGTAATCTTCATAGCAAAATATGTGCAAAGCGAAAAATGACAGTTCATGGGGAATGAGAACCGGAATTGTATGTATCAATGTAAATATTTATTTTTGTATTGATGTTTATGTGTTGTTGGTATATATGTATTGTTCAGGTTTTGTTGTTTTTTTATGTTGTTTAGCGAGTCCTAACAATTTCTTTCATGAAAATTCATAAATTATCTTATGTTTAATGCATGCCATGATTAGTAGTAGTGATTTAATCAGTTCTTGTCTTTAAATGTACTGTTATCTCATGGCCGTGTTATTGAACTTTCTGTTGAACATATCAGAGAAACTGAATGTTAAAAGTAGTTGTTATAGTTAAGATTGGAAATATTGAATATCAAATTGACATAAATATCCATTTGTTATTTTTTCTGTAACTGTTCTTCTGTACCAACTTACATGCTACTCGACTGGATTATAAATTCATAGAATATATTGTCCATTTATATTATACAAGAATAAAATTGGTAAATATTCATCCATTTCAGGGTATTTGGATGTTTAGTCTGATTCAGTATAAACCTTTTACCATTGCTGGCTATGAGTACCCAACGTGGGGGCAGGCTCTGGGCTGGGTTATTGCCATGGCGTCCATCATCTGTATACCACTAGGTATGGTGCACTCTGTCGTAGAGGCTCAAGGAGACACGCTGTGGCAGGTAAGTCATCAAGCAGGTACTGATGATCTGTTGTGGAGTCCGGGTTAGTTGGTGGGAGGCAAGATGAGAGATATTGTTCATGGAATGGTAACTTACTTAATATTTATTTTTTAAATGACTGGTTATTAACCTATTGTTCATGGGATGATAGTTCATTAAGTTACAGTTTATAGGTTAAGTTTCTTTTTATGGAATGGTAGGTCATGAAATGATAGGTTATTAAGTTGTAGTTTTCGGTAAGTCAAGTTACTGTTAATGACTGTTAATGGAACTGTAAGTCATGAAATAGTCATAAAGTTATGGTTTATGGAACTGTTAGTCATGGAATAACAAGTCATAAAGTTATGGTTTATGGAACTGTTAGTCATGGAATAACAAGTCATAAAGTTATGGTTTATGGAACTGTTAGTCATGGAATAACAAGTCATAAAGTTATGGTTTATGGAACTGTTAGTCATGGAATAACAAGTCATAAAGTTATGGTTTATGGAACTGTTAGTCATGGAATAACAAGTCATAAAGTTATGGTTTATGGAACTGTTAGTCATGGAATAACAAGTCATAAAGTTATGGTTTATGGAACTGTTAGTCATGGAATAACAAGTCATAAAGTTATGGTTTATGAACCTGTTAAGCATGGAATAACAAGTCATTAAGCTACTGTTTATGAAACTAGGTCATGGATTAATAAGTTATTAAGTTACAGTTGATTGTAATGTTTGACATAGAACATGATATGCTGAAATGGAAGCCTTGTCTATTCAATGTTAGCCTTGTCTATTCAATGTTAGCCTTGTCTATTCAATGGTAGCCTTGTCTATGCAATGGTAGCTTTGTTTATTCAATGTTAGCTTTGTTAATTCAATGCTAGCCTTGTCTATTTAATGGTAGCCCTGTCTATGCAATGGTAGCTTTGTTTATTCAATGGTAGCTTTGTTTATTCAGTGGTAGCCTTGTCTATTAAATGGTAGTCTTGTCTATTCAAGATAGCCATGTCTATTCAATGGTAGTCCTATCAATTCAATGGTAGCCATGTCTATACTATGGTAGCCTTGTCTATTTAATGTTAGCTTTGTCTATTCAATGGTAGCCTTGTCTATTCAATGGTAGCCTTGTCTATTCAATGGTAGTCGTATCTATTCAAGATAGCCATGTCTATTCAATGGTAGTCCTATCAATTCAATGGTAGCCATGTCTATTCTATGGTAGCCTTGTCTATTTAATGTTAGCTTTGTCTATTCAATGGTATTTTTATATTTTTAATGGTAGCATTGTCTATTCAATAGTAGCATTGTCTATTCAATGGTATTTTTATGTTTTTAATGGTAGCATTGTCTATTAAATGGTAGCCTTGTCTATTCAATAGTAGCATTATCTGCTCAATGGTAGTTTTATCTATTTAATGTTAGCCTTGTCTATTCAATGGTAGCTTTGTCTATTCAATGATAGTCTTATATTATCAATGTTAGCCTTGTCTAATCAACAATTGTCTTATATATTCAATGGTAGTCTTGTCTATTAAATGGTATTTTTATTTATTTAATGGTAGCCTTGTCTATTCAATGGTAGTATTGTGTTTTAAATGGTAGTCTTGTCTATTCAATGGTAGCATTGTCTATATAATGGTAGCCTTGTCTATTCAATCGTAGCATTGTCTATTCAATGGTATTTTTGTCTATTTAAGGTAGCATTGTCTATTCAATAGTAGCATTGTCTATTCAATAGTAGCATTGTCTATTCAATGGTAGCATTATCTATTCAATAGTAGCATTGTCTATTCAACAATAATCTTATCTATTCAATGGTAGCATTGTCAATTCAATGATAGTCTTATCTATTCAATAGTCGCATTGTCTATTCAATGGTAGTCATCTATTCAATGGTAGCACTGTCTATTCAATGGTAGTCTTATCTATTTAATGGTAGCATTGTCTTTTCAATGGTAGCACTGTCCTTTCAATGGTTGTCTTATCTATTCAATGGTAGCATCGTCTATTCAATGGTAATATTATCTATTCAATGGTAGCACTGGCTATTCAATGGTAGTCTTATCTATTTAATGAAAGCCTTGTCTATTCAACAGTAGTATTGTCTATTCAATGGCTGTCTTATATATTCAACGGTAGCATTTATATTTAATTGTAGTCTTATCAATTAAATGGTAACATTGTCTATTCAATGGTAGAATTACTTATTTTATGGTAGAATTGTCTATTCAATGGTAATATAATCTATTCAATGGTAGTTCTATCTATTTAATGGTAGCATTATCTAGTCAATGGTAGCATTGTCTATTCAATGTTAGCATAGTCTATTCAATGGTAGCCATATCTATTAAATGTTAGCATAGTCTATTCAATGATAGCTTGTCTATTTAATGGTAGCCTCGTATATCCAATTATAGCATTGTCTATTTAATGGAATCCTTACCTATTCAATGGTAGCATTGTCTATTCAATGATAGCCTTGTCTATTCAATAGTAGCATTGTCTATTCAATGGTAGTTTTATCTATTTAATGGTAGCATTGTCTATTCAATAGTAGCCTTGTCTATTCAATAGTAGCATTGTCTATTCAATGGTAGTTTTATCTATTCAATGGTAGCATTGTCTCTATTCAATGGTAGCATTGTCTATTCAGTGGTAGCCTTGTCTATTTAATGATGGCATTGTCTATTCAGTGGTAGCCTTATCTATTTAATGGTAACCTTGTCTATTCAACAATAGTCTTATCTATTCAGTGGTAGCATTGTCTATTCAATGGTAGTCTTATCTATTCAGTTTTAGTTTGTCTATTCAATTGTAGTCTTAGCTATCCAATGGTTGCATTGCATATTTAATGATAGCCTTGTATATTTTCAATAGTAGTTCTGTTTTAATATAGCAAAAACATATAAATCTTTTTCAGAAATTCAAAAATTCTCTTAAATCTCCCCTTCCAATCTCTGTGGACCCCACATCTCCGTATGCCAATGGTGGACCAGTAATCATGTTGACAACAGATGGGAAGAAGTACATGCCAGATGACCAAGGGAATAAGGACAAAGCATATTACCCACAATCAAAGACAACCTATCCTGCCAAGGAAGAGGAAGTAGAAGATTTGCTGAAAGAGAAAAATAACAAATTTAATCAAGTGTGTTAAAGGTGGAAATTCCATAATTAGTGAATAGACTCTTTTTTAGGGTCAGTTGTTTTGTTGTATGTTTCTAAATAGGTACATATAATGTTTTTAGCTCACCTGAGCAAAGCTCAAAGTGATCTATTCTCATCGCCTGTTGTCTGTCGTCCATCGTTGAACCTTTTGTTGTGTGTGCTGTAGCACCTGCATTTTTCATTGGATCTTCACTAAACTTTTATAATAGTTATATAACCATAATATCTAGGATAAGTTCTTGAACTTAATGAATATTAATGTCATGGCCCATGAATCATTAAAAAATGCACTATTTGATCTTGTGTGCACTCTAGCACCGTCATTTATGATTTGATTCTCACCAAACTTATAGTTTTTATATAACCATAAAATCTTGGATAAGTTCTTGAACTGGCCAAATCAGGTAATTAATGTCTGAGTTGTGGCCCTTGAATTGTCAAAAAATGCATTATTTGGTCCTCATCAAACTTACACAGTAGTAATATAAGCATAATATCTCAGAAAAGTTGTTGAACTGGCTAAATTGGAATATTAATGTCAGAGTAATGGCCCTTAAAATGTCAAATACTGCACTATTTGACCTTGTGTGCACTCTAGCACCAGCATTTATGATTTGATTCTCACCAAACTTATAGTTTTTATATAACCATAAATTCTTGAACTGGCCAAATCGGGTAATAAATGTCTGAGTTGTGGCCCTTGAATTGTCAAAATTTGCATTATTTGACCTTGTGTGCATTCTAGTACTCACATCTTTCACTTGATGTTCACCAAACTGACTTAGTAGTTATATAACAAAATATCTTGGACAAGTTCTTGAACTGGTCGAATTGGATAACAATAGTCACAGTTACGACCTTTGAATCATCAAAAATGTTGATTTTTGTTATGTACACTCTAGCATGTGCAGTTTTTATTTGATCCTCATTAAACTAATACAGTAGTTATTTAACTATAATATCTAAGACAAGTTTTTGAACCAGCCAAATCAGTTAATTAGTGTTGGAGTTACAGCCCTCGAATTGTCAAAAATTGTGATATTTGACCTTGTGTGCATATAGCACTTGCAGTTTTCTTTTAATATTCGACAGACTTACACAGTTATTATGTAACCATAATATATTGAACAAGTTCTTGAACTGGCCAATCAAATAAATATTGTCAGAGTTATGGCCCTTGA
This sequence comes from Panopea generosa, assembly GCA_029582155.1. NCBI lineage: Eukaryota > Metazoa > Mollusca > Bivalvia > Adapedonta > Hiatellidae > Panopea > Panopea generosa. Next base: position 25,193,968 of record CM055899.1, on the reverse strand, counting down.
ATTGTCAAAAATTATGTATATTTGATGTTGTGTGTGATCTAGCACTCACAGTTAGATTTGATCTTCATTAAATTTACACAGTTGTTATGTAACCATAATATCTTGGACAAGTTCTGGAACTGGTCAAATTGGATAAATAATAGCGGGTGTTATGGTCCTTGAATCAACAAAAATCGCATTATATGAATTTATGTACTCTAGCACCTTCAAAAATTTGGCATTGTCTCCTCTGCCACAGGTGAGCAATTTAGGGCCAATCTGGCCCTCTTGTTTTATTCAGTTTTTGAATGACAAAAATCTAGTATGAATCCAGTGACTGAGCTCGTGACTCTATGATAATATTTAGTTGCAATTTTTATATAGACATTACTTTCACTTTTGTATTATGATTCTTATTCTTATGTCCATTAATTTGCAACCAAATGTTCTTTTTTTTTAAGCTCACCTGAACAAAGGTAGGTGAGCTTCTGTGATCACCCTGTGTCAATTGTCTGTCCGTTTTTAATTTTTGTTTCAAACGACTTTTTCTCTCAAATTGAATGACATATCACCAAATTTGGTGTGAAGTATTACTACATGAAGCGTTCTCTGATCCCCATAAGTAGAGATTTCAAATAAAGGGACTAGGATCCATAGGGACTCTGTAAGGGGACTTTTACTTAGTAATACAGCCGGGCCCGATTAGCTCAGTTGGTAACGTGTCTAATTATCAATCCAGGGGTCGTGAGTTGGAATCCCCGCCCAGCAACAGTCTCCTTGATGATTGATATACGACAATGTGTATTATTATTATTCGTCTCTCACCACTGATTCAAGTGGGATAGTTATCAGTTACTTGCGGAGATTAGATATGCTCGAGTACTGGTTAATCCCAGGAAACAGTGGTTAGGTTAACTGATGGTCTGTTAGCCCTTGATGGCATAAAAATGACGCTAAATAGTCAATCAATCAATCAATACTTAGTAATACTATAGGAAAACAGGAAATTCTGTTTCTCTCATACATTTTAAGTCTTATTTTGATATAGCTGTTGAGGTCTGGAACATTGTGTAGTCATAAAATTTGAGAATAAGTCCTTCAAAGGCGATTTATTATCCATAATAGGTCAGCAGGAGTTCAATCCATTCCAAATAAGATATTACAGGTAACATCAGGTGAGCGTCTCGGGCCTTTTTCTTTTTTTTATTGTATTAAAATACTCGGTCCTATTTAAACTTTTACACTTTGGTTCCTGTGTTACATAGATATATTTTAAAACTGTTTTGTAATATGGCTAAAATAGTCAAGTGAATGCTGTTCTCTGACAGCTCTTGTTTACATAGGAATAGTATGATGTTACATACAGTCTAACTTGTCCTTGCGGCCACCTTGTAAGCGGTCACCTGTGTTAAATGGCCCTTTCAAAATCCCCCCGTGTAAATTGCCTTTATAAAGTACATGTATTAAATATTCACCTCTTTAATGCGGCCAGCGGCCAGTCTATTTCATTCCAAACAATACTCGTAATCTGTCGGGTGTAAGCGGTCAGATTTAGTGGTCGACCCTTATCACACCTTTTGGCTGGCCGCTATTCCAATCATATTGTATAATCCCGCAATCAATTAACACTTCTGCTTCTGTTACAAAAACACACCACTTAACCCACAGCGAGCGTACGTGTATACGGTCTAATAAGCAAATAGAAAAGCGAGATTCACGCATTAATTTGTTAATGAGTACATGACTGTTTAAGCATGTGTATTTATGGTAGTTTTATTTAGGTTTATGAAGCGTGTAAACACATTGGAAGCAAATTTCACTGAGGTGTTTATGCACAATTTTTGAGCTGGGTGAGATAAAAAGGATATTGCAATTGGTCAGTTTGTTTAAATTATAATTAAATTAAATTTTATTGGCTATGAAAGTGGGTGCAAATGCAATGGAAAAACATTATTTTTTCATATCATAATTTTTTTTATTTACAATTGACTCGATGCATATCTTACACAATATCTGCTGCAAAAAAAAAGTGTTTGACTTTGGATGAACGTGTAAGAGTGGTTAAACGTCTGAGTTTTTGGAAAATGTATCGATAAAACAGAGAATCGGAATGTGTCCTAACGTAACCGTGAGATATTGAAAGAGTATGAGCTTAACATTTTTACTGGATTTTATGGCGGTTGCTAAATGAAAAATTCATATGGATTTATTTTATGCTTAATGAAACATGTTTTTTTAATTATATAATATAAATTATTTATTTATATGTTCTGTCAGTTCAAATATTTTTTTCCTGTGGATTTTTCTCATTTACCCCCAGTACATATTTCCAAACAGCTTACAGGGATTGGCATGGTACATGTACCATGCATGTGTGATCACTGTTTGTCTGTCACAATAAACATCATCACTTCAGCTTTTTCGGTAAAAATATGGACCCTCTATTAAGCAGCCACCTGTGTTAAGTAGCCAGTTTGGCCATTTCCCTTGGGTGGCTGCTTAATACAGGTTAGACTGTATTATAAAACTGTTCGGTGACATGACTAGAATAATCAAGTGAATGCTGTTCTCTGACAGCTCTTGTTTACATAGGAATAGTATGGGAAACTGAAAATTTCCAATTTAAAGCATTTCCATTTCATAGCAAATACCTTTTTGTTCAATAATATCGGAAAGACAGAGATTTTCCATAGGAGGTTAAGATGCCCTTTGTCCAAAAGGATCAATAGTGTAGAATTTCAAAAAAATACTTTGACCAATTTAAGACATATAGGCCTCCTCAGACCCACTTGGGTTTGTTGTTAATAATCTTTTTAAGTTGTAACTGTACAGTAAAGTTTGTGTCATTAACATAGAGCAGTAATTTATATGTAATAAAATGTTCCTGACACATTGACAGTTTTGTTAAAAATCACTTAAATATCATTTCTTTATACGAACGTTTTAACTAAATTAAAATAGTTTATGTAAAATATATGACAGTCTGTGCACAGCACTTGTGATTTACAGGGTTTGAAGAAATAATCCCATTGTTTGATAATGTTTTATTTGCTCCATTTTTCAAAAAGTGAGAGCTTAAGATTGTACTGGACCCGACTGCAGTGCGATTTACTATGTTAAGTTTGATGTTTATAGTAGGTTGGCATCTCCCTAACTACATATCGTATGATAAGGATTCTTCACACATTCCTTCAATACCACTTCCTGAACTCAGTACAGTGGAATAAATTACTTTTGAATGTATGCAGAAACGCGACTCATTTATATGTTAAAAAAAAAGATTTTTTTTTAGGTTGAAGTTTTATACAATGAAACAAGCTTATATCCCACTAACTGCTAGTCACACATCAGCAATACCTCATGTCCCGCTAGCTGCTAGTCACACATCAGCGATACCTCATGTCCCGCTAGCTGCTAGTCACACATCAGCGATACCTCATGTCCCACTAGCTGCTAGTCACACATCAGCGATACCTCATGTCCCGCTAGCTGCTAGTCGCACATCGGCGATACCTCATGTCCCACTAGCTGCTAGTCGCACATCGGCGATACCTCATGTCCCGCTAGCTGCTAGTCACACATCAGTGATACTTCATGTCCCGCTAGCTGCTAGTCACACATCAGCGATACCTCATGTCCCGCTAGCTGCTAGTCACACATCAGCGATACCTCATGTCCCGCTAGCTGCTAGTCACACATCAGCGATACCTCATGTCCCGCTAGCTGCTAGTCACACATCAGCGATACCTCATGTCCCGCTAGCTGCTAGTCACACATCAGCGATACCTCATGTCCCGCTAGCTGCTAGTCACACATCAGCGATACCTCATGTCCCGCTAGCTGCTAGTCACACATCAGCGATACCTCATGTCCCGCTAGCTGCTAGTCACACATCAGCGATACCTCATGTCCCGCTAGCTGCTAGTCACACATCAGCGATACCTCATGTCCCGCTAGCTGCTACTCACACATCAGCGATACCTCATGTCCCGCTAGCTGCTAGTCACACATCAGCGATACCTCATGTCCCACTAGCTGCTAGTCACACATCAGCGATACCTCATGTCCCACTAGCTGCTAGTCACACATCAGTGATACCTCATGTCTTCACTACCACCAAGGGAACACAAGAAAACAAGTGGGATAACTCGGCACAATTTTGCCCTTGTTAAAAAATTCGGTAAAATCTTCTTTTAAGCTAACTTTATAATTACACCTCTTTAACTGCTGTAGTAAGCTCTTAGGTGCCACTATGTATTTGTATTTGGTAACTGTAACTTTATGACGGGGATTGATAAAGCTGAGCAGCTGTCCTGTGATATTTTTATCAGCAAGGTGAGAGTCAGCTCGGTGACTTACTTGTAGCCATCATGGCAAAACGTGATATAGCAAGCAGCGGATGTTAACTACTTAATTACTTATCAAACATAACTACAATTACCAGTTGTTTTCTTTGAACCATTTTAAACTCCTAAAAGTTACTTATTTTTAAATTATTTTTTTTTACATTGTCATAAAGTTATTGTTAAACTTAATTTGAAGTGCATTGAAATCGATTTCTGTATGTGTGTACATTACACTCTAGTAATTTTCCACATTTAAACGGGTTACTAAATAATGTTGTGTCTGTGCCAAATGTTGAATTTACTGTGTTATAGATTTAACATCTTTCTGTTGTTACAGGTGTCATATTTGTGGTATGGTGTGTATTACATATTAAGATAGAAACAAATATATTTTTATTTTTTAGGTGTTTTAAGTGATGTGTGAGTGTGTGATATGCATGTATATTAATCACATAGTCTGACTGTTTTAATTATATGTATATAAATTTATGCATAATCTATATTTTATATTTTTAACACATGTTGCATATTGCCATGAGATTCATGCACAATAGCAGAAACTCAATAGTACAGTTTTCAATATAAATTTAGGAGTATGATTTCCAAGTACTTCCTTACATTAATGTTGAAAATAAATTTGAAAAACTCTGTGATTATAGTGAGATTATATTTTAGTACATGTATTTTACAATTAAGGCTTAACAACTTTGAAGTGTCAATCCTTTCGGCACAGCATCGGTTAGTTAACTACAATCGGGTTACTTTCTAGCCGTCTAGTACATATATCTGTAGGTATTGTATATCTGTAGGCATTGTATAGCTGTAGGTATTATATATCTGTAGGTATTATTATTATATCTGTAGGTATTTTTATATATCTGTAGGTATTGTATATCTGTAGGTATTATATATCTGTAGGTATTGTATATCTGCAGGTATTGTATATCTGTAGGTACTATATATCTGTAGGTATTGTATATCTGCAGGTATTGTATATCTGTAGGCATTGTATAGCTGTAGGTATTATATATCTGTAGGTATTATTATTATATCTGTAGGTATTGTATATCTGTAGGTATTATATATCTGTAGGTATTGTATATCTGCAGGTATTGTATATCTGTAGGTACTATATATCTGTAGGTATTGTATATCTGCAGGTATTGTATATCTGCAGGTATTGTATATCTGCAGGTATTATATATTATATATCTGTAGGTATTATATATATCTGTAGGTATTATATATTATATATCTGTAGGTATTATTTATATATGTAGGTATTATATATATTTTATATCTGTAGGTATCATATATTATATATCTGTATGTATTATATATATCTGTAGGTATTATATATTATATATCTGTAGGTGTTATATATATCTGTAGGTATTATATATTATATATCTGTAGGTATTATATATCTGTAGGTATTATATATATCTGTAGGTATTATATATTATATATCTGTAGGTATTATATATCTTTAGGTATTATATATATCTGTAGGTATTATATATCTGCTGTAGGTAATATATATCTGCAGGTGTTGTATATCTGTAGGTATTGTATATCTGCAGGTATTGTATATCTGCAGGTATTATATATTATATATCTGTAGGTATTATATATATCTGTAGGTATTATATATTATATATCTGTAGGTATTATTTATATATGTAGGTATTATATATATTTTATATCTGTAGGTATCATATATTATATATCTGTATGTATTATATATATCTGTAGGTATTATATATTATATATCTGTAGGTGTTATATATATCTGTAGGTATTATATATTATATATCTGTAGGTATTATATATCTGTAGGTATTATATATATCTGTAGGTATTATATATTATATATCTGTAGGTATTATATATCTTTAGGTATTATATATATCTGTAGGTATTATATATCTGCTGTAGGTAATATATATCTGCAGGTGTTGTATATCTGTAGGTATTATATATCTGCTGTAGGTATTATATATATCTGTAGGTATTATATATCTGTAGATATTGTATATCTGTAAGTATCATTTATCATCATAAATTTGATTTTCCATCTACAAGCCACAGCCAGTTAAAACTGTTATAAACAATTAAGTGTAAATTAAATCAAAATTAAATTAAATTTTGAAAAATGGCATTAAACTCATTGAAAGATAATAAAATTGATAAATAAATGAATTCATTATCTTAAAGCTAGTTGTATTATATTATGTATTGCATAACTTTAAGAATGTTTTACCATATATAAATGCTGTTTGTAATGTATGACTGGATATGTTTTACCATATATAAATGCTGTTTGTAATGTATGACTGGATATGTTTTACCATATATAAATGCTGTTTGTAATGTATGACTTGATATGTTTTACCATATATAAATGCTGTTTGTAATGTATGACTGGATATCACATTGATATGCCGAAATTGTAACAATTGTATCATATTGATGCGCAGTTGTGTGATTTATATTTCATTATGTAAAATAATCAATGTGATATATATCTCAAAGACGGCAGGAATTAAGCTGACACATTAAAAATATTATAACAAAATCATTCACAGCCTGTATATGTAATGGTAATGGTTTACTGTTGATCTGGGCCAAACTCGGCACACTTGCTCTTTGCAATTCACTCAAAATATCTCGGTCAACCTCTGCATTGGGGCAGGAATTCTCCTAATGGATGTCTTGTCCATTTTATCATTTTTGTCACATTCATTATTGTGGTTAAATTATCAATCATGTAGTTTTAGGGTGCAGAATGAGTGATGGTAAGAATAGGGACACTGTTGCTCACGTATGTTGTAAGAGGCATTAGATAGAATTTTCTGTAACTCTGCATTTCTGTAGGTATCAAGTTCTGGGTTCATCCTACTTTTTATCTGTCAATGTTTTATTGTAACTGGAATGTTGAATCTGGAATCTTTCTATCTGTTGGCATGATACATGTTTATGTGTCTATACGCTGTAAAACTGCGAATTCATTCATTATATTTGATATAAATATCTTGATAATCATTCCAGTATTTCAATATGCAAACTTAACGGATTTCTGGTTGATAGAATATAGATTGTTAAATATAAAACTCAGATAAGATTTAAATTACAATTTATATATCTTTCGTGGTATATTTTTTACATGTACCATGTGTGGATAACACTGGTTTTATATCAGATCTCCAGATCATTCCATATATATATGGGAGAGATAATAAATTAATTAAAATGTCCAATAACGATTATGATGATAAAAACATGGAAGTATGAAAAAATCATGATAAAAAATTAATAAATTTGTGAAAACGTTCACAAATTATGATGTACGTCTTTAGGCACGCATATACTACACAAAAATAAAGAGCAAATTATAGAATTTATATGAAAAATACTGTGTTTTAAGTAAAATATGCTTGTAAAATTCAAACTGCGGCGCAATATGAAACGCAAAGTTGTTATTAAAGAAAACGACACTCTTACGTGACATGACACAACATCGTGTACTCTTTGGCGCCATGACATCGTGTGTATTTACAAGGCGACATTTATTTTAAACGTCAAAAATACAACTGGTTTTATTAAAAAGATAGGCCATATACACCAATAACAGAACTTAAGTACAGTTTTATTGGAATTTATGTATGTATATAAAATACAGTACATATCAAATTATGCAGAACCATCGCTTTTGTTTATACCTTTCCGGCTTAGAATAGAATCACTGTCGATCTCTGCAGAGAGGAAGGAATCCTCCGAATAGGTGTCATGTTCACTTTATCATTTTTTGTCATGTTCACTATTGTGGTTAAATTATCAACCCCTGTGTGGTTCCAGGGAGCCTTGAGTGATGGCAAGAATAGGATGTCTGTGGCTTATGCATGTCGTAAGAAGCGACAAATTGAGTAATATGCTAGAGTTTGCTGAAACTCTGCAGTTCTGCAGGTATCAAGGTTCTAGGTTCATTCATTTGTTGATGTATTTTTTTTACATCTGTATGTTAATTTGTTGTTTTTGTAAATGTAGAGTGAACCTGGAATCTTCCTTCCTGTTGGCATTGAATAACTTATAATGTGTTGGTACGCCGTAAAACCCTATTCATTCATTCATTCATTCATTCATTCATTCATTCATTCATTTGATATGTCACAATATGCATGGTATTTCAAGCTGTAAATCTATTGAAGTCCAACATGGACACATATGTCAACTAGGAATTCCCTTCTCAATATCTTGTTTTGGCTTGTATAAATAGATACCAATATGGTAATAAGGGTTCAGTGAATATAATTATATAGGCATGATGTATTTAAAAAAAATATTGATTTTTTAAAAATCCTCATAATTATATCCTTTAAACTATCAGTCATTCAATTATGCTCAGATGTGTACTATTTTTTATGTTCCAGACCTGAAGGATTCTGCAGCATATAACAATTGCATTTCCGTCCATCCATCCATTTAAAAATGAGGTTTCCTCTTCAATCCAATATTTACCAAACTTGACCAGAATGTGTATAGGAAAAATGTATAGGTTCATTTCAATAACAAGCCCAACAGCCCCAGTTACTCGGGCGTTATGGACCTTGGATTGTTCTAAATTGGCAAAATTGGCAAAGTCTTCATTTCTTTTATTCTTTTTTTTATCCTATCTTCGGAAAACTTGGTCATAATAGATATATATTGATAAAATATGATATCTCAGTCAACTTTGATATCCAGTCGGGTAGCCTCTTAACTCCGAAGTTATAATGGCCTTACCTAACTCAAGTAATTTTAATCAAATTCTTACCAAACTTGGTCACAATGTTTATTGGCAAAATATCTTTTTTTTTAATCACTTTCAGGATTCATTCCTCTCCATTGAGTCATATAAAGTAGGAATAATACAAAAAAAATAGAATTCAAATTTTTTTTTTTAAATTTGTAAAACTGGCATCATATCTTTTGTTTATTAGTGTAGCCAAATCTGGGGCTTTTGTCACACAATGGTGACATTTTCTTGTTTGATAAATATGTATTACTGTCAGTGTAGTGTGACATGGTCTGATATATTTATAGTGTTATTTTTCTGGTTATGTTTAGTTATAAAGCTTTGTATTTTATTTTTTTGACATTTGACAACAGGTTTTGTGTCACTTTACATACTTTGTATCAGAAGATTTAGATCATTATAAGCTATCTATTATAAATAGAATTGTGTTATTTTATATTTTAACCATTTCATTTACTTATTCCCGTCAATTAAACACAATCTAAAACAGAAGTATTTGTTACAGCTGTACACATCATATACATGTTGTGTACATGTATGGGTAAATTATGTAGAGGCATACATATATGGTGTTTTTTCTGTTGTTTCAATGTTCAATATCTAAGCCTTTCACTACTAAGGTCAGTAACCAGGCATTTCCTGGTATGGGCAGTTGCCTAGTCTCTCACATATATGTTCAGTATCCAAGCCTCTCACTAATATGTTCAGAAGCCAAGCCTCTCAATGATATGGTCAGTACCCATGGCTCTCACTAATATGTTCTGTATCCAAGCCTCTCACTAATATGTTCTGTATCCAAGCCTCTCACTAATATGTTCAGTATCCAAGCCTCTCACTAATATGTTCTGTATCCAAGCCTCTCACTAATATGTTTTGTATCCAAGCCTCTCACTTATATGGTCAGTAGCCATGCCTCTCACTAATACTGTCAGTAGCCAAGCCTCTCACTAATATGTTCTGTATCCAAGCCTCTCACTAATATCGTCAGTAGTCAAGCCTCTCGCTGATATGGTCAGTACCCATGCCTCTCACTGATATTGTCAGTAGCCAAGCCTCTCACTAATATGTTCAGTAGCCAAGCCTCTCACTGATATGGTCAGTACCCATGCCTCTCACTAATATTGTCAGTAGCCAAGCCTCTCACTAATATTATCTGTATCCAAGCCTCTCACTAATATGTTCAGTATCCAAGCCTCTCACTAATATGTTCTGTATCCAAGCCTCTCACTAACATGGTCAGTAGCCAAGTCTCTCACTGATAGGGTCAGTAGCCAAGCCTCTCACTAATATGTTCAGTAGCCAAACCTCTCACTGATATTGTCAGTAGCCAAACCTCTCACTGATAGGGTCAGTACCCATGCATCTCACTAATATTGTCAGTATCCAAGTTTCTCACTGATAGGGTCATTGGTCAAAGCTCTCACTAATATGTTCAGTAGCCAAACCTCTCACTGATATTGTCAGTACCCATGCCTCTCACTAGTATGTTCAGTAGCCAAACCTCTCACTGATATTGTCAGTACCTATGCATCTCACTAATATTGTCAGTATCCAAGCCTCTCACTGATATTGTCAGTACCTATGCATCTCACTAATATTGTTAGTATCCAAGCGTATCACTAATATTGTCAGTATCCAAGCCTCTCACTGATGTTGTCAGTACCCAAGCCTCTCACTAATATGGTCAGTAGCCAAACCTCTCATTGTTATTGTCAGTACCCATGCCTCTCACTAATAGGTAATAAGCCAAGCCTCTCACTAATATGGTCAGTAGCCAAACCTCTCATTGATATTGTTAGTACCCATGCCTCTCACTTATATGGTCAGTACCCAAGCCTCTTACTAATATGGTATGTAGACATGCCTCTCACTAATATGGTGAACAGCCAAGCATCTCACTAATATGGTGAGTAGCCAAGCCTTTCATTAATATGGACAATAGCCAAGCCTCTCACTAATATTGTCAGCAGCTAAGCATCTCATTAATATGGTCAGTAGCCAAGCCTCTCACTAATATGATCAGTAGTCAAGCATCTCACAAATATGGTCAGTATCCAAGCCTTTCACTAATATGGTATGTAGTCATGCCTCTCACTAATATGGTGAGTAGCCAAGCCTCTCACTTATATGGTCAGTAGCCAAGCCTCTCACAAATATGGTCAGTGTCCAAGCCTCTCACTAATATGGCCACTAGCCAAACCTCTCGTAAATAATCAGTAGCAAAGTCTCACTTATATGGTAAGTAGCCAAGCCTCTCACTAATATGTTCAGTAGCCAAGCCTCTCACTAATATGGCCATAAGTCAAGCCTCTCACTTATATGGTTAGTAGCAAAGCCTCTCACTTATATGGTCATTAGCCAAGCCTCTCACTAATATGGTCATTGGTCAAGCCTCTCACTTATATGGCCATTAGTCAAGCCTCTCACTAATATGGTCAGTAGCCAAGCCTCTCACTAATATGGCCATTAGTCAAGCCTCTCACTAATATGGTAAGTAGCCAAGCCTCTCGCGTATATGGTCATTAGTAAAGCCTCCCACTAATATGGTCATTAGTCAAGCTTCTCACTAATATGGTCATTAGCCATGCCTCTCATTTATATGGTAGGTAGCCAAGCCTCCCACTAATATGGTCAGTTGCCAAGCTACTCACTAATATGGTCATTAGTCAAGCCTCTCACTTATATGGTAAGTAACCAAGCATCTTACTAATATGGTCATTAGTCAAGCCTCTCACTAATATGGTCATTAGTCAAGCCTCTCACTAATATGGTAAGTAGCCAAGCCTCTCACGTATATGGTCATTAGTAAAGCCTCCCACTAATATGGTCATTAGTCAAGCTTCTCACTAATATGGTCATTAGCCATGCCTCTCATTTATATGGTAGGTAGCCAAGCCTCCCACTAATATGGTCAGTTGCCAAGCTACTCACTAATATGGTCATTAGTCAAGCCTCTCACTTATATGGTAAGTAGCCAAGCATCTTACTAATATGGTCATTAGTCAAGCCTCTCACTAATATGGTCATTAGTCAAGCCTCTCACTTATATGGCCATTAGCCATGTCTCTTACTTATATGGTAAGTAGCCAATCATCTGAATATGGTCAGTGGCAAAGCCTCCCACTAATATGGTCATTATCCAAGCCTCTCACTTATATTGTCATTAGCCAAGCCAATTAGATCAGTATTCTGGTTTATACGTGGTAAAAATCATCATAGAAAGACTCTAAATGGCTATGAGAAGATCGTCAAGCAGTAATTATAGCATTGTCTAGTTTTAGAATGGATGTTCGTTTCAAGTTTACCACTTAAAATTAAATATTGATTTTGTCTCGTTTTGGTGTATTTGCACACAGGCAGGATAGTTTACAGGCCTCCGTTAGTTTTTTTGTTTTTTTAATTATTTTTTTTTTACCGAAAACGCAATGGTGATAACCTAATAAACAAAGCATATACTTGTGTGAAAAATACGAGTACACCGGTTATATTAACCAATCGGAACTGATGATATACATGCAATTTCAGTTGCACCAATCAAATTGACTGTTTTATTTAGGTTTAGGCTTGTAGTCCATGGAGTTATTTGTAAACATGGTATCCAAACTTTGCAAAACTATGCCTTTGAGCTGAGCTGTATTATATTTTATCCAGCTACCATATGCATTTAAATGCTCAAACTGACAATAGTCGTGGACAATGGGTAGCGGAAATAGTACTTCACGCCCGTCGAGCAATTCAAAAAGGAAACTTTCGAGCAATGGTTTGAAACCAGATTCATTTGAGCGGCTAATAAATGGTGGGTCCAGTATATCCACGCTGGATTCATCTCATACGAGAAAAAAAACAGACGAGGAACGAAACTCTAACATTCCAGAAAGTAATTATGAAGGTGGTGATCTTGGAATAACGGTAGGCATATCTCGATGGCATGAACTGAGTGTTTATTGAAATGAAAGCAGCACTAACTTTATAAACATTAACTTTCATATATATGAATTTTTCTCAAGGTTCTCAAGCCATATGACTTTCTTTACAAGAAAGTCAACTTAATATTAGTTTTGTTAAAATGACTAGTTTATCAATGATTGGTGTTAGGCTACTTTGCTTTGAGGTGTCTTAATTTCCAAATAAATTAACTTGAGTCAAAATTACATAAACTAAATAATTAATAAAGAAAACTTTGATTCCTACACAGTCTTAAATACTTTCAACTCAAGTACTTAACCCTGAACCTGGTATAGAGTTACAACCCTGAACTTTGTTTGTTGATCTGAGATCTCTAGAAACAACTTTCTAGGATCAGCACGTTGACAAAGCTAGACCAGAAGTCCCACCTACTATACCTCTACTTCAACGACCCAGCAACCCAGCATTATTACAACCTGTACTTTGGAACATAAAACCTTGAACATAGTGTGACGGTCTGTGATAGCCATAAACCAGTTCATGGGATCAGCAAGTTGACAGCACTTGATCAAAATCTTTACTTCCTTACCCAGTACATTGTACTCCACAATGTTGCCTCGTTGATGGTCGAACTGCAACTCCACTGTTTACTCACAGTGTCACTGTATTTATACTCTTCTACCTCCATTTTTGCAGAATCAATGAAAGCACCCATATAATCATTGAAAGTGTTTCTATGAAAACTGGGTAAATATGTGTAATTGTCCATAACTACGACTATTTGAATACTGTAAATAACCTCAAACTGGATAATGCATCTCTAAATATCAATATAATAAACCTGTGATACTTGAACATCTATATTTAAAAGTAATTATTTCTTGAAACGATGACCTGCTAAATTGTTTACAAATGACAGAATCTTTTATAGGGGAAACAACTCTTTTTGACTTATTATAAGTGACGTAGGTATATATCAGGAGCATTTTCATAACAGAAGGATAGGAAACTTGAATCACCTGACTTAATGTTGATAAAATACATATAATGTAAGTTGTATGCAATCTTAGATGCTTTAAAACGTTTCAGTCATGAATGCAAAGTTGTCTTGAATTAAAGATATTAAAGTTTGTTGTTATTTTAGCTGCAGTATACGCATTTTGTAATCAGATGCACTTCAACGATTTATAACACAAATTCACTGATTGTCAAACATTTAAGCAACACCTAATTATATTTAACAATGAAATCAAGATCAAAAAACTAAATTAATTAATCAAATTTAAAAAAAAAAACAACATCAAACATACTTTAAATGCAAACATACTAATTACCTTTATATATGATTTAGCAACATTTAAGTAACATCATTTAAAGAAAATTATTTTTTATTCAAAACCCTTAACAAAGTGTAATTACATTTAAACTAAATATATAAAACTATTCATACTTGTTTATCTAGACTACTATAAGGTGTAGTGACCCCTCACTTTCTATATATATAATGCTACTGCAGACGTCCCCCCAATTTTGGGGGGAGGGAAACGTCTTGGGGAGAAACGTCTGTCATTCAAACATGGGAATGGTATTGTTTTGATGAGAATTTCATTCTGCAAAGTAAGATTTTTATTTGTGTTCTGAGATGAATGGATATTTAGATAATTGAAAATGGGATATTGCAAGATTTTGCATGTATATGCAAGCATTCTCAAAATATCCTTCAAACCTCAAAATTTTTATTCAAGATAATTTTGCATGATCGAAACATGTTAAAACATTTAAAATTACATATAACTTACAGTTTATTTCCAAGAAATCAGTTGCCTGTGTATTGTGAATAATTAATTAGCCAAATAATTAATCAATATAATTTATCAATATTTAGTCAGGTGATGCAAGTTTCATATCCTTCTATACAAGTCCTTGGATTGAGTTATCTCCAATTTTTATTTAATTTTGTCAACTTAAAGTAACTAACATTGAAGATGAAATATAATGCAAAAAGATGTCTGCAGTTATATTATGAACAAGGGCAGTTTCAGGGGGGTGGGGGAGGTTTTAAATGAGGAGGAAATTTGTTACCTGCATTGTTGTAAATGGTAGTTATACCTAGGGCTGTTCTAATATAACTGTATACCACTTTATTGCGGTTTGTTTCTGAGCAATATGCATATTGTATTGGCAGAGTCCGTATCTGCCTTTCTGTGATACAGTCGTAGGTTACCGTATGCATAATTCAATATCCTTTGAAATAACGTCCAAAAAAAAGCATCAAATTATCCAATATCGAGAGATCTAGTAGCCATACTGCTGTATTCTATTCATAAATTGGGTAGAGCTAGTCTTGGTTCTACAGCTCTGACTTGGCATTTCAAATTTTCAATATGTATATATACAAATACTAAATTTGCATTAATAAAACCCTGTTTGACATTCAAACTTTAATTTCAATTGCATTTAAAGATAAAAGAATGAAGGGAAATTGGAAAAAAAATAAAAACCAACAAACTGTTTCATGGTAATGTAATCTATTTATAAACATCAGGTAGAGCTAGTATCAGTTATAGAGCTCTGACTTTTCTCAATATGCATATATGAATACTAAATTGTATTAACAAAACTCTGTTTGGCATTCACACTTTAATTTTAATTTGTATATGAAAGGATCAAAGGAAATTTGAAACAAATAAATACAAACAACAAGGCCATCCTTAAAAATATAATTGTTTGCTGTACTCCGACCCAGTATTTTTCATGTGGGTAGGTAGGTACCAGTAGCTAGTTTTATTTTTTGCCAAACTTTGATTTTGCATAGTCATTTTAAAGAAAATTGGACAGAAATCATGAAAAAAACTTTTTAAATGCTTAGAAAGTCAATAAAAAAGTTTGGGTAGCTGCAATTTTGAATGAATAGGTAAAAGCACAGCAAACAATATATTTTTTAAAGACGGCCTAAACTGTTCTGGGTTAACAACAAAATACAATCAATATGCACTGTGTAACAACTAGGTGGTGCTTAAGCACTGACCTGTGTCCCAACGCATGAACTCTGGGATTTGTTGTCATTAAAAATATTCTATATCGAACTTTTAGCATAACACAAGTTGGCAGCATTCAAGCACTCAATTTTTTTTTATTAAGTGGTTAAGTGAATCCAAGCGATACTGCAGTCTCTTGTAGAAAACTTGTCATGGTCAGCAATATTTCTGGAGCGAAAATTATTCAGGTTTTATTCTGATTGATAAAATCTATTTCGAAATACAGTATATATCTTTATTCTAAATATTTATGTGAAGTTAATTACCGGTAACATTTTTTCCAAGGATTTGTGAAATATGAGACAATTTATGAACATATTTCTATTAAAATAATCCATGCCTTCTGTTAGTGATGTCTCAAATTCCAAAGCAAAAGTAAGATTGTTTTCTAATGTTAAGCAGTGTATCTTATCTCCCTACCCGTATCATATCTGAAGTGACCTGACAATAGTTACACCCGCCACTAACCGCAAAGGTTGTAATATGATGTGCCGCTGTGTAAATTGATGATTCTGAAAAAATTGATATTTTCCAATAAAATTCACATCATTTGGTTTAAAAAATATTTTATTGCATAATTTACATAATTAGCGGATTGGGCCACAAGTTCTAGCAACATTAGTTACGGCCCTCCCCTTTCTATATACAAATAACATTAGAATCAAGATGGCAATTATAACATTCAATAGGATATAAACAATCAAAGAAATGAAGAGAAAATAAAAAGAGAAAATAAGAAAAGTAGGAAATAAGAGAGAAAAGACATAACATGTTTATTTTTAAGTGCTACCATAATATCATACCGGTGCATTGAAGAGCTGCATAAAGTTGGGTATCTGACGCTGAGAGAGTCAGTTATTGACCAAACATTTCATGTTTTAAATGAATTGTACCTGTGTAAATATAAATGTATTTATGTCACTGGTATATGTACTCTTACCAAATAAAAGCACTTGTGTACTTAACTGATGGAATGAAAAAGACGAAGTCGTTCATCAATTGTTAGGCTTATGAGGATGTTTACAGTTGCTAAACTTGATTAAAATTGTTACTGGGAAACTTGTTTATTTTACAAAATCCATTATTTGTGTTTTTAAAGTCAGTCAGTGCAAGAATGCTCTTTCAAAAATTAGTATTCGTAGTTGCTAGTGTCGTTTGTAGGGATAATTTTTATGTCCTTTTCATTGAGCAGGGGAATTCTTTGTTCTCAAGCTCTGATGACAACAACATTTTAATAAATATAATAAATGTTAACAAACTTCCTCATTCCAGTGTATGGTATTGTATTTGCTATAGAAAATATGCACACTATATGAAAAATCATTATTAAACTTAAAAGTCAACTTTTTTTCAATATTTTTTTTCTCAGGTGGATGCATGTATTAATTTTATCAGACTGACACAACTTGATTTTGTTTGACACATATGTATGGATTACATTATCAGAGTCAATGACATGTATTATATTGTTTGTCAGAGCGAGAAAACATGCAGACGAACCATGACTCAAACTGAGGGTCTTGAACTTTAGATAATAATACAACTGTACACACAATGTTGTGATCATAGCTAGCAACTCTCTGTCTATTTTTAGATAGAGCCTAAATACTTTATGGTTAACAAACGTCCAGATGATCATGTTACTGTGGAAAAATTCCTTGGTAGACATGAATTTTGTACCTTTTCATAATGTATTTGGCCAAGATGTGGATGAATAATAATTTCAATCAGTTATTCTAGAAATATTTCCAGAATATTATTTTAGTATATAGACTCATTGTTTTTGCATGTTCCAGTTCGAGATTCCCAGTATTTTTGTGTACAGTTTCATAAATCACGTGATCTGTTCATTTCGAATGGAATCAATTGATTATAATCCATATTTTATTGCCTATATTCTTTTCAGCAATGTGCATCACTATTGACTTAACTATATATGTCTCTGATATCACAGGGAAGTTAGACCTATATTGACTGTAATCTAAAACTTACAGTCATTTAATTTTGAATATATGTGCAAATGTAAATGTAACTTTTGTTTTGGCACCCTCCCCTTCTATTTGTTCATGCACACACGACATGTAATTTGGTAAACAACTGTAACTGTTATACTTTTATATATTTTATTTCAATTATTATGCATATTCAGCTGTTGTAGATTGTAATTATTATAATATATAATATATATGTATCCGTGACTCCACGTATTTCTCATTTCTGCTGTGTATATTTTATGGCAGAGTCCAACAAGAATCCATCATATTGTAAATGGCCTTGGCAGTTCTGAGTTGTTCTGTGACCCTGACTTTCCAGCAGATGCACACGCCTTATACTTCAGTGATGAGAAGATACATACCAGTAAAGGCATTGTTTGGAAAAGACCAAAGGTAGATATAGAAAGTTTCATTACATAAGCAGGTGTCACCATATGCCTTTAGTCAATCAAGTACCAGAGGTCATATTTAAAGAAGAGTATGTTTGCTGTTGTGGTACCGACCAACCCAAATGTCCCAGACTCGGAAGATTTATTGCCGTGTCTACAGACCTGTTTTGTGTGGGTATATTTAACAATCTGACGGTGACTTTTTTATATGAAATATAGCCATCCTTGATCATTGTTTAGAATTAGCACTGACAAACTTACAGAATGTGAACTGATTTCAGAAGAAAAAAAAACAATTTTTAAAAACTGTACTTAAATGACAGTCTTATAATTTTTTATGAACTGATATCAAATTATTTGAATGAAACTTTTTTTTGTAATTTTTAATTTTCATTCTCCAATACATGAGATATTACAATATGCTTATACAATTTCAATTAATAACATGTACAGTATTTACATATATAAATAACAGATTACTTTCTACAGAAAATATCTTATTTTAATTATATTATTTGAATAGTGAATAACATTGGATTTTACCATTGGTGCTATTAAGTTAGTGTCAATTTTGGAGGCAGCAAATCAATGTTTTGAGTGTTTTTTTTTTTTTCGTGTTTTAGAAAGTTAAAAGAAAAAAGGAAAATGAACAACAACATAAAAACAACAACAACATACAGTTAAGAATATCAAAATCTAAAAAATATTCTTGACCCTTTGAATGAAACTTAATAAATTGGTAGCTTATCTTGAGGCAAAGGAAAAGATTGCATGATCAGTCACTGGGGTCAAGGTCACTGTTACAAAAAATCGTTTCTTCTGAAAAGGAAAATGAAGAACTGAGATATCAAATTGAAACTTAGTGCGTGGGTAGTTTATATCAGGACAGCTGTTACCCATGGGGTCACTGTTATCAAGTTTATTGTTACTAGAAATAGAAAAATGATTTGAACTCAGTAAATTAAGTTTTAAAAGAAGTTTTAAAATATATTTGTCATTATACAGGCATTGCCAGTATTTTATAAGAACTAAAAACAAAGAAATGAATATGTTAATTTCTGTTTAACATTAAACAAAACAAACATTTTTGAATCAACCATGTACATTATTGTTAATATTAGGCATCAGTTTTAATTTTGACTCTCATCTACCTGCTTGCCCAACTTGAGCATCTTGGGACGGGCAACAGGAAATAATCATTTTTTTTTTAAATATTGCCTGATTTTAAGATTGTTTTAGTATCTTACACACACAATACTACACACATATTTATATGTACACAATACTACACACACATTTATATGTACACAATTCTACACACATATTTATATGTACACAATACTACACACATATTTATAAGTACACAATACTACACACACTTTTATATGTTCACAATACTACACATACATTTATATTTACACAATACTACACATATATTTATATATGTACACAATTCTACACACATATTTATATGTACACAATACTACACACAAATTTATATGTACACAATACTACACACACATTTATATTTACACAATACTACACATATATTTATATATGTACACAATACTACACATATATTTATATGTATACAATACTACACACACATGTATATGTAGACAATGCTACACACATATTTATATGTACATAATACTACACACATATTTATATGTACACGATACTACACACACATGTATATGTACACAATATTACATACACATTTATATGTACACAATACTACACACACATGTATATGTACACAATACTACACACACATTTATATTTATACAATACTACACACATATCTATATGTACACAATACTACACACACATGTATATGTACACAATATTACACACACATTTATATTTACACAATACTACATACACATTTATATTTATACAATACTACACACATATTTATATGTACACAATACTCCACACACATTTATATTTACACAATACTACACACATATTTATATGTACACAATACTACACACATTTATATGTACACAATAGTACACACATATTTATACACAAACAATACTAGTCTTACATAGTCTCTGTCAGGTGTTGAAACTTTGTTGTAAAACTTACATTATTACTATCTGAATGATGGCTCTTTACTTGTCAAAAGATGTACATTTATAATATTATTATGTTTGTCATTGCAACTTTTTTCTGTTCCATCTGTGCAATGATCAATGTACATAAAGTTCTGTAACACTGTATACATATGTAAGTTATTTTACTTCTGTGTATCAAGTTAACAAATGAAGCTTACATTGCCTTCTTGTCCATTTCAGGACCTGGTGGAGGAATGGCAAACACCTCAGCTTATGATTGATGGAATGACTCGGGATGATATCAAACAGGGAATTCTGGGGGATTGCTGGTTCCTGTCTTCTTGTGCAGCTGTCTCACAGAGGGAAAAGTTTATGAACAAAGTATGTAAAAGATAAGTTAAGAGTACACTGTGAAATCTTTAATTTTCACGAGGTATTTATTTTTTGTTGATTTCGTGGGAAGCCTCAACAATGAAATCAAATCCGCATAAACTGATTATATGCATGAGTTTGAAACATTCATACTGAATAGAAGTACTTAGAATATAGACGTGTGAGCATTTTTGTACTATTTTAGGATTAAAAGCACAATTTTAAGTCTTTTTATCGGGTGATGAAAAACATTAGGCTAGTTTAAAAATAAAATTTACATATTTATTTATTGCATTACCATAACTGTATGTTATCTTTACATTGCATAAAATACATGTCAGTTGTGTATTAAATCATGTGTATTACATTTTTATTGCTGTGAAAGGTGTAAAAATACACTGTTTCCTGGAAGAATATGTAAATTTCAATAGCAGGCAACACAATCACTATGCCTTGCGTAAGTTAGAGAAACTTTGTTTTAATCTTTTTGAGTTTGTTTTTATATAGTCTAACACACGATTGGCCGATTCATTTGTAAGGCTGTTTCCCTATTCATGTGTCAAACCTGTTAATCGTTATAATATAGTATGATAATGTAACTGCAGCACATTTTTTTATTGCATCTATTGATTTTGGCTCACTGTTCCCAGAAATGTGCAGCATAAACTAAAAAAGATGCCAAAGACTGTATCTCAGAAATTAATTATCATAACTGATTTCTTTTTACTCATATTGGTTTTTAACAAAATCAAGTCTCCGCGAATATGTCCTGTAAATAAAATTAATAATTTCAGAGATTTAACAATTCATTATTACATATGTATACAGTAAAAGCTGTAAGGTAGGGTAGACTTTAAATTGATGTTTTGGGCACATATTTCAGTCAAAGGCTTTGGGCATTTTATGCATAAGAGCTGAGAAAACACTGAGTGATGATTTGATGGTGACATTACACTGGGTTAATATAAAAGATATATAATGCGTTAATTACAATCCTGGACTAGTCAGTCGTGTAATAAATTTATATGGAATAGGTAATGTATTAAAATAAATAAGAATGTAAAGATTTATTAACTGTAATATATTTTGTCTGTTAATTTGTGTGAAATGATTCTTTGATAGATCATGCAGAAGGATCAGCCCCTGTGTGGGGACGGATATAAAGGTCTTGTGCATTTCAAATTCTGGAGGTTTGGGCAATGGGTGGACGTGTATGTTGACGACAGATTACCAACACGGAATGGAAAACTCATCTATGCCTCGTGTACAGATCCTCAGGAATTCTGGGTGTCCTTAATAGAGAAAGCATATGCTAAGTTAGTATTGTACTGTGTAAATACAGTAAGTAATTTGTATAAAGCAAAGGCAAGATTATCAATCTTTTGTTAAGGACGTATGTTCCTGTTGAATTTTATAATTTATGTAATTTCAGTGGCATGTATATAAGTAAGATATCAGAGATCTGATTTTTAGTGGAGAATAAAAATATTTTACTTTTGAAAATCTGTTGAGGCAAACACTTTTTGAAGCAAAAACCCATATTAATTGATCGGAACCATTTTAAATGCAAACATTTAGATATTTTGCAACAACTTGTGATAGGGGGTAAACTAGTGTTATGAAACGTTCAGCATTTATTAATTTTTTAACTGATTTTACAAAAATGAAGTACTTATTAGCACTAAAATTTTATGTTTTTCTTCCATAAATATTGTGTTCACAAAATAAAAAAAACCTTCAGGCTGAAACATGCACTCCAAACACTCGGGTGGGTAACTCGATATTGGATGGTGTATTTAGTGGAATGAATAAAGTGTACTAAATGAGTTCCATATCATCATGGGATGATAATAATTATATCAATATTATGATAATTATGAATAAAATATTTTCTAGAAATCATTAAAAAATTTTGTTGACATTCAACTAAATGGAAAAAAGAAGAATTTAATTATTTGATATTAATGTCACTGTCAACTTACTGCATATTCTGTAGTTTTACATTAGGTGGAAATATAACACGATTCCATTAAGTCACAAGAAGAGTTTCCTAAGATTATATAGAACTTTTATTTTGATCCTGCACATTAGCACAGATCTAGGCTGGTTCTCTATAATTTAATCTACAAAGCCAGATAAAAAATGGAACACAGTCTAAATGTCTATTCATGCCAGGCAACCGCTATAGAGATTTCTGGAGACTTGTCCAATAAATCTGTTTTAATTACCCTCACCGACCTAACCTCTAAAACTTGACACTTTTATGTTTTATAAGAAATGGGAAGACGAATTTGAGATTTTCATGTATTTAAAAGTGTTTATATTTTCGTTGTTGCCAATTTTGGTTCAAAACTTTCTTTATCTGTAAAAGTTTGTTGTAAAATGCCATGTAATAAATCAGTTCATGGTAAAACAGTAACCCGTTGACATACATGTCTTATACAACTTATATTTGTAGATTGCATGGGTCATTTGAAGCTATAGATGGTGGGCAGACAATGGACGCCCTAGTGGATCTGACCGGCGGGCTGGCAGAGCGCTATGAAATAGAAACCAAAGATCCAAACTTGTACAGACAAATACTACGAGCAAGCAAATCTGAAGCATTTATTACATGTTCTAGAAAGGTATAACAGATCCATGTTACATCAGCTGACACTTGGTTTATCTATGTTACATCAGCTGACACTTGATTTATCTATTTTACCTCAGCTGACACTTGGTTTATCTATGTTACCTCAGCTGACACTTGGTTTATCTATGTTACATCTGCTGACACTTGGTTTATCTACGTTACCTCAGCTGACATTGGGTTTATCTATGTTACCTCAGCTGACACTGGGTTTATCTATGTAACCTCAGCTGACACTTGGTTTATCTATGTTTCATGAGCTGTCACTTTGTTTATCTATGTAACCTCAGGTGACACTTGTTTTTTCTATGTTACCTCAGGTGACACTTGGTTTATCTATGTTACCTCAGCTGACACTTGGTTTATCTATGTACCCTCAATAGACACTGGGTTTATGTTACTTCAGCTGACACTTGGTTTATCTGTGTTACCTCAGCTGACACTGGGTTTATCTATGTTACCTCAGCTGACACTGGGTTTATCTATGTTACCTTAGCTGACACTTGGTTTATTTATGTTACCTCAGATGACACTTGGTTTATCTTTGTTACCTCAGGTGAAACTTGTTTTTTCTATGTTACCTCAGCTGACACTCGGTTTATCTATGTTACCTCAGCTGACACTGGGTATATGTTACCTCAGCTGACACTTGGTTTATCTATATTGCCTCAGCTGACACTTGGTTCATCTATGTTACCTCAGCTGACACTGGGTTTATCTATGTTACCTCAGCTGACACTTGGTTCATTTATGTTACCTCAGCTGACACTTGGTTTATCTATGTTACCTCAGCTGACACTTGGTTTATTTATGTTACCTCAGCTGACACTTGGTTTATCTATGTTACCTCAGCTGACACTGGGTTTATCTATGTTACCTCAGCTGACACTGGGTTTTTCTATGTTACCTCAGGTGACACTTGGTTTATCTATGTTACCTCAGCTGACACTGAATTTATCTATGTTACCTCAGCTGACACTGGGTTTATCTATGTTACCTCAGCTGACACTGGGTTTATCTATGTTGCCTCAGCTGACACTTGGTTTATCTATGTTACCTCAGCTGACACTGGGTTTATCTATGTTACCTCAGCTGACACTGGGTTTATCTATGTTGCCTCAGCTGACACTGGGTTTATCTATGTTGCCTCAGCTGACACTTGATTTATCTTTGTTGCCTCAGCTGACACTTGGTTTATCTATGTTACCTCAGCTGACACTGGGTTTATCTATGTTAACTCAGCTGACACTGGGTTTATCTATGTTGCCTCAGGTGACACTTGGTTTATCTATGTTGCCTCAGCTGACACTTGGTTTATCTATGTTGCCTTAGCTGACACTGGGTTTATTTATGTTACCTCAGCTGACACTGGGTTTATCTATGTTGCCTCAACTGACACTGGGTTTATCTATGTTACCTCAGCTGACACTGGGTTTATCTATGTTGCTTCAGCTGACACTGGGTTTATCTATGTTGCCTTAGCTGATACTGGGCTTATTTGTGTTACCTCAGCTGACACTGGGTTTATCTATGTTACCTCAGCTGACACTGGGTTTATATTTGTTGCCTCAGGTGACACTTGGTTTATCTATGTTGACTCAGCTGACACTGGGTTTATATATGTTGCCTCAGCTGACACTTGGTTTATCTATGTTACCTCAGCTGACACTTGATTTATCTATGTTACCTCAGCTGACACTTGTTTATCTATGTTACTTGGTTCTTTGCATTGGTTCATAGTTCATGGAAGCCTTACATAATGCCAAAGAGCACACTTTCATTTGTTTCATCTCCCTTCAGTTGACAGCCAAGTGTTACCATTGGCATTTGTTGAACCGGTTATAAAATACTTCAATTATTTTATAATAACAGGCAAAGTTTTGAATATACACAATGTGTAATGGAAACTTTTAGACTGCTAAACATGGTTTTCATTGGTTGTGTTTTCATTGGTTGTGTTTATATTGGTAGTTTTTCCATTGGATGCGTTTACATTGGTTTTGTGTCAGTTAGGTGTTTTTCCATTGGGTTTGTTTATACTAATTTCTTCTAGCTGTATTGCCAAGTACAGATAAGCATAGATGTTATGTATATGCTCTCGAGGGCATTTCGTGGGTAGAACCTGTACTGCGTGTTGATTTGGAGATGCTGTTCGGTCGAGTTTGGGATCAAACCCACTACCTCTGGCATGACGAACCAACACTAGATTTACCATTTACAATGGAAGAAATTAGAAAATTGATTAAGCTATTTATTTAATTGTATTCTCCATAAACAATGGTATAGAGGAGCAATTATTCCAATATATAAACAAGAAGGAGATAGTGACTCTGCCAATTAAAGAGGGATAACACTATTATCCGTTTTGCTAAATTATTCACCGTTATCAATAAAAGATTAAAGAGATGGACATTTACAGATGTAATAAATACGTCCATATTGGATTGTGACATTTATAGATGTAATAAATACGCCAATATTGGATTGTGACATATTATTTTTATATCTCTTTCTATGCAGGGTGATTGGCGACTGAGCAACAAAGCGGACCCCAATGGTCTGGTGTCTGGACATGCATACACAATTACAGGTATTGAGAAGGTAAGTAAACCTTATGATGATTGTGGTGACCACTAGCATGCTGATGATGATAATATAGTCAGCATCATGATCAGCATAATTTTAAGCACTATCGTGATGATTAATGATACAAACATGACAATAATCATAAGTCAACATTAAGATAAACAAAATAATAATACTTATTTTGTCTGATGATTGAGTTGGTAGTTGCTGAATTGAGGTTGTTTTTATGCCCCCGTCCAGAAAAATGGTGATGGGGCATTAATTGTCACTCCTGTATGTTTGTTTGTGCATCAGTCTGTTCATGTGTCTGTCTGTTGGATTGGTTTCTACTTAATAACTTCTGAATGGATCTTGTATTTCATTAATATTTGGTGGGTAGCTGTTTAAATATAAAATACATGTCAAATTCAATATTTGTCAACATCGGTCCAATTTTACAGTAGTTTTGTCCCATTTTCAACTTAACTTTTGGTAAAATTTACTAAATATAAAGGGGCATCCCTGTCCTACTTGCTAATTTCTAGTTTGTTTTTTGTTGTTTTTTTTGCAAAAAAAACCACCATCATTGAATATTATACTAAATAATGTGAAATTTAAATGCCTTGTTCAAAAACAGAATCAATCATCTCTTGGTTTAAACATTATTTATTTGTTATCAACATATAACATATACATATATACAATAAACAGCGATACATGACAACAGAATTCAGAAGAAATATATTTCTAGCTTCTACAAAGTCTCTCTTCTGAATATCTTGCAAGGATACAATGGTGTTACAAATGCAAAGATGCAAAGAAAACAAATTAATTACTAAACAAACAAATTGTAAACAGCACTTGAGATGGTATATAGGCTGTGGCGTATACGACGCTTCAACTACTGACAGTTGTGTATACTAGCATTGACCAATACATGCAATATAAAACTTTAATTATATTACAAAAAATATGTTAGGAGAACAAAGTGGAAAGGAATAGGTAAAGTAGATCGATAGAAGGAAAGGGGAGTTGTGATCATAGGATGCTAATTGAGGTGCTGTGGTTCACTCTTATGGTAATAAAAGATAGTTTAACTCGCTGAATGAAACGCTTGGTCTTCGAAATGTATGTTTGGACATGGTGAAATATTCGAAGATTGACATCATCAGAAAGAGTGTTGTTGCCAAACAGCAGTTTATTTAAGTCTAGACGAGTAATAGTATGAAGGAAGTCGTGGAGAAGAGCTCCTTGACGGTGATATAAAGGGAAGGGATACTCTTCTACCAACGTAGTTTAATTTTGGAACAGTGTTCTTGTTAAAATTCATAGCGAGCTTGAAAGACAAGACAGAAACAGCAGACAGGGTGGCAGAAGGTACATGTAATTTGTTCCATTCTGATATAGTGGAGGGGAGCAAAGATGCAGAGAAGTGTTGGGTATTGAAGGAAACGTTCCTAATGTGGTCAGAATTGCATAGGCCTTAGGTTGCAACAGTACCTACTGTCTCAGGGATTATATTGGATAAGTAGGAAGGGAGCATCTTGTAGAAGTGGACCAGTTTGTGTTGACGTCTGAATACTTTGTATTAGTTATTAAGTAATACCAGGCTTGTTGCTCCAGTAATGATTCTAGCTGCTTCCATTTGGATTTTTTCAGGGTTTCCTTCTTCAGCTTTGGATATATTATCCCAAACAATGTCGGAGTATTTAAGTGTAGGCCTTATGAATAGGAAACCCAAACAGACATCTTTTGCAGGAAACTCAAACAGACATCTCTTGTAGGAAACTCAAACAAACATCTCATGTAGGAAACTCAAACAGACATCATTTGTAGGAAACTCAAACAGACATCTCTTGTAGGAAACTCAAACAGACATCACTTGCAGGAAACTCAAACAGACATCACTTGCAGGAAACTCAAACAAACATCTCTTGTAGGAAACCCAAAAAGACATCACTTGTAGGAAACTCAAACAGACATCTCTTGTAGGAAACTCAAACAGACATCACTTGCAGGAAACTGAAACAGACATCACTTGCAGGAAACTGAAACAGACATCACTTGCAGGAAACTCAAACAGACATCTCTTATATGAAACTCAAACAGACATCACTTGCAGGAAACTCAAACAGACATCTCATATAGGAAACTCAAACAGACATCACTTGCAGGAAACTCAAACAGACATCACTTGCAAGAAACTCAAACAGACATCTCTTATAGGAAACTCAGAGACATCACTTGCAGGAAACTCAAACAGACATCACTTGCAGGAAACTCAAACAGACATCACTTGCAGGAAACTCAAACAGACATCTCTTGTAGGAAACTCAAACAGACATCTCTTGTAGGAAACTCAAACAGACATCCCTTTTCTTGCAGGAAACTCAAACAGACATCCCTTGTCTTGCAGGAAACTCAAACAGACATCTGTTGTAGGAAACTCAAACAGACATCACTTGTAGGAAACTCAAACAGACATCTCTTGTAAGAAACTCAAACAGACATCACTTGCAGGAAACTGAAACAGACATCACTTGCAGGAAACTCAAACAGACATCTCTTATAGGAAACTCAAACAGACATCACTTGCAGGAAACTCAAACAGACATCTCGTATAGGAAACTCAAACAAACATCACTTGCAGGAAACTCAAACAGACATCACTTGCAAGAAACTCAAACAGACATCTCTTATAGGAAACTCAAACAGACATCACTTGCAGGAAACTTAAACAGACATCACTTGCAGGAAACTCAAACAGACATCACTTGCAGGAAACTCAAACAGACATCTCTTGTAGGAAACTCAAACAGATATCTCTTGTAGGAAACTCAAACAGACATCTCTTGCAGGAAACTCAAACAGACATCCCTTGTCTTGTAGGAAACTCAAACAGACATCTGTTGTAGGAAACTCAAACAGACATCTCTTATAGGAAACTCAAACAGACATCACTTGCAGGAAACTCGAAACAGACATCTCTTGTAGGAAACTCAAACAGACATCTCTTATAGGAAACTCAAACAGACATCACTTGCAGGAAACTCAAACAGACATCACTTGCAGGAAACTCAAACAAACATCACTTGTGGGAAACTCAAACAGACATCTCTTGCAGAAAACTCAAACAGACATCTCTTATAGGAAACTCAAACAGACATCACTTGCAGGAAACTCAAACAGACATCACTTGTAGAAAACTCAAACAGAACATCACTTGTAGGAAACTCAAACAGACATCTCTTGTAGGAAACTCAAACAGACATCTCTTATAGGAAACTCAAACAGACATCACTTGCAGGAAACTCAAACAGACATCACTTGTAGAAAACTCAAACAGACATCACTTGCAGGAAACTCAAACAGACATCACTTGTAGGAAACTCAAACAGACATCACTTGCAGGAAACTCAAACAGACATCACTTGCACGAAACTCAAACAGACATCTCTTATAGGAAACTCAAACAGACATCTCTTATAGGAAACTCAAACAGACATCTCTTGTAGGAAACTCAAACAGACATCACTTGTAGGAAACTCAAACAGACATCACTTGCAGGAAACTCAAACAGACATCTCTTATAGGAAACTCAAACCGACATCACTTGCAGGAAACTCAAACAGACATCACTTGTAAGAAACTCAAACAGACTTCACTTGCAGGAAACTCAAACAGACATCTCTTATAGGAAACTCAAACAGACATCTCTTATAGGAAACTCAAACAGACATCTCTTGTAGGAAACCCAAACAGACATCACTTGTAGGAAACTCAAACAGACATCACTTGCAGGAAACTCAAACTGACATCTCTTGTAGGAAACTCAAACAGACATTTCTTGTAGGAAACCCAAGCAGACATCTCTTGTAAGAAACTCAAACAGACATCTCTTGTAGGAAACTCAAACAGACATCACTTGCAGGAAACTCAAACAGACAACACTTGCAGGAAACCCAAACAGACATCTCTTGCAGGAAACTCAAACAGACATCTCTTGTAGGAAACTCAAACAGACAGCACTTGCAGGAAACTCAAACAAACATCTCTTGTAGGAAACTCAAACAGACATCTGCAGAAAACACAGAAAAATCTCTTGCATGAATTTCAAATAAACATTCAAAGTAGAAAACAAAAATCTCTTGCAGGAAACAGGAAACTATTTTTTTTTAAATTATATTATTTGTAAAGAGCAATGGGCAAATTAAGTAGCCTCCCACCCCCTTCATCCAACACAGTATGTATATACAAAAATATATAGATATAAGCAATGCATGTATGTTTTTGCACTGTATAAATATAAATCAAAACTAACATTGACAGTAACATATTATATGACCAGTAAAATTATGTTTCAGATTCAGCACAAGATGGGAGAAGACAAGCTTGTGCGTATCAGAAATCCCTGGGCTGATGGGACAGAATGGAAGGGATCCTGGAGTGATAAGTATGTACTGCTATGTGGCTGTGTGTAGTTTGATCCGAGGGTTTATAGTCACTTCATGTAAAATATATAATATATGGGAACTGTCAACCACATTAACCTGCCATCTGTTTTATGCAGCAACAGTTTCTATTAATAAACTGGTTTAAGTAATTCTATTGTACATTTTTCTAGTATTCTAGACTTTCATGTATGTGAAGTGTTCATTAAATCACGCACTGTTTCAATACCTAAATGAATGTGACATTATATTTAAAGGATGGAGGACAAAATATTAAAATATTTAAAAAAAAAAAGCAAGCAAATAGTGTTTTTAGTTTGCCGGGACGAATGTCCAGGAGAGCTATTGACATGACCCCGGTGTCATCGTGGTCTGTAGACACCCAGGTTAAACTTTTGCGTGTAGTTGCGTTTAAGTTTTGGTGTTTGCCTCCAATCTCAATCTTTGCATGGGTGGTGAGTTTTATCCTATAGGCGAGCTTTGTTGTCATCTGACAACTCTTGTTTTAAAGTTATAAGCGCTGCATAATGAAGACATATTTCAGTAAAATTGATAGCAAAAGAAAAAAAATACACAAGAATGTAAAAATGAATGTTTTAATAAAAAAGAATGTTAAAATAAAAATGAATGTTATAATAAAAAAGAATGTTATAAAAAAATGAATGTTATTTCGAAAGGGGTAACTGATATATTATTGGAGCTTATAATGAGATTTTGTTTTGAAGTTTATAAGTTGTTTTTCTCTTCAACCTTTAAATATTTCTGTCCATTTGTAATTCTATTTGTACAGGTTAATGCTTTTTTATTGCAACACATTCCCAAGATAAACAGATATGTTTCCCTGCAGTTCACCTTTCAAATTGCAGTGACATCAACTGGACATGGGTGGATGACTCTACCAAAGAGAGGCTGGGACTGCAATCAAAGGACGATGGAGAGTTCTGGATGTCATATAAGGATTTCTGTCGACATTTTTCTGAAGTCACTATATGTCTAATGGGACCCGACTTTGATGGGGATGGCATCTCCGATCAAGCAGGTTTGCAGTCATAATAACATATACTGTGGATTTGATTTACTGAGTCACTTAATTTTATTTAATCTTCTATCTATTGGGCTTTAAGCATACTGGTGAATGAGTCATTTCATGTAATGAGTTTTCAGTAGGGCCAGTGTTTATCTGTTAAGCATACTGGTGAATGTGTCATTTCATGTAATGAGTTTTCAGTAGGGCCAGTGTTTATCTGTTAAGCATACTGGATAATGTGTCCTTTCATGTAGTGAGTTTTCAGTAGGGCCAGTGTTTATCTGTTAAGCATACTGGTGAATGTGTCCTTTCATGTAGTGAGTTCAGTACGGCCAATGTTTATCTGTTAAGCATACTGGTGAATGTGTCCTTTCATGTAGTGAGTTTTCAGTAAGGCCAGTGTTTATCTGTTAAGCATACTGGTAAATGTGTCCTTATATGTAGTGAGTTTTCAGTAGGGCCAGTGTTTATCTGTTTAGCATACTGGTAAATGTGTCCTTTCATGTAGTGAGTTTTCAGTAGGGCCAGTGTTTATCTGTTAAGCATACTGGTAAATGTGTCCTTTCATGTAGTGAGTTCAGTAGGGCCAGTGTTTATCTGTTAAGCATACTGGATAATGTGTCCTTTCATGTAGTGAGTTCAGTAGGGCCAGTGTTTATCTGTTAAGCATATTGGTAAATGTGTCCTTTCATGTAGTGAGTTCAGTAGGGCCAGTGTTTATCTGTTAAGCATACTGGTAAATGTGTCCTTTCATGTAGTGAGTTTTCAGTAAGGCCAGTGTTTATCTGTTAAGCATACTGGTAAATGTGTCCTTTCATGTAGTGAATTTTCAGTAGGGCCAGTGTTTATCTGTTAAGCATACTGGTAAATGTGTCCTTTCATGTAGTGAGTTTTCAGTAGGGCCAGTGTTTATCTGTTAAGCATACTGGTAAATGTGTCCTTTCATGTAGTGAGTTTTCAGTAGGGCCAGTGTTTATCTGTTAAGCATACTGGTAAATGTGTCCTTTCATGTAGTGAGTTTTCAGTAGGGCCAGTGTTTATCTGTTTAGCATACTGGTAAATGTGTCCTTTCATGTAGTGAGTTTTCAGTAAGGCCAGTGTTTATCTGTTCAGCATACTGGTAAATGTGTCCTTTCATGTAGTGAGTTTTCAGTAGGGCCAGTGTTTATCTGTTAAGCATACTGGTGAATGTGTCCTTTCATGTAGTGAGTTTTCAGTAAGGCCAGTGTTTATCTGTTAAGCATACTGGTAAATGTATCCTTTCATGTAGTGAGTTTTCAGTAGGGCCAGTGTTTATCTGTTAAGCATACTGGTGAATGTGTCCTTTCATGTAGTGAGTTTTCAGTACTGCCAGTGTTTATCTGTTAAGCATACTGGTGAATGTGTCCTTTCATGTAGTAAGTTTTCAGTAGGGCCAGTGTTTATCTGTTAAGCATACTGGTAAATGTGTCCTTTCATGTAGTGAGTTTTCAGTAGGGCCAGTGTTTATCTGTTAAGCATTGTAACGCCTGTCAGGGCCGATATGCATAAACGAGGATTTTTATAAGTAGATTATTGTACGTTGAGAAAAGAATAAATCAGTTTATGTAGACATACGTTATTAATGTATTTTAACAGTTAGTCATCAGGCATACGGTACAGTAGAGTTATAAATTAATACAACGTATATAATTCCAAAATGAGTCCGGGTATTTTATATGGGGACCGTATGCTAAACGGTGACTAATTATTACCTTGCGTGGGAAAGAATCGCTGGAAATACCCAGTATGACTCATTTATATAGGCAGAAAATCTATGAGGATGGCGAAAACAACCAATAGAAACGCGAGTTATAAATACTTGAACCAATGAAAACACGGATAGACTTCGATCCGTTCTACCAAGTCGATCAGTTTTCTGCCATCTTGATAGATATTTCAACGAAGCAAATGTTTGTAACATGAAAACTATGGCAAATCTAAGAAATATTTTGTCTGTTGTGGTCTTCATCAATACTTTGGAAGACAAAGATGTGACTGATATAGGATGAGGTATGGAAATATATACGAGTTAGTACATAAATCAACCGATAGAAAACTCTATCACGACTGAGGCGAGCGATAGACATTTGAAATCTAGCGCTTTCGTAACTTTTACATTAATATATGAACCAACTTATAAATAGTACTTGAACTTGAAATAATATGACAGGATCTTACCGGAATGATTATAGGTTAAAGAAAGAGTGGTGATTACTCAGATTTCTTCAGGATGTCCAGTTTCTCACAAATGAATGAGGAACGCTGAGATAACCGGAAGTGGTAGAATATTATCAAACAAATGGGAATCTGAAGTAATCATACACTACATTTGATAATAATTAATATACAATATTGTGTTACATAATTCGAATGGCTATTGCTCATGAAATTGTGAATTAAATCTTATTTATGTTAATGAAATTATAATAGAAATGTCTTTCATGTCTATCTAGTCTATCAGAGATCTATCAAGTCTTATAATATATCCTAACCTAGTAATTTAGTGTTCATGAGGTTGTGATGAAAAGTCTTATTCATATTTATTTATATTTAATGGAATCATGGTTGATGTATTTATCACAGCATACTGGTAAATGTGTCCTTTCATGTAGTGAGTTTTCAGTAGGGCCAGTGTTTATCTGTTTAGCATACTGGTAAATGTGTCCTTTCATGTAGTGAGTTTTCAGTAGGGCCAGTGTTTATCTGTTAAGCATACTGGTAAATGTGTCATTTCATGTAGTGAGTTCAGTAGAGCCAGTGCTTATCTGTTAAGCATACTGGATAATGTGTCCTTTCATGTAGTGAGTTCAGTAGGGCCAGTGTTTATCTGTTAAGCATACTGGTGAATGTGTCCTTTCATGTAGTGAGTTTTCAGTAGGGCCAGTGTTTATCTGTTTAGCATACTGGTAAATGTGTCCTGTCATGTAGTGAGTTTTCAGTAGGGCCAGTGTTTATCTGTTAAGCATACTGGTGAATGTGTCCTTTCATGTAGTGAGTTACAGTAGGGCCAGTGTTTATCTGTTAAGCATACTGGTGAATGTGTCCTTTCATGTAGTGAGTTTTCAGTAGGGCCAGTGTTTATCTGTTAAGCATACTGGTAAATGTGTCCTGTCATGTAGTGAGTTTTCAGTAGGGCCAGTGTTTATCTGTTAAGCATACTGGTGAATGTGTCCTTTCATGTAGTGAGTTACAGTAGGGCCAGTGTTTATCTGTTAAGCATACTGGTGAATGTGTCCTTTCATGTAGTGAGTTTTCAGTAGGGCCAGTGTTTATCTGTTAAGCATACTGGTGAATGTGTCCTTTCATGTAGTGAGTTTTCAGTAGGGCCAGTGTTTATATGTTAAGCATACTGGTGAATGTGTCCTTTCATGTAGTGAGTTTTCAGTAGGGCCAGTGTTTATCTGTTAAGCATACTGGTGAATGTGTCTTTTCATGTAGTGAGTTTTCAGTAGGGTCAGTGTTTATCTGTTAAGCATACTGATGAATGTGCCCTTTCATGTAGTGAGTTTTCAGTAGGGTCAGTGTTCATCTGTTAAGCATACTGGTAAATGTGTCCTTTCATGTAGTGAGTTTTCAGTAGGGCCAGTGTTTATCTGTTAAGCATACTGGTGAATGTGTCCTTTCATGTAGTGAGTTTTCAGTAAGGCCAGTGTTTATCTGTTAAGCATACTGGTAAATGTGTCCTGTCATGTAGTGAGTTTTCAGTAGGGCCAGTGTTTATCTGTTAAGAATACTGGTGAATGTGTCTTTTCATGTAGTGAGTTACAGTAGGGCCAGTGTTTATCTGTTAAGCATACTGGTGAATGTGTCCTTTGATGTAGTGAGTTTTCAGTAGGGCCAGTGTTTATCTGTTAAGCATACTGGTGAATGTGTCCTTTCATGTAGTGAGTTTTCAGTAGGGCCAGTGTTTATATGTTAAGCATACTGGTGAATGTGTCCTTTCATGTAGTGAGTTTTCAGTAGGGCCAGTGTTTATCTGTTAAGCATACTGGTGAATGTGTCTTTTCATGTAGTGAGTTTTCAGTAGGGCCAGTGTTTATCTGTTAAGCATACTGGTGAATGTGTCCTTTCATGTAGTGAGTTTTCAGTAGGACCAGTGTTTATCTGTTTAGCATACTGGTAAATGTGTCCTTTCATGTAGTGAGTTTTCAGTAGGGCCAGTGTTTATCTGTTAAGCATACTGGTGAATGTGTCCTTTCATGTAGTGAATTTTCAGTAGGGCCAGTGTTTATCTGTTAAGCATACTGGTGAATGTGTCCTTTGATGTAGTGAGTTGTCAGTAGGGCCAGTGTTTATCTGTTAAGCATACTGGTAAATGTGTCCTTTCATGTAGGGAGTTTTCAGTAGGGCCAGTGTTTATCTGTTAAGCATACTGGTGAATGTGTCCTTTGATGTAGTGAGTTTTCAGTAGGGCCAGTGTTTATCTGTTAAGCATACTGGTGAATGTGTCCTTTCATGTAGTGAGTTTTCAGTAAGGCCAGTGTTTATCTGTTAAGCATACTGGTAAATGTGTC
This sequence comes from Panopea generosa, assembly GCA_029582155.1. Taxonomy (NCBI): domain Eukaryota; kingdom Metazoa; phylum Mollusca; class Bivalvia; order Adapedonta; family Hiatellidae; genus Panopea; species Panopea generosa. The sequence continues at coordinate 25,157,876 of CM055899.1, read as the reverse complement.
CTGTCATGTAGTGAGTTTTCAGTAGGGCCAGTGTTTATCTGTTAAGAATACTGGTGAATGTGTCTTTTCATGTATTGAGTTACAGTAGGGCCAGTGTTTATCTGTTAAGCATACTGGTGAATGTGTCCTTTGATGTAGTGAGTTTTCAGTAGGGCCAGTGTTTATCTGTTAAGCATACTGGTGAATGTGTCCTTTCATGTAGTGAGTTTTCAGTAGGGCCAGTGTTTATATGTTAAGCATACTGGTGAATGTGTCCTTTCATGTAGTGAGTTTTCAGTAGGGCCAGTGTTTATCTGTTAAGCATACTGGTGAATGTGTCTTTTCATGTAGTGAGTTTTCAGTAGGGCCAGTGTTTATCTGTTAAGCATACTGGTGAATGTGTCCTTTCATGTAGTGAGTTTTCAGTAGGACCAGTGTTTATCTGTTTAGCATACTGGTAAATGTGTCCTTTCATGTAGTGAGTTTTCAGTAGGGCCAGTGTTTATCTGTTAAGCATACTGGTGAATGTGTCCTTTCATGTAGTGAATTTTCAGTAGGGCCAGTGTTTATCTGTTAAGCATACTGGTGAATGTGTCCTTTGATGTAGTGAGTTGTCAGTAGGGCCAGTGTTTATCTGTTAAGCATACTGGTAAATGTGTCCTTTCATGTAGGGAGTTTTCAGTAGGGCCAGTGTTTATCTGTTAAGCATACTGGTGAATGTGTCCTTTGATGTAGTGAGTTTTCAGTAGGGCCAGTGTTTATCTGTTAAGCATACTGGTGAATGTGTCCTTTCATGTAGTGAGTTTTCAGTAGGGCCAGTGTTTATATGTTAAGCATACTGGTGAATGTGTCCTTTCGTGTAGTGAGTTTTCAGTAGGGCCAATGTTTATCTGTTAAGTATACATTGTTTTGTTAGAGTTGTATATCATAATTTTGTTTTCCTTCAAATATTTGAAGACGTGAAATATATTGTATGTTGAAAATAGCTTTTATGTTGTTTGTTTCTTCCATTTCTTCATTGGTTGTACATTTATCTAAGACATCTGGTTAGCTCAGTCAGTATGGTCTCAGTCTCCGCGATGATTGATATATATACGACATTGCCTCATATTGTCATTCTTCTGTCATCACTGATTTAAATAAGAAAGTTATCAGTTTCTTGCGGAGATGGGTGAGCTTGAGTACTGATTAACCTTTCAGGATCCCACGCAAAAGTGGTTAGGTTAACTGATCATCTGTTAGCCCTTGATGGCATAAAAATGACGTTAAATATTCAAACTAAAACTTGTTTTACAGGTCATGTAGAAGTTTTGCGTGGAGAGTGGGTCCTGGGGAAGAGTGCTGGGGGTTCTCGTAATGACCTCCAGAAGTTTGCCACTAACCCTCAGTATATGTTGATCCTGACAAAACCTGGTATGTGTGTCTTATAATTACATTGTATCATATATATTAAACTGAAATTTATTTCTGAAGGAAAATAACAAAAATGTGGAGATGTTACATTATATTTATTGGCTTTCCTTAAATTAATAATTAAGCTTCATCTCGCTGTTAAAAATCATTGTCTTGAAAAATTGAAAGAACACAAAGTTTTGGAGGTTGAACAAAAACAGCATAAAAAGTGAATGTTAAGAGAATATAAGGGTTGAAGATGAAATTGACTGGTAAGGAATTGGCAGTATGTTATAGATAGTCAGTTTTGTTGAAAGTAAAGGCAATTTACAGAGAATGAGTATTTGTTAATGTCAAGGCTGTTATTGACTCTATATGGAGAGTTATTCAGGGATGTACCTGTGATGTAGATTATGTTGTTTATATATAAAACTCTCTCCCGGACAGATGACTTTAATGAGGACACGGATGACCCAGATTGTGAGGGCAAGTGCAGTATAGTAATCTCATTGATGCAGGAACATCGGCAGTCACGTAGAAACGTAAAAATCAAACGACTGCAGGTCGGCTTTATGCTGTACAAGGTAAATAGAAGAAATGCTCTCTCTCTCTTAGCTATACAAGGTAAGGTGTTCAGAAAACAGAAGTAACGCTCTCTCTATCTTAGCTATACAAGGTAAGGTGTTCAGAAAACAGAAATATTCTCTCTCTTAGCCATACAAGGTAAGGTGTTCAGAAAACAGAAGTAACGCTCTCTCTCTCTCTTAGCTATACAAGGTAAGGTGTTCACAAAACAGAAGTAACGCTCTCTCTCTCTCTCTCTCCTAGCTATACAAGGTAATGTGTTCAGAAAACAGAAGTAATGCTCTCTCTCTCTTAGCTATACAAGGTAAGGTGTTCAGAAAACAGAAGTAATGCTCTCTCTCTTAGCTATACAAGGTAAGGTGTTCACAAAATGGAAGTAACGCTCTCTCTTAGCTATACAAGGTAAGGTGTTTAGAAAACAGAAGTAACGCTCTCTCTCTCTCTCCTAGCTGTACAAGGTAAGGTGTTCAGAAAACAGAAGTAATGCTCTCTCTCTCTCTTAGCTATACAAGTTAAAGTGTTCAGAAAACAGAAGTAATGCTCTCTCTCTCTCTCTTAGCCATACAAGGTAAGGTGTTCAGAAAACAGAAGTAACGCAATCTCTCTCTTAGCTATACACGGTAAGGTTTCAGAAAACAGAAGTAATGCTCTCTCTCTCTGTCTTAGCTATACAAGGTAAGGTGTTCAGAAAACATAAGTAACGCTCTCTCTCTCTCTCCTAGCTATACAAGGTTAGGTGTTCAGAAAACAGAAGTAATGCTCTCTCTCTCTTAGCTATACAAGGTAAGGTGTTCAGAAAACAGAAGTAACGCTCTCTCTCTCTCCTAGCTATACAAGGTAATGTGTTCAGAAAACAGAAGTAACGCTCTCTCTCTCTTTGCTATACAAGGTAAGGTTTCAGAAAACAGAAGTAACGCTCTCTCTCTCTCTCTTAGCTTTACACGGTAAGGTGTTCAGAAAACAGAAGTAATGCTCTCTCTCTCTTAGCTGTACAAGGTCAGGTGTTCAGAAAACAGAAGTAACGCTCTCTCTTTCTCTTAGCTGTACAAGGTCAGGTGTTCAGAAAACAGAAGTAATGCTCTCTCTCTCTCTCTTAGCTGTACAAGGTCAGGTGTTCAGAAAACAGAAGTAATGCTCTCTCTCTCTCTTAGCTGTACAAGGTCAGGTGTTCAGAAAACAGAAGTAATGCTCTCTCTCTCTTAGCTGTACAAGGTCAGGTGTTCAGAAAACAGAAGTAACGCTCTCTCTCTCTCTTAGCTGTACATGGTAAGGTGTTATTTATTTCGTCGTATTGCATCAATATTTGCATTAATGATTTTGTAAATAGTATATGATTCTTTTAATACTCAAATCATCTTTAAATCAACGTCCAACTGCCGATAATAAATGTATGAGTGTAGTGAGATGTGTTATAAGTTACCATACTGTGTGTGTGCTTCAATCAAATGTCAAAGGTGCTAAAAATATACTGTTACCCTTTTAGCAAAATGTTATTAGTTTGAAACAGTTTGAAACAATGTGACATATTTTTATACTAAGAATAGGCCTATGGTAAACATTGTTAAAAAAGTGTATTACGTATGTAAGGATAGTATGCGCGTATACAAAAAACAAAACACAAGTTTCTAGTAAGTAATATCTTTTATTTAGTGGTATTTATAAAATGTAGAAAATTAATAGTGGTTTTCGAAGATTCTGGTACGATATGTAGACAATTAATGACGGTATAAGGAAGGGTTAGCCCTTTTAAATAGCACATTTGTGCGTTTCGTAATTAATTCACACCTTTTAAATAATTAGTACTCGGTGCTAAGGACAGGGTAAATATCTCCCCCCACCATCTCACCTCCCACCACTGCTCCACTTATCCTTTCCTCTCCTCTTGTATGCATATAACAATTAGTTCAATCTTGTACTTGTATATTAGGGTACTAATTGGCATGTGTCAACAGTGGGGTGCAATAAACCCCGACATGCGGCGTGTGTGTGACAGCAGAGGTTAATAACTGAAACGCACTATGTGATGTCAATTTAGCTGGATGTAGAAAGTGTAAAATAAAAAAAAAAAAGTTTGAAATTGGTTTTCAACGGATTTAAGTCCCCACAAATATATCTTTGAAGTGGAAACCACGAAATTTAATACCTACAAAAATAAATGATTTCAGTGTATTTCATATTTTCAAATCAGAAAAAGTATAAATTTTATATTTAATATGATGTACATGTATTTATTTTTATTTGTTTAAATTTGACAGACGGACAACACAGAATATGCGCTACCTCCTCGCTATTTTAAGTATCATCCGGACTGTGGTAAGTCTGGAGTATATATCAACTACAGGGAGGTCAGTGGCAGGTTTGAACTGTATCCAGGTTATTACGTCATCGTGCCATCAACATTCAAGTCGGAGGACCAATCTGCATTTATGTTACGCGTGTTTGGAGAAAAAAGATTTCAGTTAAAAGGGTAAGTTAAAAATGTTTGTGGAATCATATGCAATGGAGTCTAAATTAATAGACCTGACCTCCATCCCCACCACTCAAATTGGGCAGTAATCTCTGAAACTACAAGGTCTAGAGGTAATATGCATGTAGTATTATCACATACTGATATTCTCTCAGGCTTGATCAAGCCACAACCAGGGGTTTATCAGTTTAACATAGGGAAATTTAATTTACAAATTTTCTCATGAACTGACCAGAGCCAGAGTTGTTCATATTTGGTATAAATGACTCCTGTAAGTAGGGATTTCAAGTTTGTTCAAATGAAGGGCCCCCGAGTCCATTGGAGCACTATGGAAAACAGAACATTCTCTTTTTCTGATCTTTTTTCAGGAATTATTTTAATCATCTTTAAGTCGGGAACATTATTTATTCATAATATAACTCAGACTTCTTTCTGAAAATGGAATTTAGTATGAATAAGGGACCACCAGGGGTCTTAAAAAGTGTAAAATTGTGGAATTTCAAAAATCTTCTTCTTAAGAACTGATTGGTCAAATTTGTCTATATTTGGTATAAATGAGTCCTATACGGGTTTCAAGTTTGCTTTAAAAAAAAGAACTATTAAAGATTCATTGGGGACTTTGATGTGTTTACACAGGAATAATGTTGGAAAACAGTGAATTCTCTTTTCTCATCTAAGTTTTCAAATTATTTAAATTCTCTTCATATTTACAGTATTATTTGGTCAAATCAGTATAAGTTTTAAATTAAGTTTTTCACACATGTATGAAATACAGAAATAGTTAAGCTTGTCATTAGACATTACATGCAATAATTTGTTAAACATTTTTCATCATTACAATGCAGTTGCTTTAGACCAGATTTACTGTATAAATATTCATCACATATTTTTCAGGCCTTTGGAAGCTGAACTTTCCCCAAGCTGATATTTATACAGCTCTGTTTGCTCACCTCTCTTCTTTGCTCAACTATTTAATATTATCTGAGTGGACTGTCACCCTGGATAAACTACATCCATTTGGAACAAACTACAAGTTATTGTCTGTGTAATAAAGTGCACTGCATGGTTTACAATGGATGAAGTGTAGTAATGAAGGAACTATTGCTTGAGACACCATGTATCTACACTAGTCAAACTAAGGTTGTTCTACAGAGCAGAGAACCAGTCCATAATGCTCGACTCCTAGATTTAACAGATATGGACATTCTGGTTCCCAGTAACAACAGTGCAGAGACTTATTACCATATAATTGACAATGTCTCTTTACTGTTTAAAAACACACATTTTATTTATCTTAATTGTTTTATTATTTTCATGTCATTTCTTTAAGATAAATTCAGTATGGTGTATGCACACTTACATTTAAATTGCAAGTAACAAATAGATGCTTAGAATGAGCATTGAAATTATAACAACACTACAATAATTGTTATTACCAGCCACCAATTGCATTTATGGCACATTGTTGTCCTAGTCATAATTGAAATGTAGCATAATTAGAAAGGTTAGTTGTCTTTTTCCCCCATTTTATTCCCCCAGTCATTCAAAGAATGGTGGAGAAGTGTAGCAGTATAGCTATAAACTACAGGTAAAGTTTGATACCGTGTGACTTAGATGGCTCGAACCAGACGTGACTGGAGAACTAGTTCGAGCTCAGGACTGTTCGGGCCAATTATTGTTCAACACCATACCATACATGTACATGTATATTCATCGAAATAGGAATTCGTTGGGACCAGATAATTGGTCAGAGCTATATATGGTGTTCGAGCCATTTGTGTTCGAGCAAACGAAGTTCTACTGTACTTGTCAATATTGGTCAGTTTTTATTGGAGTTTTTTTACTTCATTTTTAGTAAAATTTATATATCATTTGTCTTATGGACATAGTTTTAGTTACAATTTTTTTTTTAACATCAGAAGCACGAGTTGTGACAACAAACAAAACAATGATTTTACTATGAATTCACTTGCTGTTTTGAATATATCAAAGGATATGTTGCAATAAAAATGATAACATTGTTGGTCCACATGCAGTAATAAACAGCACATATAACGATAATACATGCACTTCACAGGGTCTTTAAGAAACAAATCATTCAATTGAATTTTAAATTAAATGGTTGAGTGGTCTCAGAGGCCATCTCCAGATCACTTACTTCCCACTGCTGAGTTCATGGATTAGAGCCTAGCTTAGTCCAAGCCTTTGTGTGAGAAAGTTTTCTAGTTCTACTCGAAGTCATTGTTAGGTGCTCTTCCGCCAAAAAAACATGATATGCCAGACATAACCTGGTATGTGTTGAAAGCAAAGAAAAGAAAGAGAAATTGAAGCAAAATATTCTATAGAAGGGTTTTAGCTGTTGGAACAGCTATCAAGAAAGAACGACTGTATTACTGGAAGCAACTAAACTGGTTTTATGAGTTGGCTACTCTGTGATTTCCTTACTTTAGGCATATGTTAATATTTTCATCTGTAATCAATATGGCAGCTATTGCTTTAAATAAAAATAAATCAAATTTCAAATGGCATCTTCTCTGAGATGCTCAGGGCATGTTCCTTGTACTTGTATAAATTGAAGCCATGTAAAAACTATAGACAATGCATAGCTGATACCTCAAATTGGATTTTAAAGGCCAGAAACAATTTAATTGAAAAATAGGTTAAAAGTCCCAAGATTTCATTTATTTATCTGAAATTAAAATATTTTTTTGCCTATTTTATGTTCCCCAAAATAAAACTTTCTAATGAATATGGGTGTTGGTATACATCATAATTTATAGTCTCATTTCTGTTTTAGTTGCATATTTGCAGTTTTGTTACCTCTTTGCAAAAATATCTGTATTATAGTTGAAATAGAATTAACTATTGTTGCCAAAATTAACATTCTGAAGGGCATATTTCTTTTAAAATCTTTATATCAACACTTATTCTGTCGAATATATGATCCATATCAGTCATTTGAGGAATTCTCAATGCGCATTTATTTATTGTATGTATATTACAAAGTGAGCAGTGAAATATCACAGGAGAATTGTAACCAATCTTGCCATGCTGTTCTACACAATCTTACATGAGTGCTCATTTCTCATTGAATTCATGAAACAAGTTTGATAACAAAAATATAGTATGGTAGGCTCTGCCTAGATTTATTAAACCTTACCAAATTTAATCAATGAAATAACAAATGAGCATGAATGTAAGATTCAGTATATTGCATTAATAAAAACATGTTACATTTACCACATGTTTTCGAGTTATCTGTATAATAAAGAATACAAATAATCTTTTTTGTAAGATGATATTTATACAACTTTGCGTATATTAGATTCAGTCTGTCATCTAAATAATGTAAAGTTCAATTATTAATCAAAATCATTAAGTTGTTCAGACAAGTTGACATGCATCTTCATATTTAACATTTGAGAGTATTGTTGATACAAATAAACCACTGATCAGTATTTATTGATCCAAAAATACCCCTCAATATGTTATTATTGATGTCATTGACTACCAGCCCACAAGCTTTGTTATATGTTCTAACTGCTTTGATTAAGTTTTAGTTTTATAAGCATATTTGAATCTTTTATTTGATTTTTTTTGTACACCGACTTGTTAGGGAACTTTCTGTTTTGTATATGGAAGTGATATTATCATAATCCTAATACTTATTTGTTATTATATTTTAATGTATTATATCATGTATTTATTTAACCATATCGGTGCCATTGTATGTATTTATTCTAGAACTTCTTTGTCTCTTTGATATTTATGATTTAGTATTGCATTTCTTTAATGGTACAGAAATCTGTGATAATCCTTATCCATTTTATCAGTGTTAATACATGTATAATCCACTGAAGTTGTCCACAGATTTAATATGGAGAAAAAGGAAGTTTTTTTATTTGTTGTGTTTTATTGTTAGAATCTATTAGAGCTTAATCCTAACAACAATAGTTTTATGACCGTGTTGTGACATATATTGTCTGTAGTCCCTTTTGAAATTTACATCGTTTTCCCTAAATAACTCTATGCTGAAATCTTGACAGAACTTTACCACACTTTGCTTCACAAACACACACACACACCATTTTTAATTTATCCATTTTGATAATTATTTTATTTTCTATAACATTTATTTATAGGGTTTTATCCTAGTAACTCCCTTAAAGAATTATAATACATTTCAGTTACAATGTGTTTTGTTTAATATCATGATCATATTTAATACCCTGGTACTCCAAATAGAGCATACGACTCTGCAATTAGCAACTTATTGGGAATGTGGCTGAATTCACCATATAGTCCCAACACATTAGAAGAAAAAACTACATGTATAGAAAATGTGTCTTGAACATTAATGGGGCCACAAGTATTGTCATCACATTGTTGTCCTATTAACCTTTTATAATGATATGAGCTTTTCATAGAACATTAAATGATGCCAGTATTAACTTACTAGTAATTGGTGATGAAATTGTAACATTACTTGAAACCTGATATTTGAAGAGATTTGAATATAGCGAAATACCAATAAACTGAAGTAAAATGGACATAAATGGGAACATACAACTTATTGATTGTATATTTTACTGTAACTGTAAATTTGCCCAAGTTTTGTAATGAGTGTACCATGCTTTAATAGCAGATATAAAGTATAAAATTACAATCAAAATCAGAATTTACTTTGTGCCAATTTAATTTCATTTGTAAAAAAAGCAAATCATCATTCTGCCACTTCAAATTCTAGAGCTATTTTGTAAAAAGTAGAAGTTCATAGTCCTCAACAAGCTTGTTTGAACTGTAATTCCATTGCTTTTTATTAAGAAGTTGTTTTTCTTCAAATGAAATTTTTTGATGATCTTTCAAATTATTTAAAAAAATAGTTCTGATCAGTACTTTTTATTATTTTGCATAGGTGACAGTATCACTTGTGGATTTTGTAAAGCTTCAAATGCATGCAAGTCTATTTTACATGGCCATGTTCGATAATGAAAGAAAGAATATCTTCTATAAATATGTGTATTACGGTGCACCAAAATTCCAGACTCACTCTCCATGTACAACAAAGGTAGCGGTACATACAAATTGCAAATGTACAAAACATTAACAAATGACTTTGTGACTGGTAGAGTAACCTGTAACATTGAAACTTGGAGAACTACGAAGTTTCAGCAAATTCTATCTTGTGCTAAATTAGCTATTTTTTACATATAGGAGTCTCAGTGGTCTTAATCGTGCCAACATTTATGTAGCACCTTGAAACACACGAGTTGATAATCGTGCCATCTTTCATGTAGCAGCCTTGAAACATACGAGTTGATAAGGAAGATTATGAATTTGTGCAATAAGACATATCAGAAAAATCTCATTTTCAATTCAAATGTAACTTGTTTTCAACATGGCATGAACTTATCTTTCGACTTCACTGTATAACTGTGTATCTATGTTGCATCTTACAGTTACAATGTTACAAAAGCCACAATATGTACTTTTTTTGTAATTAATATTATTAATAATAGTAAATGCAACAAATATTAGATTCTTAATTGTTCTATTATTTATGTATCACTTTTTAATTTCATGTTATTCAATGACATTATTAATACATTATCAGTTATGGTGACCACTTTTGTTGGACTCTGCCTCCCTGAAGTACATATAATAGGCCAGCCTTCTCACCAGCGTATCTCCAATTCACATCCTCAGTTGTGTGGACAGTACCCTAGACCACCTGATCATGTTTATGTGATGTACCAGTATATGAATCTGCTACTTATTATTATACATATACAACTATGATAAATGTCTCCTTCACTTTACAGTATATTTGGTCAAGAGTGTTTTTATTTTGTGTGCCTATCTTAACCATATTGCAAAAATTATCAAGAAATGTTTTATACACGTTTGATAATATTCAGTAGTAGTATTTTTATTATTCATTTGTAACTTGTAATGTTTTCATGTGTTAATACATTTGTTAAGTGTGTTATATTTTACTTAAATGATTTTACAATTGCTTCAATATTTGATGTTAGAACTTATGTCTGAATGTTTTTATAAATTATTTTTCTATATTGATGAATATTAAAACAGTCTCAAACTAAAAGGGTTTTTCTGTGTGATTCCCCCCCCCCCCCCCCCCCTGCCCCATCCCCACACCAAAGATTTTCCTTCTTTGTGCCACAATTCACTATTTCTGTTGCCATCAGAGTATGCTCAGGCATTGAAATGGAACATTGTTGAAAATGAGAAGGCACAGTTGTCAGTATCCCCACCATGGGGTAATATTTGTTTAGCTGTTCTGAAACTTGAAAATAAAAACTACTTTACAGTATAAGGCACAAAGTTTTGGAGTTGTGCACCAGAAAGGGAGAATTACATATTTTTGGTTAACTGTTTTCATGGCAAAAGAACAAATACTGAAAATGAAATCTCCTTGATACCAAAAGGCACTTAAAGACCACGTGATTAAACATATACAAAGTTTCGTAATGTTACCTTAAACATTGTTTGGCAAATGGCAAATTTTGTAATTTTTGCTATTTGTTTACATGGTAACAGAAACAAGAAATGTCACATGTCCCCCAAATGGTCTGTGAAAAATAACAATATATGATATAATAGGTAGCGATGTATCCATGAATATCAAGAGTAATGGACTGATGTTTGAGACTAGATTAGACTAGACCGGACATGTAATCTCACACAAACTCAAATTGTGACCTTGAGCTTTGAGGTACGGGTGTGGGTCTTACTCGCAACACCTCGCCATGTTATGTTGATCATTTGTAGCAAGTATCAACAAAATCCATCTATGCATGTCAAATTTACAGGCCGGACACGAAATACCGGCCGGACGAACGCTGTGATTACTATATGCCACCCAAAAATATTTTTGAGGGGCATAATAAGAAGTTTTTTTGTACACATGGATGCAAAATGAAAAAAATCAGTTTTCCCTATAATATTCCTATAAAAAAGTCATATTACAGAGCCCTTATATATCCAAGCTCCTTGATATGCAAAATCTTCAATCCTTGCTGATGTAAGGATAATTTATATCAAATATGAACTAGTTTGGACTGAAAGGTTATTGAGAGAAAATTTCTGAAAATTCCCAATATTAACTTTATTGCCCCATGCACCCCTTGGCCCCTTATGGAAATTCACTCCTCTTTATTGAACAAAATAAAATTTTTTGTTACTAGACAATGCTTTAGATCTCAAATTTAACAACATATTTACCCAAATGGATAAAAAAATGAGAATTTTCCATTTTCCCATAGTATTCCCATGTAAAACTAAAATACCCCTTACATCCCAGTGTCCCTTGGTTTGTACAAACTTAGAATTCTTAATCATAACAGATAATTTATATCAAATATGAACAAATTTGACTGACCGGTTGTTGAAAATAAGATTTATGACAATATAGATTTTGTACGTTTTGGTGGATTTGACATACTAAACCATTCAATATATATTTATTAATGATGAGATGCTTTTCATGCATTTTAACAATTTATTTATTTTTATTTATACTGTTTTTCCTTTGGGCAGGGTTATAGTGTGACGATATTTTAAAATCCCTTCATGTAAGACAAAGTTACAAACCAAACATGAAATACCAAACTCAAAGTGTGACCTTGACCTCTGAGGTAAGGATCTGGGGCTTACATGTCACATGTCATATTGAACAATCTAAACAAGTGTTTTTGAAATCTGTCCATGTATGACAAATTTACATACAGGACTTGAAAACTCGCATAGACTCAAATTGTTGTCAGTGTGACTCCCCGACGTTTGAGGTATGGGTATGGGTCTTACATGCGACACGTTGTCATGTCATTTTGATAATTTGAGCCAAGTTAAATACCCCTATTTATATAAGACGAAGTTACAGAACAGACACGAAATATCAAACAAACTGAAAGTGTGACCCTGACCTTTGAGGAAAGGTTGTGGGTCTTACATGTTGGATCAAATGAGTGTTTTTGAAATCCATCCATTTATGACAAAGTAACAGACCAGACATGAACTCTCATTCAGGCTCAGTGTTGTCACACAAACTCAAAGTGTGACCTTGACCTTTGCGGTACGGGTTAGGGTTGCATGTGCGACACATCATCATGTCGTGCTGATGAATTGAGAGGTGTTTTTGAAATTTATCCATAGGTGACAAAGTTACAGAATGGACATGCAATCTCAAACAGACTGAAAGTGTTGTCAAACAAAGCTAAGGTGTGAGTGTGACCTAGACCTTTGAAGTGGGAGTCTGGGTGTTATGCATGACACATTGTCATGTTCTGTTCTGTTGATCATTTGTAGCAAGTATTTATAAAATCCATCTGTGCATGACAAAATTACAGGTTGGATATGAAATCTTACCAACCAAAGTGTTTCCAAACAAATTCAAAGTGTAACCTTGACCTTTGAAGAACAGATGTGGGCCTTACATATGACATGTTGTCATGTCATGCTGATGAATTGAGCCAATTGTTTCTGAATTTGATCCATATTTATAAAAATCATTTCTGCATGACAAAGATACAGGCCGGACACAAAATATCAGATGGGAGGACGAACAGACGGACGGACATTCCGCTGACTATATGCCACCCCAAAAATTTGGGGAGAAGAACCTAGCATCTTTAATTATTTAAAGACTCAATAAACTTCCGAAACAGTTGTTTTTAGTTTTAATTTAAGTCAGTTTTACTCTTCCAGATGATAGAATACATTGATTAATGAGAGTCTCTTTCTGATAAACACCTTCGGCAGAAACCGGGGAGTAAAGAAGCTTGTTTAGAAACGTGGCCGCCATGTTTTTTGACCAATTTTTGACCAACAAACTTGGTAGAGGGTCACCCAAGGAACATTTCTGTGAAATTATTTTAAAACTGAGCCAGTAGTTTTTGACATGAAGATTTTTTAAGTTTTACTTTAGCTTATATAATAAACTAACCCCACCCCCTGGCCGCCATGTTTTTTGACGAATCAAGATGGGTTTAACAAACTTGGTAGAGGGTCACCCAAGGAACATTTCAGTGAAATGATTTTAAAATTTAGCCAGTAGTTTCTGACAAGAAGATTTTTTAAGTTTTTACTATAGCTTATATAGTAAACTAACCCCACCCCCTGGCCACCATTTTTTTGATGAATCAAGATGACTTGAACAAACCTGGTAGAGGGTCACCCAAGGAACATTTCTGTGAAATGATTTTAAAATTGAGCCAGTAGTTTTTGACAAGAAGATTTTTTAAGTTTTTATAATAGCTTATATAGTAAACTAACCCCACCCCATGGCCGCCATGTTTTTTGACGAATCAAGATGGCTCGAACAATCTTGGTAGAGGGTCACCCAAGGACCATTTCTGTGAAGTTATATAAAAATTGGCCCAGTGGTTTCAGAGGAGAAGTTGTTAGAAGCTAAAAGTTAACAACGGACAACAGACACCAGGCGATCACAAAAGCTCACCTGTGAGCCTTCGGATCAGGTGAGCTAAAAAAAAAGAACCCCCAATACGATACACAATTTTAGTGAAGCCACAACTTTTCTAATCTTGTTCATGAACCCCTTAACTATCAGTCTTGATCCACACACTATCACTGCAGTATTTATTTGTGTACTTACGAACACTGGCGGAGGTACAGTTGGAAAGAAACCGAGTCATTACGGAATTACCAAAATGTAAACAAAAGTTAAAAGCTTGGTCTGCTTGTTTAAGAAATAGACATTTTGATCATAGTTATTTATTTTCTCGCTTTTTTAAAAACAGTCACTACAGGAATGGTTTTAGCAATACTTTAAACACATTTAATTACAATCATTTTTGTTATCATAATATGGAGTCCGGGAATTTGCGTTACATCACACAAATTCTATATAAATTAATATAAGCTGCAGTAGTATATAATAATAATTGTAATTGACAGAACCTTTTAAAAACAAATAATTCTCTTAATTGTCACATAGGGTACTTTTTTAACAACTTAAAACTTCTTTTAAATCATTATTTTATTGTGTAATTTCTTGGTTTCGTTGTGTTCATTTGCGTGCGTTTGCCCTAAACACGTATTACTCTAATTTTCTAAACCAAAACAGCTTGTGTTTTTTTTGGGAAATAAACTTCAGTTTCCTCTTATTTGAATTGATTAACTTCTGTTTTTTTATTTGCAACGTAAATATAAAAAAATTGACTTTATATTTTTTTGTAATGTGGCATAACCAATCGTGTCCTCAGAGTTACATCATGACAAAATGTGTTGTAGCTTACAACCTTGACATCGACAATCTCGTCAAATGTTGTTTTTACGTGATCGACAGTTTACTATGAAAATGATGTAAACATGGCATTCTAGAACCCACCACTTAAATATGGCATACAGCCAACACATCGGTTATGAGAAATGTGTCCTCTTTTGTTACATCACGGTATCTGAGCATAATGGAAAATTACCAAGTAATTCGCCCGCGTAACCTTTTAACCTTGAGTCTGTTTATGACACCGATACCAGTCAGTTCTATGGCTGGCAGTGAGAAGGAAGGTTGAGGAATCAACTATGAAAATGACGTAAACATGGCATTCTAGAACCCACCACTTAAATATGGCATACAGCCAACACATCGGTTATGAGAAATGTGTCCTCTTTTGTTACATCACGGTATCTGAGCATAATGGAAAATTACCAAGTAATTCGCCCGCGTAACCTTTTAACCTTGAGTCTGTTTATGACACCGATACTAGTCAGTTCTATGGCTGGCAGTGAGAAGGAAGGTTGAGGAATCAACTCGATATATGGCGGACGACAATGTACACACAGTCAGTTTTTTGAAAAAAGTTACGACGACAACATTGTTTTGATTCATCCTCTGGTCTCTTAATTGCATTTAAAATGCTTTTAAGCATTACCAAAATAATATGTGATGTATGCAAGTACCATAATGAATAATTAATTCTATGTAACAAGGTTTTGTTCAGTTCTACCTGACCGATGTAGTGTATCGTATTACGTCAACAACAAGAATCTCATGGTTAACAGTGACTGACATGCTGTACCCGTGAAAATGAAATGGGTTTGAACAATTAAGATATCTGAAAGTACGAGGGAACAATATGAATTTTAAAATATATATTTGATGTATAAATTGTTTGTGTGTAACAAGTGAAATCGGGACACAATTTTCACCATGTCCAGTGTTACACCTGTGCCCGATTTATTCATGAATACAAAAATCCAGTTCAATTAAATGTTTATGATTGGTCAGACATTGTTAACAGATATGTCCTGTGATTGTTTTTGCATGAAGACAGTAGATGAAACACCTAAATCAAATTGTATAGATGCATTGAGTCTGCAATGGTGCAACTTGGTGTCTTTTATTGGGGTCTATATTGGTGTCCTGTTACACATTTTGTGTCCAGTTTCATCGTACTTGGTGTCTTGTTACATCATACTTCCACTTGACACTAACTGCTAAATATCAAACTAAATAACCAGTATTACATTTGAAACAATTGAACTAAACCTGGTTATTCATTTAAGTAGACTTAATAAACGCAAGAAACTAATTTGACCATAAATAAATGAATATATAGTAAAGTGTCCAGTGTTACTAACAGTGAAATTTAAAAATCACATTCCTTTATACATAAATCTAGAAACTGTTAATATTTTTAACAATATAATAACATTAAATAGCGTAGTAACCTAATAAAGCATACAATTTAACAAGTATTAAATATTAAAATAGTGGACACCAAAGGGTTTGTGATGTAACACAAATTCCCGGACTCCATATTATGGCTCATGTGCATTTTGAAAGTTTAATGAGGCTTTAAATACAAACGCTTTCTAAAGTAATGACTGGAATTTTAATCGTTATTTTCCTGAAAATTAAGTAAAACAAGAGTTATCAGAGGAACAGTGCACTCGACTATATCGATGCTGTTCTAAAACAACAGATATTTCACGAAATACGTACCAAATGAAAGACAATTACAGTTGATACTCACCAACTCAAACTCTTATATTTCGTAATTCCGGTTATCTCAAATGGTCCTGTTTTTTCCCTTCTATTTCTATATTAATTAACCCCTGTTATATCAAATTCCAGTAATTCGAATTATTCACTATTTCAAATCTGTTCTAAGGTCCCTCCATCCTAAAATCTATTGATTTCTCTCTCGTTACTTCGAATTTTTCTTCACCGCACGAAGATTAAAGGCATACTGTCGAAGGTGATAATTGCTGATGCCATACCTGTAACTTATGACTTCATGTGTCTGTACTGGCAGGTAAGTTAATTGTGTCATCAAATTGTTATGATACAAACACAAGCGAGACACACGCTAATTAGACAAACAATGCCGAAGTGTTAGAAGACGTTTTTGACTTGTGCTATTTTTTGTCTTATTTTTTATTTGTGAAGTTGTTGTAACCATTGCTTGTATATAACCTGTGTTTATATTTCTGTTGCATATTCTATTTATTTGATATTCATGTAAATAAAAAGTATAAAAATTAAAAGTATATTTTGTTTATCTATGATATCACACTCAAAAATATACAATGTTCACGCACTGTGCAAATAGACAATTAGCCTACACACGGATAACAATGCACAACATACGTTTGCGTAGAAGAACATGACGCATGTAATCAGTAGAATTTACCACAATTTAAGATAAATCCACATAACACATCAATAAAACGAAGTTTATATCATCTGTAAATATAACAACATGTTATATTGAATAAAAAAACAACTAGAGGTATTTACATGTACAACATGTATATTTTCAACGATTTATGAAGTGGGTTGGGTAACGTTAAAAAGTTAACATAGACTCCTGATAAATCAAATTTCCGATATTTCGATTTCTTTTTAAGGTCCCATGGAATTCGAAATAACGAGTTTTGACTGTAATATAAAAAAATCAGTGGTGGAAAAATTAAGCAATAATAATTGATTGTCTGTTAACAATTAATAAGCAAAATAATTCACCAACACTTTTTATTTTCATTATTAACATTTTTTTTTTCAAAACAAAGTGAATGGATGGCACACATTGCCTTAATATTATTTAATTTAGCATTTAGTTACATTTGTCGTTTAAACTTTACAAATGTTTATGCTTTTTAAATTCATTAACCTTTGCTGACAAATAACCCGTGTGTTAATACCTTAAATTTAACATGTATGTATAATCCAGGCCTTCTAAAATTCCAAAATGCAAATCGGTCCAGGTTTTTTACTACCGTAAGAATCGCACTTATTTATAAAAAATCACTAAAATTGCCTTACATTATGCCATTACATGTATGCATACCCCACCCACCATGTCAGCTGCATCGTGTATTTCTCCGTTTATTTATTAATAGGAAACGATTTCAAGTTTATTTGTGTATTATTTATAACATACTTTATCACAATGTGTACATTTTAATGACTGACATTATGTTTCCGCTTTACTGAATAATTTTCATTATATTAAAAATGTTCGATCGAACCGGAAGTGATGTAAGTTTCGGAAGCTGCGTGAAATAATCACCGTGGAAACCAATGTAACGGTTCAACCACAAAAATAAACCATTCAGAACCTGTCCCACATCAAAACAAAATCGGTCCGGCTTTTATCACTTTCATTAATTAATGTCATTAATTTTATAATTAAAATTATTTTTTTTTAAAAATGAAACAAACAAGTAACACCGCACGTTTTATCAAATATTTTAATGACGCAAACAATATTCGGTCCGACCGTCCCAGCTTTGGCTAGCGGTATATCAAAGAAATATACGAACGCAAACACAGTCTTTTGATGAACCGACAGAACGCTATGGGTCACTGATCACACATCTAAGGCGTGCTACATATAGACTCTTCCGATAAACTCCCCTAATACCGTCAATGGTTTAGTCGAAATTGTCATCATTTCGCACAGCAGGTGACAAAACAAACGGATTATTGGGTCAAATTATATTGCCGCAAGGCGTATTTCGCAGGTCAGTATGGCATGGTAAGAGCAATTTATGAGATTTTATACGACCGATAGAAAATATCTGGACCGATTTTTTATTGAACTTTGAAAATATCTGGACCGATTTTTGAACTTTGAAACGAAAACCGGTTTTGAACTTCTGAAATCGGTCCAAAAACCGAAAAACCGGCAATTTTAGAAGGCCTGGTATAATCCTAAATATTACAATTGCATGAATAGAATAATGTAAGTAGGTCAAGCATATCAAGAAATACTAATTAAACATTATCTGAAATAAGTGTAGCAAGAATTTAAAATATAGTGTAAGCTGTAGTTCAGATGATCTTCTGTTTCAAGAGTAGTTTATCAATGTTTTACATATATGCGATATAATTATGCACTACCTTGATATATGCACTTCACATCATAGGGCAATATATCAGTACAAGTACATGAAAATGGATCTATAGTTGAAATAATCTTGTTCCAGCATGGGCAGTTTATCACATTCTACTGGTTTCAATGTTTTTACATATGCAATATATGCACTAACTTCACATCTAAGTCTAAAAGGGTAGTAATTCTGTCAATAAAATTTTGTAAGTCTAAAAGGGCCACAATTCTGCTAAAATGCAACCCAGAGTTATTGTTCTTGTCTCTGTGGGTTCAGCATCATCAATGGAACACACAGAGACAAGAACATGTGAAGTTTCATTCATATCCAATGAGTGGTTGCATAGATAAATTGTTAACTTAAAAAAAAAAAAATCGAACCCAGATGCTGATGCCAGGGCGAGTACAACAGCTCCCCTATTCTATGAATAGTCAAGCTAAAAAGGGACGGTAACTCCTGTAAAATTTGACCACCATTGACAAATATTGAACTTGGTCTGTATTTTATAATTATATAAGCTGCACATCATAATTATATTTGTTTAATAAATACATGGACCCTTTCAAAAGTTATTGATAGGAAACCATTATAATTACCGGAATACCAAAAATAAAGTTGAAAAAGGGTCATAAATTTTGAAGAATCGACCAAAATTGACAAATATCAAACTTGACCTGTATTTCATGATACAGCAACAAATTTATTAAAATTAAGACCACAGACCTTTACAAAAGTTATTAACAGGAAACCAATATGACCTCAGAATGAATGAACGGTGAGACAGGAGCAACACTTGATGCCCCTTCACCATTCTTCCAATGACGGAGGTATAAATATGTCCAATTAGCTGTTAACCCAATGACGGAGGTATAAAAATGTCCAATTAGCTGTTAACCCAATGATGGAGGTATAAAGATGTCCAATTATCTGTTAACCCAATGATGGGGGTATAAAGATGTCCAATTAGCAGTTAACCCAATGATGGAGGTACAAAGATATCCAATTAGCTTTTAACCCAATGATGGTGGTATAAAGATGTCCAATGAGCTGTTAACCCAATGATGGAGGTATAAAAATGTCCAATTAGCTGTTAACCCAATGATGGAGGTATAAAGATGTCCAATTAGCTGTTAACCCAATGATGGAGGTATAAAGATGTCCAATTAGCTGTTAAACCAATGATGGAGGTATAAAGATATCCTAATAGTTGTTAACCCTTTGCTCCAAAAGCACTTTCTTGGACTCTTCCAAATTGAAAGCATTAATTCATCACGTATCAGCAATGGGTGAATTATGTTTATATTAACTGACAGAGTGGAAAACAGTGCAGGAAGTATTCAGATTGCTTGTTACGAGCAATCTGAACTCTTCCTGTATTGTTTTCAAAGGCCTTCTGTGATTGATGCGGGAAAACGCGTATCTATGGAGTTAAGGGTTAAACAAATATATTTTATAATGATTCTAATTGTGTGTAAAGAAGATGCTAGATGTATTTGTAGAGGAATAGAATTGCATCACTTTAAATTTAAAGCTAATGAATGTTTAAAACTGCAGCTCTTGGTTGAATGTGTGCAATATCTTCATTCCGAGTTTATCGTTAATCATATCTCTTTATTTTCTAATAACACTATCAAATTTCTAAGAAATAAAGTACTGTATTTACTCACGTATTAGACACATTCGTGTATATCACGCATTCATGTTTTAAGACCAAGAACTGAGAAAAAAAATACAATTCTCCTATATATGTGTATAAAGCGCATTATAAGTGACAATTTCAAGGTAGTGACAATTTTGAAATTTCTCAAGAGAATGCCGTTATTTTTTTTGATCTAGTTTAATACACACTCAAAATACTCGACATTTCTCATCACTGTCTTAATACATACTCAGAATTGTGGACACATGCCCAGGCGTGCAATTAAGATGTCAACTAATATGCAGAAGCCGCATGGCAGCACCCGCTTTCAGTACTCCGAAATGACCGGTGACACTCGTGCACAGTCATATTTTTTTTTTTTTAAATTTTACAATATTTTTTTTAATCCTAACGAAATACTGCATATTATATTGATTTTATTTTATAAACATAAACTACTACAAACCGCACAAACAAAAGAAACTGGGTGTCGTTTAAAAATGATTGATTTTCAATAAAGAACAGTCGTCTCATTCCATCAGATAAACACGTTACAGTCATGTAAATGAAATGGCCACTCAAAGCCAGACTGGTTTAAACTAAAGTAAACATTAAGGAATCGAGAGCGTATGTAACAAATAAATGTGAACCAGTCTGTGTTTTTATTTTGCGATTAAATATGTCCCCCGACACAAAATATTTTTGACCTTGTGCCAATGTGGGATGTCATCACTGGCAGCTTCTTGCGTCATTTTATAAAGCGTTCTATTTCACTATGTGGAAAAGTATCGATGTAATGAACATGATTTTCTAAAAATAGCGTGAACACTTTTTTAATTGTCAATCGTATAGTACTACAGCAACTTAAATTCGGTGTTTAGATAAATAGATCAGTTAGGGTAAGGAGAGTTCTGTAAGCAGGTTATGCATCACCTGATTGTTTTATCACAAATTTACAAACAAAGGAACGATGCCCAAGGCAATGTTTTTCACCGATAATTCGGGATTAAAACTTATAACAAAGTAATATATTAACTCTAACAGAGAGCAATCATTATTTTACTTAATCTTTTAACCCTTTACTTCATAAACACGCCTTTGGACACCTCTAATATTGAAAGCATTAATTCACTCCGTATCAGCAATGGGTAAATTATGTTTATATTAACTGACAGAGTGGAAAATAGTGCAGGAAGTGTTCAGATTGCTCGTTACGAGCAATCTGAACTCTTCCTGCACTGTTTTCAAAGGCCTTCTGTGATTGGTGCGGGAAAACGCGTCTATATGAAGTAAAGGGTTAAAATATACGTGGGAAAATATCTAAATAGAAAATTTACATAAAATAAAAATTAAATCTTCTGTACTTATGTATATCCCGCATCCCTTCTCGAAGATCTTAAAAGTTGGAAATATGTGAATAGAAACGGTAGTAATTTATTCAATGCTTCTTTCCGCGGGTATCAAGTGACAATGGACACAGAATGATCAGAAATGCTGTGAGCTAAAAAAATAATATTAGTTTGTTTTTATAAATGAGAATGTTTTCCTATGATATTTAAACAATCGTCAAACCTCATATATAACAGAAGTTACTTATATAAAACCATATTTTAACATTTAATAGATAAAGAAACAAGCAATATCTGACAACTTCATCATAAAACAGGGACTCTATAACACCATATTTTCATTCATTGCTGATCCAGTGTCCATGGGCGCTCTTCAACGCGCTGTTTTGTCAGTGCTGCCATGGCTTTTTTAGGTGGTACCAGCGATTGTGACAGACCTACACGCTTCTTACGTTTATCTCCAGCCACAAATTTATCATCATCATCTTCATTGAAATTTTGCTGCATTTGTCGTTCCTGCTGTCTAAAATGTGCTTGCTGCTGGTGGGAATACTGAGGACGTCTCCCGATATTCAGAGTGTTCACAGTTCCCATAAATCCCTGGGATTTCGGTGGAGGAGGTAATTTTGGAAAATTAGATCTACCCACATTATTTCCAAATTCTGCACCTGATATTTTTTCTGAACTAGTTTCATCTTGTTGTAAATATCTTAAAGATAAGCTTGCATCCAAATCATGGGAATATTTACAATTTTTCTCAAAACGACAATTTCCTTGTCTGAACTTTTTACATATCTTTCCTTTCTTTCCACTAATATCCTGTTTTTCTGTCATTTTCACATGCTTCTCCAGTATGGACTGCTTTGCAATTTCAGCTTTTTCATATTGGTTTGTAAACACAGAGCCTTCAGTCAACTTTTTCACGAAAGTTTTTTTCTTTTTCTTCATTTTACCAAGTTGGGGACTTGGTAATTTTTCTAATGACATGTTCAGTTTTGCCCCAATAGCTGATGTAGAACTGTTATCTAATTCTCCTCCAGAATCTGACTCATCATTTGCATCACAGATCAAGAAATTTTTGGCTCTTACAATGTCTGAATCTGCTGTGGTTAAGGAACCTGTTGTGAAGGGTTCACTGTTTTCTGTAGTCAAGAACTCAGTGGCCAACACAGATGATGATTCTGTGACAGCTGTCGTCAACGATTCTCCATTCTGTGTTGTCAATGGTTCAACCACTTCTGGTATGATGGATTTTGCAAACTGCCTGAAAAATTAAGGAGTCAGGCTTAATGATCGTTTACAAGGATAAATTTATTAACAATATTACAACTTTGTTGCAACACTGCTTAAAAAAGAATAAGTTTTAAAAATGCCCATGCTGACCTTTGGTCACACTCCTGGTTGATGTAACTGTTTTGACAACATGGGACACAAATTGCTCAATTTTATTTAATAAATACCAACTGTTCAGCACAATGAACATTTTTCACAGAAGTGACAATTTTTTTACAAATTTTGGCAGATTAGCAAAGTAATGATCAAGGAAAATATTGTTGCTGGTGTTTTTCTTGCCTGTATATAAACTTTAAGTATACCGGTAGGTTAGTGTTCATTAACTAGTATGTATTTATAAAATTAAATTGGTTGCGCGGCTGTGTTGTGCTTGACCAATTTAATCATATAAATGCATACTAATGAATATTAACCAACTTAGTGGTTGAAATTATAGTTTGTTTAGTAACTTCACACGCATATTTTACATGCATAAACCCCGCCCAGACTAACCTGTCGACCAATTTATCGGGTTAATAATAAATGGTAGGTTAATGCTGATTAACCAAAATAAATTTCTCTTACAATATGAAAATACTGCAATGTGATTGGACAAAATATAATTCTGACCACTAAATAATAACAAAGTTTGCCATACAGAATGATATTTCTGCCATTTATCCAGAAAATTGTAATGAATAACAGTTTATTTTGTGTTCTGGTTAAATGAAAGGGTAATTGTTTAGAAAATTCATCCAATCTCAATGTTTAGTATTGCGTATCTGTAGTGATTATAATTTTATCAGACAATTTCACATTCTTGAATTTAAAAGGGAAATAATTATTGTAATCTTGAAAATAACTCATTAAGTCACAATGGACGACTCATATGTATGAAAATAAAACACCTATATGATGTAAATATTAATAAACAGGAGTTGTCAGAAGACAACAAAGCTTGTCGATGGGATAAAACTCACCGCCAATGCAAAGATTGAGATTGGAGGCAAACACCAAAAAACACAAAAGTTTAACCCGGAGACGAAAAATTAAGTCTTAAAGGGCCATAACTCTGCCAAAATGCAATCCAGAGTTATGGTTCTTGTCTCTGTGTGTTTCAATGATGATGGTGAACACACATGCGAAGTTTCATTCATATCCAATGAGTGGTTTCATAGATATCTTACGTGATAAAAAACTTTAACCTGAAAAATTAAGTAAAAAAAGGGCCACAACTGTGCCAAAATGCAACCCAGAGTTATGGTTCTTGTCTCTGTGTGTTAAAATGATGATGGTGAACACACATGCAAAGTTCCGTTGACATCCAATGAGTGGTTGCATAGATAACTGAAACTTGAATGCAGAAGTTTCACCTAGGTGTCTACATACGACGCCGACGACGCTGGGGTCATGGCAATCCTTGGACTTTGTCCAGGCAAGCTAAAAATGCCACAGTATGTACATAAAACTAAAATATTATTTCCATTTTGGAATTGGGGACAACACTGATAAATAACTAAAAGGCATCATATATCACAAAATTGTGGTAAAATATGGAATATTTAAATTTCATCAATTTTTATCAATGACAGTAAAAATATTTAATAAAAAATCCAATTTCTATTTTTTAAAGTTTTAACTCATATTTTCAAAACTACTTGGACACCATTAGTTTTGCAGACAAACATTGCCATGTTATATTATACACTCACTTTCAAGAGCTGTTCTCATAATTGCTCTTTTTACACCAAATTGTAACATGAGCAGTTGCATTACAATTGTTACTGAGAAAAGAACATGTATAAAACCTAACACAGCTGCCGTATTGATATGGTAATGGTAATGGCACTAGTCCCCCTGAGTTTCTGCTTAGACATGAACACAACATCTAAATTTTAATTAAAACCAAAACTTGTTTCCTTACTGGCCCCAAATGGTTCACATGCAAAAGAGTAGACAATGTCAAAGAAGACAACTTTTGATAAAGCAACAGCCTTATCCAAGATATTTAAAGTTGGTCAGCTGAGAAATTACAGCTATAACAATAAAATGTTTGCCGTGCTCCTACAGGGTCTACTCATTAAAAATTGCAGCTACCCAAATTATTTTTATTGACTTTCAAAGCTTTTAACTTTTTTTCAAGAATTCTGCCATTTTTCTTTAAAATAAATATGCCAAAAAAATAAGTTACCTACCTACCTACCTATACACATGAAAAATACTCGGTTGGAGCACAGCAAACAAATATTTTTATGGATGGCGTAACGATTACATTAGTCATCAAACTTGGTCAGTTCAAGAATATTTTCCCAAATATTATGGTTACCAGTTTACAACTATACTCTGTGTAAGTTTGGTAAAAATCAAATGAAAACTGTGCTAGAATAAACACAAGAAATAACTCAATTTTTAATATTTTTAAGTACTGCAACTGTTACAATAAATTTTCAGATTTGACCAATCATTTGTAGCTTTTTTCACTGACATACCACATGTACCTTTAGGCTTTATAGCTTTAAAAGGAAAATCATGATTTTTCAAAATTTTAAATTGGCAAAAATTGTTCCAAGTTACTTCAAAACCTCTTTATATATGTACCAAAATATACAAATTATAGCTTAAACAAGATTGGACGGCCCAACGCCCAAATGCTGAACGACCATTGTCACAACTATGTTGGGTAGGCTTGACAAAAACAAGCAATGTAGGTTTTTAAGAAATCTTCTATTATTTTCTGAGTTGAAAGGTCCTTGCTAATGATCCAAATTCAATTCGCAATTGGTTCTTTTTTCCTTCTACCGGGTACTCCCAAACGCAGTTTGCATACAAAAAAAAAGTTCTGAACACCCTGCACAGACACTAATTTACATCTATAATAGATTTTACTAAATACACAGGCTTGTAATTACTTCTACAGGTGAAATGTACCAATGTATCATCTTTGGTACAAGTTTTTGTTTTTTACAACAATGCCTATATTTTACCAAAATCTTTTAACAAAAGCTGTCGGAGGGAGGCGATAGCGTGTTGGACTATATGAATATTTGTCACAAAAGTACAACTTTGATTGAGACTGATGACAAATCCAAGCAAACAAGAGATATTTAAGTTATTAAACCGAGTACGTTTTATAACTGCAATATTTTGTATGAAGTTTTAATCGAATACATGCAGTGGCTGCTGAATTTTTAAGTCAAAGAAAGGCCATAATTTGCAAGAAAATCTGTCAAGAGTTATCCCACTTGATTAATTTAGTTGGTTTCATGACTACAAAGCCATACACAAAGTTTTAATCAAATGAATTGAGTGGTTGGTGAGATATGGACTTGATTGAGCTTGAATGCAAAACTTTAAACAGAATTTCTATTCAAACAAGGGTAATAATTTGCATTATATTCATACAAGAGTTATCTAACTTAGTTATTGTAGTATGTTTGATGATAGGGAAGTGAAGTTTCAATCAAATACATTAAGTAGTTGGTACTAAGATATGGACTTGATGGTACTTGTACACAAAATTTTAACCAGAATTTCTAAGTCAAACAAGGGCAATCAGTTTGCATTATAGTCATCCAAGAGTAATCTAACTTAGTTATTGTAGGATTGATAACTGGGAAGTCTTGTGTAAGTTTTACTCAAATACATTGAGTAGTTGGTGAGATATGAACTAGATGGTATATGCACAAAACTTTAACCAGAATTTCTTAGTCAAACAAGGGCAATAGTTTACATTTATATATTCATGCAAATATTATCTTAATTTAGTTACTGTAAATTTGATGACTGGGTAGTCTTGTGTAAAGTTTCAAGTCAATACATGCAATGGTAACTGAGATATGGACTTGCATGCAAAACTTTAACCAATGTGTGACACCGACACACGGTTGAGTAGAATAGCTCTCTTATTCTCCGAATAGTTGAGCTAAAAATAGCTTATACAGACATTTTTTGATAACTTGTATTAATATCCTTATTTACAGTACTTATCAATAAACAATATGACATTACTGACAATATGGCTATTCATTTGTAATAATAAATTTGATGAGTAAACTTATATATATCATGCAAGAACTTATATAGTGATTTGGGATTTTATGAACGCTTGCGTATTCACCCAATATCTCATTTTCAATTATCTTAACTTCCATTCATCTCAGAAATACTAATCAAAATTCTTTCTTTGCACCATGAAATTCTCTACAAAACTGTGTTTAAAATTGTTAAAGTATGATTACAAAATTTGTTTAATGCAAATAAAAAAAACAAGGAAAGTACTTGCAATTTTACTTTAAATTGCAATTTTTTTTAATTCAAAATCAAAAAACATTCTAAAACATCTAAGGTTACATAAACAGCTTACAGTTTCTGTATGTGAAATCAGTTTCCTGTGAAACCTGAATGATTAATTAACCAAATTACTAATTCTTTGTGTGCAAATATCAATATTTCGTAGAGAGATCAAAATTTCATATCCTTCTATGCAAGTCCTTGATATACAGTGTTTCATTTACATATCTATGTTTGTGAGTCCTGGGACTCACCGAGTCTAGCATTTATGAGTCCCAATTTGAAAGTGTGAGTCCTCTTATTTTAGGGTCATAAAGTGGCCTGAAAATACTAGGGGATCCTGAACCACTGTGAAACCCAATTAAAAACGGTAAGTATCAATTTGAACCAACTGAAAGAAATCCGATGTTGCGACATTTTTTTGACTTGCCCGTTAGACTGAACGAATGACAAAAGCGTAACCTGCTTGAACTTTTTGGCAACCGACATTGTACTATAAAGTCGTCTGAATACACAAGAAGTAATCAAGGTCGGCAAGCAGCTTGCGTATTAACCACTTGCAACGGTAACAGTGACCGTCTGATGACATTGATTATGCTAGATGCACACCCACCATTGTTTAGAAAGAGGTGCAGTAGTAACCTGATCCTCTTGTTATTAATCTGCTGATGCACACGCACTAGTGTTTACAAAGCAGTGTGCAATAAACACAATGCGTCAGGAATTAAATGTCTGTATTTGAGATAAAAAGGACATATTGGCTGTGATTTTTTGCGTCCAGCGGATGCACATATTTCAGAATTGTGCGTCTGCTACAAGATTTGTGCATCTAGGATGCAGGATGCAGGGGTAAATGAAACACTGGATATATATGCTATGACTGTGACTGCATTTTTCTTAACAGCAATAATACTTAAAACTATGCCAGTCAATCCGAAGTATTGGTTCATACAAGTGGGACAAAAGAATTCTTCATATGTTATTTGGAAGATATATCTATGACAACAATGTGATTAATTACTGTATACACAGAAGTGTTAGTCTCATTTAATCACTGTAATAGGGGCAAGACTAGCTTTTTTGCGGACGATCAAATAAAAAATATCAAATTGTTTGACTGCACTAACAGAATCGTGCATGTGGTTTAGAGTGTTTAAGAAATTTTCCAAAAGCAAAATTTGTTAGAAATTATATTTTATTTGAAAGTAGAATTACAATTAAAATACACCACGATGCACCAGCAGATCAGAATATTAACAACAGGTTTCTGGAACATCATGAGTCATATAATATACGTATGTGACTGTTTATACCGACATTACCAGCCAGTGTCAAGATCTTGCACCGAGAAATACTCTCATCACTATATAAGTAAATGCAATTTTGTATTGAAATAATTTGCAAAATACAACATGTATATAACTATTTCGAAAACAATGACTGACACAGTTGGCGTTTCTTTATCAACTTCACAATCGTCATCCGATTCTTCATCACTACTGTAATCTGCAACCAGAGAGGCCATCTTGAATCCGTTTTGTGCATTGGACTGGAATTATAATTGAGGCTTCTGATTGGTCAGTTTTTACCGGTAACGACTTGCACTAATTAAAGAAGTTAAATTGAAAAAAAACTAAAGACAGGTTAGGTGTGATTTTCACCAAGATCTTGCTTTGGTACTTTTGCGAAGCGATCAACATGTTTGTACTAAATATCATTCCTTAAATCGATTTTTAATTCGTCATTGATGCTGAT
Organism: Panopea generosa; assembly: GCA_029582155.1. NCBI lineage: Eukaryota > Metazoa > Mollusca > Bivalvia > Adapedonta > Hiatellidae > Panopea > Panopea generosa. The sequence continues at coordinate 25,128,769 of CM055899.1, read as the reverse complement.
CAGCTGACGGAAGTAGGCGGCGCAAGTAACGAATCGTTTAATCGAAAGGATACTTTTGGAAATGAAATAAATATATACACTTTTATAAAAGGATTTATCGGTTATAAATGTCTTTAAAAAACGTTTTATTCTATGATTATTATAAGCGATTAATTTTTATGCATTTATTAATTAAATAACCACTGAAAATTGTTTTTATTCCGTGTGTCTGCTCGTAAGTCTCGATTGTACCCCTTCGATACACCACTGTCTGATCAGTTTGACAGACCACAGAGGAGGAAGATGTCGGGAAAAGTCCGACAGAAAACGTCTGCTAATGCGGCAGACTCATCTACCCAGACGGTAAATGAGAAAATTTTAAAAGAGTGTCACAGTGTCTACACCGATCCTGATAATGGTGAGTATTTTTAATTGTCTCAAAATAAATTTAAAACGCCCTTGAAGTTGAGGGTGCTTACGCAATGCAGATTAGTGTGACTTGTCAGAAAAATTGATGACTTGGCATTCACTTATTTTATTGTGTAAAAAATAATTATAAAATTTATCTACTATGTCCAATCGCTAAATGAATTATTTATTTATAGATTGGATTGTTTTTCTCTCAAATATTGCTCTAATTAAATGCCCAGTTAATGACCGGCGAAAGACCCGTAAGAGGCTAAAAATAGATTACTGATCTTGTGTATTACACGCAGAAGCGAACAGCTGATCGGAGGTCAACCTTTGCATTCTTACGAACGATGATTCAGTTCGGAACCTGGGACTAAATTGGTATACATATTTTAAACGTTTTTTGTATTATCTGAAAGATTTAATTAGATTTACTCCTGTTATTTTAGTAATGTGAATTATTTTTTTGCGGAAGTACCTTGTCAAAGTTTGAATGAAGGTGTCCTCATTTTTGGACCTATGTATAAAGTTATGAGATAGGAATGTGGGTAACATGGTAACATGCACTGACACTCAATCATTTTGCACTTGCTGGCTTTTGGATATATATATATATATATATTTTGTTTGTTATTTGTCACTGTTTTATGGGTTAAAACAACAAAGATGTTTGTTTGATTTCAAATAAAAATCTAAATTTGTGAACCCTCTAAGATAATATTTAAAAAATCCTGAACGTTTACGATATCATACCATTTCTATAGGATAAAAAAAATGACCACGCCCATATAAGATAAATTGTTTCCAAATAAAACTGGGTTTTATTTTAGCATGTCACAAGCCTTTCTTTGCTGTCACTGTTTTGGTTGTAAAACTTTCAAACATAACAGTAAACTGCATTGTCGAGAACAAACTTAATCAGAGATATATACAAACACTGGCTTAATAGTAATATAAATGTAGTGATCAATTATTTTTATACATTTTAAGGTCACCTGAGACTTTGTCTCATGGGGTCTTTGAGATCACCTTTTGTCTGTCTTGGTTTATCCGTAAATTGTTAACATTTTCGACTCCTTCTCAAAAACCATTAGCTCAGTCATAATGAAATGTTGTATGCAGCTTTGGTACCTAAAAAAATGTGAATTGCATGTCCCTGGGTCTCACAGTTTGGCCCTGGGGGTTGGGCCTACTTTACTAAATCTTTATAAGAGAAATTGACAAAAAATGTTATTTCTTATGACTGAATAGACTAAATAAGTCATAAGAAATAACATATCTCTGACTTAATGTGAATATTTTTTTTGATAATCAGGTGACCGTTAAGGACCATGGGCCTCTTGTTTATTTATAACTTGTGGGATGCTTCTTGTCAGATAATGCAATACATTTGATAAAGACTTAGGACTGTTCCTGCTTCATTTGTGTACAATCTCAGTTTGATAATTGTCAGTGTTTAGTCTATCCTAAACTTCAAGAAATATCTATAGATAATGAGACCAGAGCAAGGGTATATATAAAAATTGAATGTATCCATGTGTTGGTGTTTATGGAATTTTGTGGGGAGGGGGAATCAAATTTAACATTTAAGTGGACTGTCTGCCTTACTGATTCAGAATTGCTCCTGCGATGGTGCCATACATCCTTCATCTGTCATCCATAAGCAGCACTTTCTCTGAAATGACCAGTCCATTAGTTGCTATACTTAAACTTCAATGGATGTTTCTCACACATGTGAGACTATAAACATTTTTTTTATCTTAATTCAAGATGGCTGCCATTACTAAAAACAAGATAGTAAAAAGGAATTAAAAAAATATATTTCTCATCAATCACCCTACCTGCTTTGAAAATATTTAATTAGAAATGATCACCGAATAAAGTTACTTAAGATTTGTACAACTGGTGTCATTGGTGTTAAAATTGAGTCTCACTTAGGTGATATTTTCACAAAAGCATCGTTTAGTCAAGGAGATGCAGATTTGTTAAAATGTGTAGGTTCTTTTGTCTTAAGGAGTTAGTAGGGCCCACTAAAAGGTAACAAATGGGAATTTTCTAAAATCTTTTTCCTAAGAACCAGTTTGTCACATGTGTTCATATTTGGCATCAATAATCGCTATGCATTCTTAGGAGATTGACATTGATATAAATTAATGGGCAAGATTGATAGAGGCCCTTTAAGGGGCTTAAGAATTATGTAATGAAAAAAATTACATTTTCTCATCCATTTCTGCAGAATTGTTATTCAATTTGAGATCTTAAGCATCAAGTAGTCATAGCAAATAAAATTTGGTTATAAATTGAATTTCTATAAAGGACCAGGTGAGGGCACCAAAAGTGTTAAAAATTGTTTAAAAATCTTCTCAATAACTGATCAGTCGAATTGGTTCATATCTCATGTAATAATAGTTTGTATTTGCTAATAAAACTTGAACTGTTGATATAAGTTATCTCTATGATTAGGTTTGATGCTGTGCTCTGTGAGGGTACTTTGAGTTTTCCATAGGATTGATTTGATTGAATATTTAGCATCATTTTTATGCCACCGAGGGCTAACAGACGATCAGTTAACCTAGCCACTGTTTCCTGGGATTAACCAATACTTGAGCACACCCTATCTCCGCAAGTAACTGATAACTTTTCCACTTGAATCAGCGGTGAGAGACGAATGCTTATGAGACACAATGTTGTATATCAATCATCACGGAAACTGTTGCCGGGCGGGGATTCGGACTCACGACACCTGGATTGATAGTCAGACGCGTAATCGACTGAGCTAATAGGGCCTGGCTTTTTGCATAGGAATACTATGAGAAAATGGAAAATTGTCATTGTGTAATTTGAAATTTAGAACATTATCGAGTTAAAGCAAATTAGATTTGGTTCAATAAAGAGGATTGAACTTCCAGGAGGGGCCTCAAAAGAGTTCATATTGGGATTATTCAAAAATGTTTTTCTCCATAAGCAGTCACTCAAATTTGTTCATAAGTGATATAAATTATTCCTGTGAGTTGAGATTGAAGTTTTTACAAGGCAAGATAACATATGGTCACTGTAAGGGGAACTTCAGTTCTTTGAAGGTTTACTATGGGGAAACGAAATAAATACCATTTTCTCATCCAGTTGTTCAATAATAATTTTTGGTTTGAAGTATAATGCATTTTCTAGTCAAAGTAATTGTGATTTAGTTCAACAAGGAGTAATGAATTTCAATGATGGGTCAGAAGGGTTTATCTCCAAGAATCGAATTGTCAAATTGGTTAATACACAATATAAATTACGCATACATCAGTAATGGATTGCTGATTCTCCTAATGGGTTTGGGATGTACAGGGGTCCAGTAAAGGTCCTTGCTACTTACTTTTACTAGAAATACTATTGGGGAAAATTTAGTTTAGTTAAAACTAATTTATTTTAGCTCAATTCTGAATGATTAGCTCTGATATTCATTCCACCACTTAATTTTGTTAGAAGATCAATTAATAATATAATTATAACCTATACTTAAAAGATCAAACAATTTGCCAAAACTCAGTTGTTTTACATCATGTCATCATTTTATTGTAAACAAAGCCAGACTTGTTCACACTACAGTTACCATTATGGTATCAGAAAAGTATAAGTGAATGTGAGCCAGTCTGTGTTTTTAAATCTCGATTTATTAGCTCAACTTTTCATAGATTAAGGAGAGCTATTCTAGTTACCCTGGCATTGGCGTCCCACCTTGGTTAAAGTTTTCACACAATATTTCCCAGTCATCAAACCTACTACAATAATTAAGTTAGATTAGATGACTCTTAGTCTTGCATGAATATATTGCAAATTATTGCCCTTGTTTGGAAATTCTAGTCTATGTATTTGATTGAAACTTCACACAATAAGTCACCAAACCTACTCAAAGTTAGATAACTCTTGTACAGGGCTGTACAAATGCCATAGCCCGGCGTCCTTGACAAGTGGAAAATGGATACGGACAAGTGACCCTTTAAAATTTTTTTAGTCCTGGGCAAGTGACATTTTTCAAAAATTCAGTCCCGGACAAATGCCATTTTCAGAAATCAAGTATGTTAAATTGAAGAGCCGCACATGTGAATCGATTAGCCATGACCAGTTTGCAACTAACAAAAGGCCGATTATCTTTGGTTATCTGCAGGTGGCAGGCATGCCATGGCATGCGTCATTTAAGCTCCTGAATTCACAACATAGTGTTATGCGACTGTGTTATATTCTCAGTTAACCAATCAGACGTCTTGTTAAACAATTTGTGTAAACCGAAGCAGCCAATAAGATTCATCGATAGCCCACATGTGATCTCGATATGCAGGAAAACAACCTGATTTTGACTGATTGGCGGCACAGTGCTCCAAGAATAGGATAGCCCGATGCCCGGGGCTTGTCAAATCTGGATCCGGGCATGTGCCTTTTTCAAAGTTACTTGTCTGTGGGGCTTGTTTTGAAAAATTGGACAAGCTTGTTTTCACAATACACAGGTCTGCAAATATCTCTATTCGATATGACACAGGTCAAACTGTTGTTTATAGACCGTAACTAATCAGTATAAGCAATTAACCACCACGGTGTTTATCACACCATATGCCCAATAATGCGACTTTAGAAAACTTCTCGTGCATATTCAACTATCTATTTTTATTCCTCTAATGTGATTGGTAGAAAGCTTTGAATATAAATTAATCTATTTTTAATAACCGCTCCGATTAGTCAGATATCTACAACCAAGGTACACGTTTCTTACCACCTACCTGAGCAAAGATAAAAAAGATGATGACGTAATTTGCGGGTGTCTCTCAAATTCTCCATTATGAAGAGTATAAAATTATCTCCCTTTGCCAAAATGGTGACGATTTCTCAAATCTGATTATGTTTTTGCAGATAATTCGCGATCAGTCGTGTTATGTATAATGTCAGCGTTAGGTTCTGGTAATTTTATAAATAGTTCGTAGATTTACAATAGTTGGAACTGAATGTATATAAATTTTTGTCTGTGAAAACGTGAAAGTTGATATTTAAATTGAGTTTACGGTAAAGAAAAATGTGGGTGGGGTTTTATAGTAATAACCTTATTGCTTTTTGATTGTGTAGTTTCAGCGTATTATTTTTCTTTGGCATGATTTAAATATAGTATTGAAAACAACAATTAAGATCAATTATGTTTTTTTTAATATTTAGAAATATAGATGACTAGTTGCACTTTCTAGATATTTGAAGTCTATCATAGACTGCATTTATTTATCATATTGCCAAGTTATCTTGTATAGATTGAATAGCTTTGTAGGCTTGACATTGCTATTATTGTATGTTATGACAGCGATAGTAAGAAAAGAAGAAAAAGATATTTTAAATAATGTTATAAATAAACTCCTGCTCACACACTACCACAGAATTGACAGAACAAAAATGATAGTCAATAAAGAACAAATATTAAATACAACATAATGCGTTGGTCATACTGATCTATAGAGACGTAGTCAGTTCTCCTTGAAATTCTTTCACTTCTCCCAGTCTTATTCAAACTCTAAAACTTAGACAGTCACACGCATTATGTTAAGGGGAGCTGCTAACCCTACATAAAATTAATACAATTATGTCTATGTTTACATATTTCATATTATACCGCAAGGTATATTGGTAATAAAAATCTGGGCGTGTGAACTGTTGATCAGGGCAAGTTATTTTTCAGCCAGGGCAGGTAGATTTTTCAACCTACTTGCCCTGGGCTAGTCCCAAATTTTTCATTGACTGACTTTGATCCAGATCAGGCAATATCTCACTGGATGTCATGTGGCAAGGGTGTCGACACACCATGCAGTGGCCACAAAACAGCAAACAAGAACCATGGAACTGAACAAATGTCAGGATATAGCTGCAAGTTATAGTTAGAGCTTTTAGTGAACAAGTGTCAGAATATATCTCCAGGTTATTGTTAGAGCTTTTAGTGAACAAGTGTCAGGATATATCTCTACGTTATAGTTAGAGCTTTTAGTGAACACGTATCCTGATATAGCTTCAGGTCATAGTTAGAGCTTTTAGTGAACAAGTGTCAGGATATATCTCCAGGTTATTGTCAGAGCTTTTAGTGAACAAGTGTCAGGATATATCTTCAGGTTATAGTTAGAGCTTTTAGTGAAGTGACTGTTCAGCTGTAAAATTAAACACTTCAATAACAAAAGTTCAACTAAATTTTTAAAATTACATGAAAGTGAGTTATAAAGTTTTAAAACTTTTGAAGAACTTTCTGTCCCAGAGAAATGTGCTCAGCTGCTTGTGTATATAGCTATAATAATGTTAATTTATTTAGAGGATAACGGACACACTTCAAAAGCCTTCTTGTCAGATTCTACTGACCTGATTTTGAAGTAATTTCTCTGACAATTACCACGGATGAACCTCTACCTAGTATGAACTCTTCTACACATCTGTTACATCTTCAAAACAAATAAAAATTCTAACTACTTGCCCATCTCGTCTTTCTGGAATTTGAGTGTACATGTATTATATATCTTCTTAAGTTGGGTGACTCAAGGTCAGTCAGGTGAGCAATATAGGGCCATCTTGGCCCTCTTGTTCTTATTGACAACAAAGTCTATAAAATTAGACTGAAAGGTTTGATTTCATAAACACGGATCATGCTGGTCCGTGCATCCATGAAGAAATTGATGTAAACGTTTTCTTTTTTGTGTAATGCGTACAATCCAGTTACAATTGGTTTTATTTGATACATAATTGTTTGCCCGAACATATGTAGGCCTTTTGACATGTTGATTTCTTTATATAACAGTAAAAAGATATGTATTGAAATCAGAAGTTTCTTTTTTATGCCCCCCAAAAAATTTTTGGGTGGCATATAGTAATCGCAGCGTCCTTCCGTCCGTCCGGTATTTCGTTTCCAGTCTGTAACTTTGTCATGCATAGATTGATTTTGTTGATACTTGCTACAAATGATCGACATAACATGACGACATGTTACGAGTAAGACCCACACCCTTACCTCAAAGGTCAAGGTCACAATTTGACTTTGTTTGACAACACTTTGAGTTTGTGTGAGATTTAGTTTCCGGCCTGTAACTTTGTCATGCATAGATGGATTTTGTTGATACTTACTACAAATGATCAACATAACATGACGACGTGTCGCGAGTAAGACCCACACCTTTACATCAAAGGTCAAGGTCACAATTTGAATTTGTTTGACAACAATTTGAGTTTGTGTCAGATTTCGTTTCTGGCCTGTAACTTTGTCATGCATAGATGGATTTTGTTGATACTTGCTACAAATGATCAACATAACATGACCATGTGTTGCGAGTAAGACCCACACCAGTAACACAAAGGTCAAGGTCACTACTTGAGTTTGTTTGACAACACTTTGAGTTTGTGAGATTTCGTTTCCTACCTGCAACTTTGTGATGTACAGATGGATTTTTTTGATACTTGCTACAAATGACCGACATAACATGATGATGTGATGTGCATTACACCCAGAATCCCACTTCAAAGGTCAAGGTCACAATTTAACTTTGGTTGATGACACTTTCATTCTGAATGAGATTTCGTGTCCGGTCTTAAAATTTGTCACCTATGGATAAATTTCAAAAACACTTGGCTCAATTCATCAGCATGACATTACAAAGTGTCATGTTTAAGACCAACATGGTACCTCAAAGGTCAAGGTCACACTTTCAGTTTGTTTGACAAGTTTCAGTCTGTGTTAGATCCTTGTTCGATCTATAACTTTGACATATTTGGATATATTTTGAAAACACTAGGCTCAGTTGATAAACATGACATAATTAAGTGTCCCATGTAAGACCCAGAACCTTTCCTCAAAGGTCAAGGTCACACTTTCAATTTGTTTGATATTGAGTGTCTGGTCTGTGACTTTGTCTGTAACTTGGCTCAATTTATCAAGATGACATAACGACGTGTCATAAGAAAAACCTAGACACTGTCACACTTTGAGTATGTATGACAACACTTTGAATCTGTTTGAAATTTCACGTCTGTCCTACAACTTTATCATGCATGGATGGATTTCAAAAACACTTGGTTCAATTTATCAATTGATCAACAATTGATCTGTAACTTTTATTTAGGGATTTTAAAATAGCTTGACACAAGTGATCAGCATGTCATGATAATGTTTCATCTGCACTTAGCTGTTGAAATACCCAGACCATTACATCAGATGTCAAAGTCAAGGTTACACAAAGGTCAAGGTCATGCTTTAATGTAAAAAAAACATGGAACTGCATGTCTAGTCTGAAACATTAGTCCATTACTCTTGATATTCATATATACATCGCTACCTATTATATCATATATTGTTATTTAACACGGACCATTTGGGGGGCATGTGACACTTAATAGTGACGTTTCTTGTTTTTTCAGTATATATGTGAATCAATTACATACCTAGAGCCAATATACATGTAGATTTATCAAAATTTGAAAGTAGGTCATGTTTGTTGTATTCCAAAGAGGCTTATGTCGTGATGTATTGTCTGTTGTGTCTATACAATCTTTCATGTATACTATATGACATTATATTATACAGTCATGAAAACAATTTTTTAAATTACCCAAATCCTGATATTAATGACACTGCTCAAGTAGCGAACCTCCCTCAGAAATTTCTTTTTATAATTTTCAAAATTGAAATGTGTCCCAACTTTTAATACCAAAAAAAAAAAAAAAATCCTGAAAAATAAGGGTCAGGCCCAATACACATCATAAATACAGTATCTGAAATAATGTCAAGTAAGGTTTAAATTGGAAACTCAAAAATGTTTCCTTTACTGATTGATATGGATCTTAGATCTTTATATGTCTTTTAACCCATATCTTTGAAAATCTGGAAGTAAAATTTACCCTTTTTAGTATTAATAAAATCATCTTGTGTGCTGTACAGTTGTTCAACTCTATTGCACAACGTTCAAAGTAAAAGACAATTAAAGAGTGAGATTTAAAGCCTTGTTCATGTATTTTGATTTTAAAAAATGCTTTTCCATTTTTCTACTGGAGAGTGCCAATACTTAGACTGGTTGGCCTGCATGTAATATTTGCTTGGTTTCCTCCCAGAGATGAATTTATATGAATTCAGTATGATAAAAACAGATAATTGATTTTGTTAAAATGTACATGTTGTGCAGTTAGTGGGCCTCTCTAGACAGCCTGTTTTTCTGTTGAACTGTTTCAACTTTAGCAATTAGTTTTTGTAACAAATCATTGAAGGATAAATCTGATAATGAAACTTTAAAAAGTAGGTTAAGTAAAAGACAATATTGTTTGTAAAACTCTTTAAAAAAAACACAAACAAATATAATATCCCCCTTTTGTAAAATTCATTGCCATCAGGGGTGTTTATTTGGGGATTACGGTAAACACATGGTACCTTGTCCAACATTTCTTTCCCTGATGCTCAACAGTAAATTTGGATGAATGGGTTTACTTGGGAGCATCTTTATGACGGATGCCTTGGATACATTCTCATGATTTTCAATTTGATGCTAAACCACAGATATAATGATTACCTAATTCTATGTAACATAGCGTACAAAGCATTCTGTCACTCAAGTCCATACAATTTATTTTAATGGTTTTGAAGTTTGCAGTAATGAATAATGTTTGTTTGTTGCTAACATCTTCAAATAGATTGCACTTTTATTAAAAAAATATCCATTGGCTATTTTGTGTTATAAATTGTTCTAGTGGAGACATTGAAGATAACATATCTGGATCTTTTTGTGTCTTAATTTAAAAACAAACTTGACACCAATCAAACATCTTTGTTATAGACAGAGACTATAAATGGTTTGAACCATATATTTGACATTTAGCTGAACCCGGCTGGCTTAGTAGCACGGGTAACTGTCAAGGGTAACACAGGTTTTGCGAGTTGTGTTATCACAGTTCTTGTAACAGACATTAAGAAACAGCAAAAAGACCTTTTCAGCAGCATTTTGAGTGATTGGTACAGCTAAGCTATTCCTTAAAATACTCTCTGTCTTCACCCATAATTTCTTAAAATGACTTTTCTGAAACAGCTGAATAGGTATTTATAATTGAAACTTGATAATAATTTTTCTTTGATAGTAGCTTTTTTGACAATTATAGTCGAAAAGAAATGTATGAAAATGCACGTTACAAAACACCTTTAAGTGCTGTATAAGGCACTCATTGAAATATATCTCACTAGTAAAACTTGTATTAATTAGTTAAAGTCATCATATTTAGTATGTTCCATGATAGGCATTAAAATGAGATAAGATATGCAAAGAGAAATAATGATTTAGAGGAAAGTTAGCTTTTGCAAAATTTTGTTAAAGAATTCAAGCTCTAGGGGAATACCATTTCTGTTAGTCGAGCACTGGGGTGCCCCTGTGTTTAAATTGCCTTTGGAGAAGCTCGTGCAGTAACATTAAATTGTGGGCATTTCCCAATGTAGACAATGTTCACTGGCCTGGCCAAAATTAATGGAATAAATTATTTGCATTTTATTTCATTTTAACAAGTAGTCATTATAATGTTTTGAATTTTGTTTCGACTCCAAACAATGAAATATTTAGAATATGGTATTGTGATAGACTGACTATATAGATCTATACATGTGAATTATTTTTATATCGGAGTATCTGTTCTTTAATCAATAGAGTTCTGTTGGAAATTCAGATTTTGGAGTTTTTGTGTGGGTAAAGCCATTACTGATCTTTGCGTCTAGACTGGCTGTGCTAAGATCAATACTAGGCGCGCACAAAATTATTGACATTGTTTTTCCATAAATTTGAATAAATGTCTTTCCTGGGCATATTTTTTTTTGAGAAGAATGTAACTTTACGGTTCCAGCGGTGGAAATGTTAATCCATCAGCATGTAGGATATATCAGTGCTATGTAGGTTTACCATGAAAGTAAAGACTTGTTGTTTCACAAACCTCATTAAGTGATGATTGCTTGAAACGAGATTTCTGCCATTTCTGCACGATCATGATTATGAAATCAGCTGAATTAGCAAAATCTCTACGTTATATAATAAACTGTATACGTGTATATGTGTATATGCATCACAATGGTGCCTGCCGGAAGATCTGCTTTGGCCAAGTGGTCTGAGGCAATGTTTCAAGATCATTTGGTGCTAGTCTATTGGAAGGGTCCTTGCTCTTCCAACTTGGACCGTTCAGATAATAAGCATTCTGATTGTAATGGTCCATGATTCCAGTAACCGGGAAACCCACAGACCATAATCTCGTAAAATCTCAAATTGTCACATAAATATTTCTACTGATGAGCCCTGTGTCCTGGCAATTTTTACAAATGTTTATGTACAATACATTTCATTATGAACAAGGTGAAAAGTCTATGTTAGCCAGATATAGTAAATGCAAGCTTCTTACTGCATAATAATCTGCATTAAGTTCAAATAGGATTGAATGCATAAAAGCAAGCAGTGATTTCACGAATTCTTAGCATCGTGATTTTTTTCCAAACCATTACGATTTTCGCACTATCGAATTGTGGTTCAAAGTGGCATGATAATATAATTACTATATTTGAGTAGTTTTATGTTTATTTCATTTTCATGTTTATAAGTATATTGTCACATACAATTTTCAATAGATGTCACTTGGATTTTTAGCTCACCTGAGCCAAAGGTTCATAGGTGAGCTTTTATGCCAGCCTGGTGTCCGTGGTCCATCATTAACTTTTAGCTTCGGACAACTTCTCCTCTAAAACAACTGGGCCAATTTTGATATAAGTTCACAGAAATGTTCCTTGGGTGACCCTCTACCAAGCTTGTTCAAGCCATCTTGATTTGTCATAAAACATGGCTGCTATAGGGCGGGGCGAGTTTATTAAGTAAAATCTTTAAAAAAACTTCTTGTCAGAAACTACTGGCTCAGTTTTAAAAATAAGTTCACAGAAATGTTCCTTGGGTGACCATCTACGAAGTTTGTTCAAGCCATCTTGATTCGTCAAAAAACATGGTGGCCATGGGGTGGGGTTAGTTTACTATATAAGCTTTAGTAAAAACTTAAAAAAATATTCTTGTCAGAAACTACTGTCTCGATTTTAAAATAATTTCACAGAAATGTTTCTTGGGTGACCCTCTACCAAGTTTGTTCAAGCCATGCATTTTGATTCGTCAAAAAACATGGTGGCCGGGAGATGGAGTTAGTTTACTATATATATAAGCTAAAGTAAAAACTTAAAAATATTCTTGTCAGAAACTACTGGCTCGATTTTAAAATAATTTCACAGAAATGATCCTTGGGTGACCTTCTACCAAGTTTGTTCAAGCCATCTTGATTCTTCAAAAAACATGGCCACCAGGGGGTGGGGCAAGTATAATTAGTAAAAACTAAAAAATCTTCTTGTCAGAAACTACTAGCTCGATTTTAAAATAATTTCACAGAAATGATCCTTGGGTGACCTTCTACCAAGTTTGTTCAAGCCATCTTGATTCTTCAAAAAACATGGCAACCAGGGGATGGGGCAAGTATAATTAGTAGAAACTAAAAAATCTTCTTGTCAGAAACTACTGGCTCGATTTTAAAATAATTTCACAGAATTGATCCTTGGGTGACCTTCTACCAAGTTTGTTCCAGCCATCTTGTTTCTTCAAAAAACATGGCTGCCAGGGGATGGGGCAAGTATAATTAGTAAAAACTAAAAAATCTTCTTGTCAGAAACTACTAGCTCGATTTTAAAATAATTTCACAGAAATGTTTCTTGGAGGACCCTTCACCAAATTTGTTCAAACTGTAGTGATTCATCAAAAAACATGGCAGGCAGGAGGTGGGGTTAGTTTAGTATATAAGATATAGTAAAAACTTAAAAAATCTTCTTGTCAGAAACCACCGGATCGATTTTAAAACAATATCGCAGAATTGTTCCTTTGGTGACCCTTTACCAAGTTTGTTCAAGCTGTTGTGATTTGTTAAAAAACATGACTGCCACAGTGAGGTGCTAGTTTACTATATAGGCAGTTATAATAAAAATTCAAAAGCCTTCTTGTCAGAATCTACTGACCTGATTTCGATATAATTTTACTGACATTTACCATGGGTGAACCTCTACCAAGTTTAAACTCTTCTACGCATCTGTAACATCTTTAAAACAAATAAAAATTCTATTTACTTGCTTATCTCGTTTTTCTGGAATTTTGAGTGTACATGTATTATGTAATCTACTGAAGTTGGGTGACTCAATGTTAGTCAGGTGAACGATATAGGGCCATCTTGGCCCTCTTGTTTATAATGATGTCAGTGCTAAAACTGGACATATTTTACAACACATGCAGTGTTTGGGAAAACAGGAATATATTTTAAATGCATCACTGAAATATGTTTTATACCATTTATATATAAAAGTTAGGCATGACCTTAATGCTCTAACAATTTTGTAAGTGTCTCCTCTCCAAGCAGGTATCCTCCATGGGTGTGTGATCCCCGCTACCATTTTACTTACCTCTCTCATGAGCTTGCGGCTTTAAGCTCCAGTGATAAGAGTTTACATGGGGAAGGTTTGGATTTATGTGTTGGCTGCTAATATCCTCTAGATTCATGTGATGGAGACTTCCCCTTAACAGTACTGTCATCATAGTTATACAATAACTTAATTTTTGAAAACGAAGACATTATGAAAGATTGTTTAAACTGGTTGAGTTACCCTTAACTAAAATAATTAAGTATTAAGAATGTAGTCCACCCAACTCAGATAAACAAAGCCATTTGTGAACACCAATATTAACATTCAAGACAAGTCGTGGGCCAAGGTATCATAAAACACACCCTGGTACAAATAAATTAAAACAAACAAAACACAAGTTTAATATGTAATACATAATAATAATTCTGATATAGGTCTGTAGTTCAGTAGGTCAGACAGATTTAAGTACCAGTTTGATAGTTTATTGTGCATGACTTGTACCTGCTACATGCACGTTTTACAGGTTGTCTTTCTCATCTTTGTCTGGTATTTGGAGGTTTATGTCAGGTATAGAATAATATTCATAACGAGGGGCTAGAGGAGCTACATCACCATAATGCAGCATATGTGCTTGTTTGTTTATAATCATTATACATTGTTCATAATTATACATCAGTTGTTTATAATCATACACACCAGTGTTTTCTACAGCTCCAGTTTTTTGGGGGTCATTGATGACCCACTGACTAAAAATCTGGGTGTCATTTTCAAAATGTGGGGGTCATCAGTTGACTAGTTTGAACTTAATCAACTTGAATAAATGGAGGTAAAAAATACATATTTTACTAATACAGTTTAACTTCCTTTTTCACACAAATTTCTCATTCAAAGCTGCAATTTCAGTTAACAACTTCAAAACAATTTAACTTCAAACGAATGTTTTGCTTCTGGCAACAAGTTACAAAAACTATAGAAAGTACATGTAGTTGTTTTTATGATCATGACCATTGTTTATAATCATACACACCGTTTATAAGCATGCATCCATTGTTTATAATCATACACACACATTGTTTATAATCATACATTGTTAGCTCACCTGAGCCGAAGGCTTACAGATGAGATTTTGTGATTGCCTGGTGTCCGTCGTTTGTCGTCCATTGTTAACTTTTAGCTTCTAACAACTTCTCCTCTAAAACCACTGGGCCAATTTTGATATAACTTCACATAAATGTTCCTTCGGTGACCCTCTACCAAGTTTGTTCAATCCATCTTGATTCGTCAAAAAACATGATCACCAGGGGGTGGGGCAAGTTTAATTGGTAAAAACTTAAAAAATCTTCCTGTCAGAAATTACTGGCTTAATTTTACAATAATTTCACAGAAATGTTCCTTGGGTGACCATCTACGAAGTTTGTTCAAGCCATTTTGATTCGTAAAAAAAAATTGCCGCCAGGGGGCGGGGCAAGTTTAATTATTAAAAACTTAAAAAATCTTCTTATCAGAAACTACTGGCTTGATTTTAAAATTATTTCACAGAAATTTTCCTTGGAGGACCCTTCACCAAGTTTGTTCAAACCATCTTGATTCGTCAAAAAACATGGCAACCAGGGGTCTGGGCAAGTTTAATTAGTAAAAACATAAAAAATCTTCTTGTCAGAAACTACTGGAATGATTTTAAAATAATTTCACTGAAATGTTCCTTTGGGGACCCTTCAAAATTCAAAATATCAAAATTCTAACCACTATCCCATCTCATTTTTCTGGAATTTTGAGTGTACATGTATTATAAAATTATGATCTACTTAAGTTTGGTGACTCAAGGTCAGTCAGGTGAGCGATATAGGGCTACTTGGCCCGTTTGTTTATAATCATACACACATTGTTTATTATCATACAAACACATTGTTATAATCATTCGCACATTATTTATATTTATATTATATTATACATTATTTATTTTGAAGGACACAAATGGTAAAATATAGAATTGAACGAAATTTGAGAAATGCTTAGAGAATTTTCTTCAATACCAATAAGACATTTAAAAATACAACCATAAATACCTTTGTACTTATTTTAAGGTAAGATAAAACAGAGAAGCATACTTTAAAATACAGCATTCATGAATGTCAAGCTTATAAACATTTCCATACACAAGTGAGTATGCCCTCCGTAGCCACCCCATTGTGTCTCTCGTGCAACTTGCTTTCCAAAAGTCCACACTTACATTATTGTTTTAAATTTTTTAAGCAAATACCTTGTTTAGTAAATGTTGGTGAAATCAGACCCCGCGCCCTTATAAATATTTTGAATAAGGAATTATTTTAAAATATTAAGATCCTAGTGATAACAGTTAGTTGCCATATCTATTTTGACTTTTGACAACTTTAAAGTTTCATCTCCAACCCATGCTAGGTGATTGAACTGCACATATTGAAATTGCTATATATAATAGAAAGTCCCGGATAAGAGTCAAATTACGTAATGTTCTGCAACTGCCTTTCTCATCTAAAGTTATGTAAATATTGCTCATCATATCCTCATGTTACTGTTTGTCAGGATATTCAACATCTTGTAACTTATTTTCTTGAATATTTGTGCAATTATTACTTTTCTTTTCTGTCCAGTCGATAGCAGAAAATATTGTTTTTGTTCTTGTCATTAAACTTGCTTAATCCACATGTGGCTGTACAGAAAATATTTGACATGTTTGATCATTTTAAAATCTGTATTTTATATAAACTAAATATATTGTGTATTTCAGGTCTTGTGAAGATCGCAGAAAGTCTCGGTTTGTCATTATTGACCCCCAGGAAGAAGATTACTGTACTGTTGATAGGTAACCACTCTGCAGGAAAAAGTTCTTTTATCAACTGGTAAGAATGACTTGAGATTTTATATGTCATGAATAAAATATAAAAGCATATCTTAACGAGTATTTACCTTTGTATTGTAAGGGGTTTGTACTATTTATTGTTCATTCCCCCAAACTTACATTGTTAATATAATCAGAAGTACTGTATAGGAATTTTGTGTAGTCAAATTGAGGTATTATACCCTGAAATATAGCCAGTATATTAATGCCTTGGACATGGGCCGAATGTGAGATGTAAGCTTCTCACTGGCATAAAGGATTAAATACCCCCGAAAACGTGAATTATAAGACGTTTTAATGTAGTGAGGTAAAAAGTCCCTAGAAGTCTTAACATAGTGAAGTAAAATGTCCCTAAAAGTGTTAACATAGTGAGGTAAAATGTCTCTAGAAGTGTTAACAAAGCGAGGTAAAATGTCCCAAGAGGTGTTAACATCGCAAGGTAAAATGTCCCTGGAAGTGTTAACATCGCAAGGTAAAATGTCCCTGGAAGTGTTAACATAGTGAGGTAAAATGTCTATAGAAGTGTTAACATAGCGAGTTAAAATGTCCCTGGAAGTGTTAACATAACGAAGTAAATGTCCCTAGAATTGTTAACATAGTGAGGTAAACTGCCCCTGGAAGTGTTAACATAGCGAGGTAAAATGTCTCTGGAAGTGTTATTATAGTGAGGTAAAATGGCTCTAGAAGTGTTATCATAATCTGGTAAAATGTCCCTAGAACTGTTAACATAGTCTGGTAAAATGGCTCTAAAAGTGTTAACATAATCTGGTAAAATGTCTCTAGAAGTGTTAACATAGTGAGGTAAAATGTCTCTGGAAGTGTTAT
This sequence comes from Panopea generosa, assembly GCA_029582155.1. Classification (NCBI taxonomy): domain Eukaryota; kingdom Metazoa; phylum Mollusca; class Bivalvia; order Adapedonta; family Hiatellidae; genus Panopea; species Panopea generosa. The sequence goes on along the minus strand of CM055899.1, from coordinate 25,111,235 downwards.
CGAGTTTGGTAAAATGTCCCTAGAAGTGTTAAAATAGCGAGGTTAAATGTCCCTAGAAGTGTTAACATAGTCTGGTAAAATGTCCTTAGATTAACATAGTGAGGTAAAATGTCCCAAGAAGTGTTACAGACCGTAATCTGTTCAAGTACACCAAACGGATGCAAACGAAACGAATATCAAACTCGTTTTAAACGATATACAAACGGACTTAAAATGCGAACGAAACGATACACGGACGCAGCAGGGCGAATGATCCACGAACGATACAAAACGATAATGCAAACTTTAAACGCACCAAATAATAAAGAGCTGGATATCCTCTAATATTGTCGTAGTTATATTGACAATGAAATAAATAACTAAACAAAATGATTGCTCTCTTTGTCATTTAAAATCTTTAAATTGCTATACCTGTAACTTTAATTTAATTTCTTTGTTATAAGTTTTAATCCCGAATTATCCTTGAAAAACATTGCCTCGGGCATCGTTTTTTACTTGCAAAAGTGTGATAAAACAATCAGATGACGCATGACTGGCTAACGCAACAACCCCAATTAACTGATTTAATTATCTGAACACCGATTTATGTTGCTGTTCTGTTATATGATTGCCAATCAGGAAAAGTTTTCACGCAATTTTAGAAAATCTGTTTGTTACACCAAAACCTTTCCACTTAGGGCTTTGCCAGAATTGTATATAAAAATTGTTCATATATGTATACTAACACACGTAAAGGGTTGGTGTTTGTTTGTAACTGGTCGTATTCCAAAATGTTTGTTTTCAATATAGGCATTTGTTAGTAAAATATTACTATTAAGCTGATAGAGTTATTAATAACTACACATACCTAAGTTTGTGTACAGAATGAACACGCTGTCCCTTTCACTACCTCCTTGTGCCAATGTCCGATGACGTCAACAGTGAAACAAACATTTTATTCACTAAGTCGGTATCTTTGAAATTTTTGATGGAAGGATATCAGGAATTCTATCGGTGTAATGTACATAAAAGTCCTTGAAAGCGTCAGACGGAAGTACATGTACCAGCGATTTTAGAAGCCATGCCACAAGACATAAAACTTTTACCCTTAAAGGCATCTTTTTTATGGAAACATCCCCGCCTCCCCCATGCATTTACTGTAGTGAAATAGAACACGACGTTAAATGACGCAAGAAACTGTCAGAGTGACGACATTGCACATTGCCACGATGTCAAAAATAAATTATTTCGGAGTTATAGACATAAAGTGTGTGCGTTCGCTACATAAATTAAAGCATGTGTATTTGTAAATATTTTTATCTTTGCGGATTATATAAATTAGTTTGTTTAATGAATTGTCATAATTGTTTAACATGACTATTTATCGAAATTCATAACTGGAATTAAAATTGGAAAAATATCTGTAAATAATGCATTATTCCTGTAAATAAAATAAATACTTGCTGAGGCGTCTATATTCTGTTTATTGCATAATAGCAGATTATACACCACTGCAGATATAAAAAACACGGACTGGTTCACATTTATTTACTATATACTTGTTCAATTACGTAATGTTAACGTTGGTGTAAACCAGTCTTGCAATGTTTGGCCAATCTAATGATTACGTGACCGTAACGTGTTTATCTGATATAATTGACATGCCCCGTACCATGTGTATTAAAATTTTAATGATTGAATTTTATGAAACATATTAATCTGCTGTCACGCTACAAATCATCAACTATATGGTAGACCATATCTAACATAGTGTGGCTTAGTTAACAATATTTCATAATGATTTTAATCAATATTTCAGATAGATTTTAATCAATATTATTTTAATTTATTTAATTCATATATATTATCATAATATAAAACCCGGTGATTTCTTTAAATATCTAGTTTTTATTATTTATTCTACTGCGGTGTTACAATTGGACAACCGGAGATGATGTGATTGGTGAACATGTCGTGTAAACGTTAAATGGTAAAAGATACACGCTAAACGATTTGAACGCAAACGCAGGCTAAAATGCGTTCAGTATCGTTTTGAACTGCATTTTCGTATTTTTTCTAACGTTTATCATAAAAAAAATGCAAACCATTAACAAAACTAAAATGCATTTCAAACGCAAAACAAACGCGTTTGACACGCAAAACAAACGCAATTGAAATGCATTTTTGGTGTACTTGAATGGATTATGGTCTGTACAATAGCGAGGTAAAATGTCTCTAGAAGTGTTAACAAAGTGAGGTAAAATGTCTCTGGAAGTGTTATCATAGTCTGGTAAAATGTCCCTAGAAGTGTTAAAATAGCGAGGTTAAATGTCCCTAGAAGTGTTAACATAGTCTGGTAAAATGTCCCAAGAAGTGTTAACATAGTGAGGTAAAATGTCCCTAGAAGTGTTAACAAAGTGAGGTAAAAAGTCCCTAGAAATGTTAACAAAGTGAGGTAAACTTCCCCTTCAGATGTTAACATAGCGAGGTAAAATGTCCCTAGAAGTGTTAACATAGTAAGGTAAATGTCTCTAAAAGTGTTAGCAAAGTGAGGTAAAATATCCCTAGAAGTGTTAACATAGCGAGGTAAAATGTCCCTGGAAGTGTTAACACAGTCTAGTAAAATGTCCCTAGAAGTGTTGATATAGTGAGGTAAAATGTCCCTAGAAGTGTTTACAAAGTGAGGTAAACTGCCCCTAGAGGTGTTAACATAGTCTGGTAAAATGTCCCTAAAAGTGTTAACATAATCTGGTAAAATGTCTTTAGAAGTGTTAACATAGCGAGGTAAAATGTCTCTAGAAGTGTTAACATAATAAATGTCCCTGGAAGTTCTGCTGTGAGGTAACCATTGTTCGAATTTTTAATGATAGTGAGATAAAGTTTTAACATAATGAAGTAAAATGTCCCAGGAAATTTAAAAATAATGAAGTAAAATGTCCCTGGAAGTTTTAAGCATAATGAAGTAAAATGTCCTGGAAGTGTTAACATAATGAAGTAAAATGTCCCTGGAAGTGTTAACATAATGAGGTAAAATGTCCCTAGAAGTGTAAACAAAGTGAGGTATACTGCCCCTACACGTGTTAACATAGCGAGGTAAAATGTCCCTAGAAGTGTTAACATAGTCTGGTAAAATGTCTCTAGAAGTGTTAACATAATGAGGTAAAATGTCCCTAGAAGTGTTAACATAGTCTGGTAAAATGTCCCTAGAAGTGTTAACATAGTCTGGTAAAATGTCTCTAGAAGTGTTAACATAGTCTGGTAAAATGTCTCTAGAAGTGTTAACATAATAAATGTCCCTGGAAGTGTTAACATAATGAAGTAAAATGTCCTTGGAAGTGTTAACTTAATTAGGTAAAATGTCCCTGGAAGTGTTAACATGATGAGGTAGAATGTCCCTGGAAGTTTTTAACATAATAAAGTAAAAGTGTCCCTGGAAGTGTTAATATGATGAGGTAAAAATGTCCTTAGGCCAAAACAAAATAATACTGTGGTTCTGGTAACATGCTAAAAAAAGTAGGGTAGATAGGTAGGTAGGAAAAACATTTTATTTTTTAAAATTATTTTATTTTGGCTAAACTGGACCTGTAGTATGGATATATGAATTAGATACCACTACCATACAGACTATAAGAAGAGAAAAAATATAGTTTAATAAAATATTTTTGGTTGTACAGTTCTGAGTATCTGTTGTTATATGATCTGACATTTTAACTGTAGAATTTTTCGATGTGCGGCTGCAAACAGCTAGACCAAAAATGAGCAATATGGTGGAAAAACTAATACCAGTCATGTGGAAAGTACTTTCTGTGAAGACTAGTCACTTGCCATCATTGCGAGCTTTGAAGTGTGGCTGATAGATTTTAACTGTTACTTTTAAGTTCAAGCTTTCTACATTTTTTTAAACTAATTTTGGATGTATGAGCAAGATTATCATCCAGCTTCACAAGGTTGGGATCAGACAACTGTACAATATCATGAAATCAAATTGAATTCTTTGAACACCTTTGGTAGATGAGCTTCCAAGAAACATCCATGCCAAATATCAACTTCTATCAATTGGTTAAGGAGGAGATGTTGTTTGAAATAAATGTGAATGGATGACGGATGGTTAGTGGTCACAATAGCTCACCCAGAGCATGTGCTCAGGTGAGCTAAAAAGGACATGCCTGCTATTTAATTTTTAAATCTAAAATCAACATTTTATGTCTAAATTCATTGTAAAATCTGACAAAATAATAGAGCAACCTTTTAATAGTAGTACAAACATGTCTATGTTATACATGTACATTATATTTATAATAAAGGAATATTTATGACAATGTATCTATAAACCTCATGACTGAACCATCATATCTTAAAATTTGGCTGAAAAATAGCTTGCCCTGATCAACGACAGTTCACTTGCCCAGATTTGTATTACCAATACACATTGCGGAATATGAAATATGTAAATATAGAACTGAATATATTTCTATCAGTATGCCCGACTTATTATGTTGTATTTTATCTTTGTTCTTTACTGACTATCATTTCAGTTCTGTCGACTGTGACAGTGTGGGAGCAGGAGTTTGTTTAAATACCTTTCTCATCTTTTTGAATTCTAACTATCATAACATACAATAATGGCAATGTCAAGCCTACAAAACTATTCAATCTATCAAAGAAACTTGGCAATATGATAAATAAATGCAATCTATGATAGCCTTTAAATATCTAGAAAGTGCAACTATTCAACTATATTTCAAATATTAAAAAAAAACACACACATTATTGGTCTTAATTGTTGTTTTCAATACTATATTTAATCATGCCAAAGAAAATTATACGCTGAAATTACACAACCAAAAAGCAATAAGTTTATTACTATAATACCCCACCCACATTTTTCTTTACACATGCCCGGTTCCAGATTTGACAATCCCAGACATCGGGCTATCCTATTCTTGGAGCACTGAATGTAATGGCCAGAACTGTCACCGCAGAAAAGGCCATTTTCCATGCTTTTCCAATATCGCGAAAAACCGTTTTGCAAGCGGCGCTCGTAAGAATTGTACATTTGTGAAAATATTGGATTTACCAAATGCCGTATTCGCGTATAGTCGATTCGGCTAGTGACTGCCAGCAAATGCCATAAAATAATTTAGGATCAGGGTCAAAAAGATAGGATCGGTCGGGTTACCGGAACCACAATTTTATTTTGTTTTGGCCTTTTATAAGTTTGGACATAATGAGGCAAAATGTTCCAAGAAGTTAGTTATCATTAGAAGTACATCCAAACCAAGGAAAAGTATCTTTGAGTGCTGTTATAGTGAGGTAACCCTTCTCCACTTCTGAAGTGCCAACCCATTAAGTTTACCCAGAATATCCAAGTACAAGTTTTCGTTATAGTTGCAATATTGTTATGAAAATTGTTTGTACTTTTCATTTAATATTCTCTTTTAAGATGTAGGCAAAAATTTTAGAATTTGTTTGTGTTTTATGTTTGTTTTAAACTTTTGAGTAAGATAATCATTGAAAATAGAGATTATGATCAAAAAGGGAATTTTCTAAATTTGCGAAAAAGCTGACGGAGCTAACTGGTATGGGATTAATATCGAGTTTGTAACCCGTTGCTGTTAATTACAGCTTGACAACGCCTCCTCATGCTCCCTGATGGTCCTTTGTAGGATGTTGTTCCATTCTTGGACCAGCATGGCATCAAGCTTCTGGATGCTTCTTGGCTGGACTTGAAGGATTGAAATTCCAAGCTGCAACTTATTCCACACATGCTCGACGGGATTGAGGTCAGGGGACTGGGCTGGCCAGTCCAGACGTGCAATCCCCTCCCTCTGAAGGTACTCCCGCACAGTATGGGCAGCATAAGGACAGGCATTATTGTCCATTAGAATGAACCCATCACCCACTGTACCAGCATACAATCTTACCTGGGTATCCAGAATCTCATCTCTATACTTCTGGGCATTCACTGTACCCCGGTCAAGGTCAAGGAGGTCTGTACATCCATCCCAGCTGACCCGCCCCTGACCATCATAGAGCCGCCTCCATAGTTGTCATGCTCAGCAATGATCTCTCCCCTCACAGGCCTTCTCCATACCCATGCGCACATATCTGTATATTCTCGGCATTACCTAGACTCTTCTGTAAAAAGGACAGGTCGCCAGTCCTCTCTGGTCAATGCCATGTTAAATATTTGGTGCTTAGCAAACTTTGAGTATTATATTAGTTTTCAATTAAATTATTGATTTATGCTGTTTTTGAGATATTTCATGTCCTGACTATCATAAAGAAAATCTGGTTCTGACAATGAATTTTAAACAAATACATAATATTATGTCATCCTGGCAGTGTACAAAAAGTTCTGTCACTCCCTTCGATGTTATTGATCAGTAGTGAAATACAAATGTTGGATGAATACCAAATCTGACGCACAGTCATCCAGACTTAAAACAGTCCTTTAAATCTTGAAATATGAAAAATGTCTGTTTGCATAAAATCTTCACACACTTTTCACAGTATGTAATAATGTATGCACATTGAATAGACTATCCAGAAATCATATGATCTGGTAGACTGCTGTAGGGTATAAAACAGGACACAGTCATCACACTGGTCCAACATAATTCATACACCTCAGTTATTTCTACACCTTCCAGGTGTGTATCCAGATAGATATTCTTGGGGTGTGTGGGGGGACTAGATAATTGCAGATGATATATATATTTATTAATGTTCAAATTTTATAAGCTCACTCGAGAAATTGTTTTCATAAAAATGAAAAAAATTGTGTGCATGTTTTTGTCTGAGCTCATGCTTTAGTTACTATATATATACATATACAGTTACACGTATGTAAACATTGTGTACTTGGGCACACCTATCTACCTGCGTGCCAACCAGTGCAAGTACTTTTATAGCCATTGTTAAATTATGTATGTATTTGTATTATACTATAAATACAGAGCATTACCATTTGCAGGGAGAGATTACATTCAGGTTGGATAAAGGATTTCATTGTGTCTATCTACACTTATAATTTCATTTAACTTGTCAAAAATAAATGTAGAAAAAAAAAAGTATATTTTAATTGGTATATAAATGTGTACTTCGTTTTTTAATTGAAAAAAACTCTGTTAACAAACAGCTACTGGTGTAAATAGATGGAGAAGCATCATGTGACGTCCATGAGATGAAGGTAGTCTGTATCATATCTGTGGTAAATCACTGTCTCTACTATGGCTGCCTCGTAAGCTCAATGCACGAAGCATGTTGGGACCAATGTGATGATCAACAGTTTTCAACTGTCTTCTTTTTGTCATCAACTGTTACTTAAGTGAAACCACATTGATGACTCAGTTTTAAATCTGGATGTGTAATTTGACATTTGATGATGTTCTTTTTTAATTTATTAGCTCACCTGATCTTAAGGGTCAGCGTAAACTTTTAGCTGTTTTATGTTTGTCTGTCTGGACTGTTGCTGGCTACTTGTTAAGGGTATCTAGGTTGTCTGTCTGGATTGTTGACTGTCACTGGCTACTTGTTAAGGGTATCTAGGTTGTCTGTCTGGACTGTTGCTGGCTGCTTGTTAAGGGTATCTAGGTTGTCTGTCTGGACTGTTTGACTGTCACTGGCTACTTGTTAAGGTTATCTAGGTTGTCTGTCTGGACTGTTGGTTGCTACTTGTTAAGGGTATCTAGGTTGTCTGTCTGGGCTGTTGCTGGCTACTTGTTAAGGGTATCTAGGTTGTCTGTCTGGACTGTTGACTGTCACTGGCTACTTGTTTAGGTTATCTAGGTTGTTTGTCTGAACTGTCAACTGTTGCTGGCTACTTGTTTAGGTTATCTAGGTTGTCTGTCTGGACTGTCAACTGACACTGGCTACTTGTGTAGGTCATCTGGGTTGTCTGTCTGAACTGTCGACTGTTGCTGGCTACTTGTTAAGGGTATCTAGGTTGTCTGTCTGGACTGTTGCTGGCTACTTGTTAAGGGTATCTAGGTTGTCTGTCTGGACTGTTGACTGTCACTGGCTACTTGTTTAGGTTATCTAGGTTATCTGTCTGGACTGTCGACTGTCACTGGCTACTTGTTTAGGTTATCTAGGTTGTCTGTCTGGATTGTCGCTGGTTACTTGTTTAGGTTGCCTAGGTTGTCTGTCTGGACTGTCGACTGTTGCTGGCTACTTGTTTAGGTTATCTAGGTTGTTTGTATGAACTGTCAACTGTTGCTGGCTACTTGTTTAGGTTATCTAGGTTGTCTGTCTGGACTGTCAACTGACACTGGCTACTTGTTTAGGTCATCTGGGTTGTCTGTCTGAACTGTCGACTGTTGCTGGCTACTTGTTAAGGGTATCTAGGTTGTCTGTCTGGACTGTTGCTGGCTACTTGTTAAGGGTATCTAGGTTGTCTGTCTGGACTGTTGACTGCCACTGGCTACTTGTTTAGGTTATCTAGGTTATCTGTCTGGACTGTCGACTGTCACTGGCTACTTGTTTAGGTTATCTAGGTTGTCTGTCTGGATTGTCGCTGGTTACTTGTTTAGGTTGCCTAGGTTGTCTGTCTGGACTGTTGACTGTTGCTGGCTACTTGTTTAGGTTATCTAGGTTGTCTGTCTGGACTGTCGACTGTCGCTGGCTACTTGTTCAGTTGTCTGTCTGGGCTGTCGACTGCTGCTGGCTACTTGCTTAGGTTCCCTAGGTTGTCTGTCTGGACTGTCATCTGTCAATGGCTACATGTTTAGTTTATCTTGGTTGTCTGTCTGGACTGTCAACTGTTGCTGGCTACTTGTTTAGGTTACCTAGGTTGTCTGTCTGGACTGTCAACTGTCACTGGCTCATTGTTTAGTTGTCTGTCTGGGCTGTCGACTGTTGCTGACTACTTGCTTAGGTTGCATAGGTTGTCTATCTGGACTGTCAACTGTCACTTGCTACATGTTTAGGTTATCTAGGTTGTCTGTCTGGACTGTCAACTGACACTGGCTACATGTTTAGGTTAACTAGAATGTCTGTCTGGACTGTCGACTGAAACTGACTACATGTTTAGGTTATCTAGGTTGTCTGTCTGGACTGTCACTGGCTACTTGTTTAGGTTATCTAGGTTGTTTGTCATTTGTCTGTTCATCTTTCATCATCTCATAAAGTTTGGTGTGTGTTCACTTAAATGTCTGTATTTTTCATTGACTCATAACCATACTTACACAGAACTTTTATAATTATAAAAAGAAAATATTTGTGGTAGTGGATTAACTGGCCTTATTGCATAATTACTGTTCCTATTACTGACCCTTAAGGAGACTTGTTTTAAGGGGGTAGAATCAGTACTGAGTGTTGTTTTTAGAGGGTAGATTCAGTACTGAATGTTGTTTTTAGGGGGTAGAATCGGTACTGAATTGTTTTAAAGGGGTAGATTCAGTACTGAGTATTGTTTTTAGAGGGTAGATTCAATACTGAGTGTTGTTTTAAGGAGGTAGATTCAGTACTGAGTGTTGTTTTTAGGGAGTAGATTCAGTACTGAGTGTTGTATTTAGGGGATAGAATCAGTACTGAATGTTGTTTTTAGGGGGTAGAATCAGTACTGAGTGTTGTTGTTTTTAGGGGGTAGATTCAGTACTGAGTGTTGTTTTTAGGGTGTAGAATCAGTACTGAGTGTTGTTTTTAGGGGGTAGATTCAGTACTGAGTGTTGTTTTAAGGGATAGATTCAGTACTGAGTGTTGTTTTTAAGGGGTAGATTCAGTACTGAGTTGTTTTTAAGGGGTAGAATCAGAACTGAGTGTTGTTTTTAGGGGGTATGTTCAGTACTGATTGTTGTTTTTAGGGGCAGAATCAGTACTGAGTGTTGTTTTAAGGGGGTAGATTCAGTACTGAGTGTTGTTTTTAGGGGGTAGATTCAGTACTGAGTGTTGTTTTTAGGGGGTAGAATCAGTATTGAGTTGTTTTTAGGGGATAGAATCAGTACTGAGTGTTGTTTTTAGGGGGTAGATTCAGTACGGAGGCCATGGGCTGCAGCTATTATTAAACCAGCAGTTCTGTCTTGATCCACCAACACTGTCCACTGCACTACTGCAGCTCAACTACCAGAAGTCCTTATAAACAATTGAATAAATGTTAAACACATATGTTATTGGATACATCATATAACTACATTGTATGGCCTTTGTGCCATTGTACTATATGACCAGTGTTCCTCGACTCATATATTATATATATGAAAGTGTCTTGTGTTTTTATGAAGATTGTACTCCCTAAGTGAACTGTTCTGCTCACTGGTATTGTAAATCAATTTGATCTTACAAAGGCCATCAATACTTCTGCAGTACAGTAGTTCATCGACTATGAGGACAAACTGCCGCCTCATGATTCGGATCATACACTGTCCTTGTAAGTGACCTTTTCACATCAGATATTGTCTGCTGACTGAACAGTGTTTTATAGCAGCGTAAATATGATTTGAGTAACAGTAACAATAAATCATCAAGAAAAATAACGTTGAATGTATGTTGGGATGTATCCATTATGATTTCTTAAATCAGTATCATCCATCAATCTGTCTGTTCATCCATCTGCATGGCTTTTCAAATTAAAATTTGCACTTATCATTTATAAATATTTTCTATCCAGTTTTGACATATAAGTAAACCATTATAAATTTTCTGTGCTAATGCTGTGAGAATATAATTTCCAGCTAGAATGGTGCAGACCCTAGTGATTTAAGGAAGCAGAGCATTGTTGCTCGGCAGTTTATGATTATTTAAACTGTCTGGGTACATCTACAGAGTCTGTTTCAGGCATATTTGGACACTTTGCAAAAACTGCAGGGAATTAAGAGTATGGTCTATGCTAACTATTAATCAATAGGATCTTGGTTTAGGAAATTTTTGCACAATACCTTCATCACTGCTGATATCGGCGAGAAACAGTGAGTGAAGGATGAAGTTTGCTGATCGGAACTACAAATTTTGTAGCGACTATTATGGATAAAAAATCAGGAAGCTAGTGTGTAAGAGATTATTCCCTACATGTATGGTAGTCAGTTGTACTCTGCAATCTTTCAACCTCATTTCCATTAGTATCATTGATTATATAAAAGGATAAACTTCTACTCTCTTTCGTTGTGGAACTTGATCTGAAATTTCTTCATTTATAAAATATGATCATCTCAAGTCCCTAAGCTTGCATAACAGCCGTACTGTATGCTAATCTATATGATAGAGTGAAGCATAGATTCTGCCTTGTATTTCTATCTTCTCGGAATATTTTGTAAACAGGGATGCTTCATTTAGATCTTCCCATTTTCATCAGCCCCAGGTGCACAGTTTCCACATAGATCTTTAACAATGTCTTTAAACTGTTGTCAGCTACCAGGCCTGGTTTAAGCTCACCAAGCAACGTGTCTAACTATCAATCCAGGGTCATGAGTTTGAGTCCACGCCCAGTCAGCCTCCATGATGAGTGATATGCAACATTGCGTCCCATTATCATTCATCCTTCATTTTGATCCAATAAGGAAAATTTCAATAAATGGGTCAAGTTGGGACTCAAAAATGGTTGAAATTGTAACATTTCAAAAATCTTCTTTTCAAGAGCCGGCCCAATTAGCTCAGTCGATAGCATGTCTTGGCTATCAATCCAGGGGTTGTGAGTTTAAATCCCTGCTTGGCTACAGTCTCCGTGATGATTGATATACATCCTTGCGTCTCGTTATCATTCATCTCACACCACTGATTCAAGTGGGAAAGTTATCAATTTATTGCGGAGATGGGTTGTGCTCAAGTACTGGTTAACCTTCCATGATCCCAGGAAACAGTGGTTAGATTAACTGATCATCTGTTAGCCCTCAATGGCATAAAAATGACACTAGATATTCACTCAATCAATTCTTTTCAAGAACCAATCAAAGTTATTCACAAATGGCATAAATTATCTCCATGAATAGGGGACTAACATTTGTGCAAATAAAGGGGCTTTAGTATGTAGGGGCCACGTACATGGACTTGAGTTTTAAATAGAAAAACTAAGGGAAAATAGAAATTTTTAAAATGAAATCCCAATTCTAAAAATAGATATCAGGCATGCACTGCTTAATGACTTACACATCATCTTTAGAACTATCTCTAAGATGAACCAAATTCAACAATACGTACCCAATATGGTGGATTAAATTATCTCGTTTTATACTATTGAATTTGTTTTAGCTTGATTGCAAAGAAAGGTCAAACCTATAAATGTAAGTCACTCTGGAGACAGCTTACTTTCTGGATAGAACCAGAACTGAGTGTTTTTTAGATGCATTTGGCTGAGCTAGGGATCAAACCTGTAATCTTTGGCATGAGCTGCTAACACTATTGAAGGTTTTGTAACTTGATTGATATTTCCTAAAATGCATTGCAGTTTTAAGGAAGTATATTGGTCACATTATACTGACACCGGGTAGGCCAGACCCAGACCTAGAACTAGCCTCCTAATGCTGAGCACCTAGGGAGCAAACACATGGTGAAGCATTTAACCCCTGATTGGAGGGTCATGGGTTAGATCCTCTGCCATGATTATGTTGCGTCCTTGAGTAAGACATATTTTCTGCATATCCTTAGTACTTGTTCTACCCAGGAAGACTGAATCGATCGTAATTTGTATAAGTTGTAATAACAAAGTAAAATAGAAAAGTGAAAAGCTTCTAGGACCATTTTACAAGTTTTTGGTATGAGTCTGCCAGGTATCGAACTGACAACCTTCAGTATGCAAGGTGAACGCTCTACCACTAGACCACCACTTCCATTTGTATCGATTTAAGAAAAATATATATTTGTTAAGACAGCATTTTTCCCCTGATATACTACATGTAAGCAGGAATACTGTTTAATTTTTTAATCATGGCGTGTATGCAAAGTTCAGTATATGTTGGCCTGTTTTAATAGATCATAACTAAAAGGACTCAATGTATTTGTATATAAACTTTTTATGCAAAAATCAACATACTGCTTTTTAAAATCAGCACATGAGCACAAATACATTGTTAAAAATAGCATCACAAGTTATAAATAGAACATATTAAGTGTCGCCAGTTACACATTATACATAACAAACACAAAAATTGCATGTCACAAAACAGTATCAGTGAACTAAAATTGATTTTTACTTATGATCATGCTTCGAATAAATCTTTACCTCTGCAGGAGTATATACTGGTAACCATTTGGAGATTACTTCACCCACATGCTTACATTGGAAACTTCACGTTTTTAAGAAATAATTTTAAATTTTGTAAAACTGGTGTTGTCATGCTAGTTGTGTAATTATGAGGGGTCAAATCTGAACAAAAGTACAAATATTAATGAACATGTCCAATACTTGTTTTTCTATTCCACCATTTACAATTACTGAAACAATTGTACACAGTCACTTTGTACAATTACTGAAACAATTGTACACAGTCACTTTGTACAATTACTGAAACACTTGTACACAGTCACTTTGTACAATTACTGAAACAATTGTACACAATCACTTTGTACCTGCTTATCACCCTAAAACATGTCATTGGGGAACCTTTTCCAAAACAGAAATATAGAGATATAAATTTTATGATATTTCAATTTTATTTTATGTATACCAATACTAGTTTCAACAGAGGGGATTATAGGTGTGTCTGTCTGTCCGGCATCAAGTGTCTGGCATCTGTCCGGAATGATTGCTTAAAAAGTATTGAAGCTAGCTTTGGAAATCAAATTTAACCGGTAGGGGATTTGGTTGCGGTATTCTGGTGTCTTGTTATATAAGAATTCGTGCCATTATACATAATGAACAGTATATAAGGTGATTTGTGAAACTTGATATAACGTGTTTTATCTACGGCTCCAAAATTTATAGTTGCTATTTCCAACCAGATTTGTTAAGAACTCGTTCCAACCAGATTTGCTAAGAACTCGTTCCAACCAGATTTGTTAAGAACTCGTTATAAAAACTGATAAATTAATTGAAAAATCTAAATGAATTGTGATATTTTTTTGAAGTTTTATTTTTCCATCCATGACCACCAATTGAATCTTCACCAAAAGCATTACATTATAAATACTATAAGTCTCTACTCAACATCAAGTATTATTTAACTCTAAACTTGCCATATAAATATAGAAGAGCTATGTCTAATTTCTGCTGCTCTAGCAATGATCTAATGATACAAAAGGGAAGACATAAAGGAATTGATAGGCATTTAAGATACTGCTTTTTCTACTTAAGGGCAAACACATATTTTATTGAAGATGAATATCATTTTTTTCCGAATGTCCATTGTATAACAACATGAGAGCTACTTATTTTAAAGATATATGGTTAAGAAACAGCACTCATAATTTATTCTATTCCCTTATGTCATTTTCAAAATCAGATGAAATTTTGTCAATCGCTAAATATTTATATTACACAATGAACACTAGAAAACTAGAAGTTAATATTCTATAGGTACTTTAATAATATCCTTTGTAATGCTACAATTACATTTATTATTTGTATATCTGTCACTCTATTGTGAAATTGTATTGTTTGTATTTTGGGCCATAGGCCTATATTACCAAATAAAATATTATTATTATTATTATTATTATTATTATTATTATTATTATTATTATTATTATAATATAATTGTACCATACTTGTGCTCCAATTATATCTGAATAATACAGAGTTTACTTATGGTTGTAACTCCTATGCATGGCTTGAATAATCCAATACTCTGCCCTGTTTATCACACATACATTAAGCTATGGAAAGTTATTGTCATATTTTCACGAGAAGCCATTTGTTTACTTCTCAATCGGACACTTTCTGTATTGCCATTGGAGAACCATAGATTTCACAGAAATGAATCGCGTGTCAATCACGTGATGTAAAGTGTGCATAAGATGGCAAAAGCTGAATGTCATTATTTCCAAACAAAGGCATTTTTCACCAAATTATCAATACATATGATAAGAAATTATAAAAATAATTTAATAAGAAAAAAAGAAGTAGTCATTTCATGATAAGGAGAAATAGAGACATTCTGTTAATTTCCGCAGATAATGTCAGCTCTCACCCTGTCCATATGGGGAATTTTCTAAAGCATAATGTTTATAATGCAGTTCAACTTTAACATGGTCTGGCTCTTTGGCTTCAGTGAACCGCGCTTTATCTATACTGCAGTTCAACTTTATCATGTTCACGCTCTTTGGCTTCAGGGAATCGCGCTTTATCTATACTGCAGTTCAACTTTAACATGGTCCCGCTCTTTGGCTTCAGGGAACTGCGCTATATCTTTACTGCAGTTCAACTTTATCATGGTCCTGCTCTTTGGCTTCGGAGAACCGCACTATATCTATACTGCAGTTCAACTTTATCATGGTCAGACTCTTTGACTTCAGGGAACCGCGCTTTATCTATACTGCAGTTCAACTTTATCATGGTCAAGCTCTTTGACTTCAGGGAACCAAGCTTTATCTGTACTGCAGTTCCAACTTTATCATGGTCCGGCTCTTTGGCTTCAGGGAACCACGCTTTATCTATACTGCAGTTCAACTTTATCATGGTCAAGCTCTTTGACTTCAGGGAACCGCGCTTTATCTATACTTCAGTTCAACTTTATCATGGCCGGCTCTTTGGCTTCAGGGAACCGCGCTATATTTATACTGCAGTTCAACTTTATCATGGTCCGGCTCTTTGGCTTCAGGGAACCACACTTTATCTATACTGCAGTTCAACTTCATCATGGTCGCGCTCTTTGGCTTCAGGGAACAACGTTAATACAGAGTTCATAGGTTCTGGTTTACCAAACAGAGTTCATGGGTTCTGGTTTGCCATACATAGTTCATGGGTTCTAGTTTGCTACACAGAGTTCATGGGTTCTGGTTTGCCACACAAATTTCATGGGTTCTGGTTTGCCATACAGAGTTCATGGGTTCTGGTTTGCCATACAGAGTGATGAGTTCTGGTTTGCCATACAGAGTTCATGGGTTCCAGTTTGCCACACAGAGATCATGGGTTCTGGTTTGTCATACATAGTTCATGGGTTCTAGTTTGCCAGAGTTCATGGGTTCTGGTTTGCCAAACATAGTTCATGGGTTCTAGTTTGCCAAACAGAGTTCATGGGTTCTGGTTTGTCATACATAGTTCATGAGTTCTAGTTTGCCAAACAGAGTTCATGTTTGCTAGTTTGCCATACAGAGTTCATGGCTGCTAGTTTGTCATTTAAGTTTCATTAGTTCTTTATCCTTAGTAGCTGCCAATTATGTTTTGTTTTCAAGGAGTTTGCCAGATACATACTCTGACTGTTGCTTAACACTGAAATTCTATATCAAAATAAAACACCCACATGTGCTGAAGAGCTGGTGCCACTGATTACCAGCCATTTGAAGATTGCAAACTATGTCATCTAACCAGACAACCTTAATATTCAGTCAGGCAAGGGCCAGTTACCACTACCAAAGAAAATAACAATTCTCCAAATCCTTCCAGGACACCTTATAGCAATAGCCTCATCTTTCAGCTGCATCACTTGTAATGGTTCAGTAGGTAAAACTTAATTGTTTAAAATTAATATTTGTTGAAATACTTATGGATGCAATATGGTATCCATTTATGAAAAGTTGCCAATATTATACCATTATTTCCTATTCAGGATCAACATGCCTATAAGCTGTGGAACAAACATAAATTCCATGTTTTATAACTTGTGATAAAAATTCAACTTCTGGTGCATGCTTTAATATCTATGTTCAACAATGGCATTTTCTGCCAGACAGTTTTTGGCTCGTTCGTTATTGTAAACTAAATTTGGCAATGCAGAACAACTACAAAGGTGATAGTGCCCGGAGGCAAGTAAGGTGAGTGAAGGTGGAAACCATGAGTAAAATATTATGTCTTGAACATTGGTTTGCCTAAAGTTTTGTTACAGTTTGTAAGCATTACAACATCCACAGAATGGTAGACATGTATGGCTGTTCATAGGTGTCATTCGTCACTGTTAGTTGTCTCCCATTATCCGATTTCCACAGCCTACTTACATGATGAGGAAGTGTGTAATCTATAGCACATGGTGTATATTATCTTGTGTCTGCTTTCCTAACATATATTGTAACAAATGCCAAATTTAAGTCCACATTAAACATAATTCTGTTACTTATTAAAAATTCAGATGCAGCCACAGGCATTATCATTTTACTGAATAAATCGCGGAACTTTTTCTTGAACATAAAATATTAAATGTAGATCAATACACTAAAGCAACTGTTAATCTCAAATACATAATTTATAATAATTGTATTTGTGGTTTCTGCACCTAATTAATGTATTACTAGTCTTTTCAATGCACTTCTATTGGCGTAACATATAACAAAGTGTCAAAAACTATGGAGTTTAGTAAGTTAACATCGCTGCCTAGCCCATTTACCAAGAAGCCAGTCAAAGTGAACATTTTTGCTGACAAGAATGTTTTGTAGCGACTGCGTTAGTCGGCGCAGTTTGAATTGACGTAAAAATCAATAGAGTCTGTCTGAGAGAGTTGTGGAGGTCGTACTTGTATTGTGTCTTCCCAACTTTCCTATACTCTCTCTCACTGCCGTGTGGAGGCATGTGATACCACGTGGAGTATAGCACCAGTTCACAGCATTCTGCAGTATTTTCAGATGAAAAATTTAATTTATTAAAAGTGTGATTTTATATTTTACGGAATAAGAATATACTGGAGGTGTTAGGACAGTTATAAAATGATAGTAAATCGCGAGAAATTCATGAAAATTTCCAGGGAGTATATTATATAACTTAAGCGTGATGTATGATTTTACGGTAAATGTGAATATACGGCCAGTCAAACTTCGGAGAGGTTTTGACGGTTGTTAAATGAGATTGTGCTTCAAGATAGCCATTTTTGTCTATTTAATTAGTAACAATAACATTTCTGAAGAAATACAGGAAAATAGATTTCATATATCGGCCGCCATGTTTCCAGGAAATAAAATGTTCGAATTTCCTTTCAGCCATATTGGTAATTAGCTGATGCTTACATTTGATCTTGTTTCTCGAAAAACTGCAGCGCAGAGCTAGATAATCCTTGTATGTGGATCTTTCGCTGATGTGGATTATTAATATTTTGGGTAGCTCCAAACCTACATTTGGTAATTTCTTTTCTGGCATATAGTTAAAAAAAAATTACTCATAAATTCATATTCTATATAAAAAAATTTGCTTATTTTTCTTTAAAAAAATAGTCTTGTGTTTAATCAATTAATAGTCGAATAGAAATATGTATAAATTAAATACTTAAAAGGTCTTAGAAAGCTGTGGAAAATAAGTGGTGGTATATATAATAATGAAGGTAATTAAGATAAAGTTTGTGTGATTAAACATGATGGGTAATAAACACATAACTTGCAGGTTTTATGTGTCCAATATCAGAGTGATAAACCAATTCTATTTGTCCAATATTTACTGGGATAATCATGCAAGCCTGTAACTTATATATGTGTACGTCAATTACAGTTTTAAATCAAATTCTAATTTTGGTCAGTCAGTCAAACATTTTTAAGTGATCTGTCAAACTACTAAATCTACACATGATCTGTCAAACTACTAAATCTGCACATGATCTGTCAAACTACTAAATCTGCACATGATCTGTCAAACTACAAAATCTACACATGATCTCTCAAACTACAAAATCTATGCATACTCTGTCAAACTACTTAATTTACACATAATTGATCTATCAAACTACAAAAACTACACATGATCGATCTGCCAAACTACAAAATCTACACATGATCAATCTGTCAAACTACTTAATCTACACATGATCGATCTATCAAACTACAAAATCTACATGCTCGATTCGTCAGGCTACAAAATCTGCACAAGATAAGTCAAACTACAAAATCTACACATGATTGATCTGTCGAACAACAAAATCTGTACATGATCTATCTGTTAAACAACAAAATCTACACATAATCGGTCTGTCAAACTACTTAATCTACACATGATTGATTTATTTAACTACAAAATCTACATGGTTGATCTGTTAAATTACAAAATCAACACATGATTGATCTGTCAAACAACAAAATCTACACATGATCAATTTGTCATACTACAAAATTTACACATGATCGATCTATCAAACTACAAAATCTACATATGATCGATCCGTCAAACTACTAAATCTGCATGTGATCTACAAAATATTGACATGATCAGTCATCTTCAAAATATGGACATGATCTGTTAACTACAATATCTAGACATGAATTGGCAAAAATATAAAGCTCTGCCAAGCATTATATCATTTTTGCAATTGGGTTTAATGATTTTAATAATGAATTAGAATTAACATAAGATTTGTTTTGTCGCATAACTCGGTAAAATGGTACATTTACCAACTATTTAACAGGTCATCTCTCTAAGGAACGGGAATAAATCAGCCATGTTAGTTTCCGTTCATCGCTTAACATAATGTCTCAAGATAACGTCATTTTACCGATTTTACCATGACATATCAACATTATTTATATATTCGGGCAAGTGTGTTGAAAGTACTGTAGTTCAGCATTGTATGTATAAGAGCAGAGTGATACAGAAAGCACCGAGCGATTACTCAAAAGTGATTACATTGTTGTCACAATTGCGTTTTGTGTATGTGTGTGTGTTTTTGCTTCCATCCAATCTTGTCAGCATGCATTGAGTGATTTGGAAATTACTCCAGGCACAAATGTTCACCATAATGAGACACAGTGACACGGGTAAGACCCAGATCCATAGCGCAAAGGTCATGATCATTTTGAGGTTCAAAATCAGGCATAGGTACGAAATTTGTGTCCGCTCTTATAAACCGCTTGACAGATTTTTAAATAATGTGGCACAAATGCTCACCATAAGCAGATGGTATGCCATGTGCAAGACCCAGGTTCGTAGCTTAAGACTCAAGATCACACATGAAGGTTCAGGGTCAGAAATAGGCACAACAGTCGTCATGGCAGTTCAGTGTGGGCATCTATCTGATCTTATCTGGGCTATCACTTTCTCATACAAAGAGGGATTTTGAAATAGCATAGCGCAAACATTCACTATAATGAGATAAAGTGTTGCGCGCAAGGCCCTGGTCCGTAGCTCAAAGGTCAAGGTCACATATAGTGGTTCAAGGTCATAAATAGGTACAAAATTTACTTTCCACTACATATCTTTTAAACTATTTGACGGATTTTAAAATAACATGTTTATCATAATGAGACAATTTGTCTCGCACAAGACCACGCTCCATCGATCAAAGGTTATGGTCACACTTAGAGGTTTTAAGCTAGAAATATTTTGTGTCTGCTCCTTATCTTGTAAACCAATCGACATATTTGAAAAAACATGGTGCAAATGTTCACCATGATGAGTTTATATGTTGCGCCCAAACACCCAGATTTGTAGCTCAAACGTCAGAAATTGGTTAAACATTGTGTTAAACGCTTCATATCATGTAAACCACTTGGTATATTTTGAAATAACTTGGCACAAATGTTCACCATAATCAGATGATGTGTTGTGCACAAGGCCCATGGTCATAGCTCTAAGGTCAAGGTCACACTTGGAGGTTTAATGTCGGAAATAGGTACAAAATTATGTGTCTGCTCCATAATGAGATTTTTTAAATATCATTGCATAAATGTTCATCATAATCAGATGTGTCATGCCCAAGGTCAAGGTCCCTAGATGAAAAGGTCACACTTAGAGGTTTACAGTCAGAGATAGGTGTAAGATAGATTTTGTAACCCCTCTATATCATGTGAAGCAAATGACAGATTTTGAATGATGCGCCACCGTGGTCCATTTGGCCACCAGGGGATAAGATTGTGCATTTTCATAAATATTTTCTCTGAAGATCCGGCCAGCCATATACATGTATTTGAATGTTTGGTTTAAATAATCTCTATCAATAGGGGTTTGAAGTTTGTTCAGATAAAAGGGCTGGGATCTATTGGGGCCCTGTAAGGGCATAGGAATACTATGGAAAAACAGGAAATTCTCTTGTTCTTATCTATCTTGGATAATAATGTTTCAATTATCTGGAGCAGATCCATGTCATTAATGTTTTAGTTTTATTTAGATTTATCTGTGCTGTTTTGCAGTAAAGCAAAAGTAAGATTGAAAACCTAAAATTGAAATTTTGAGAGTATTAGTTCTATTATATATAGATCTTAGAACAGCAGTGTGGAAAGATGTTCAATTAAGTATCTTAGTGCCCGTCTACAATGATGTCATTTTTGGTGTCCTCAGGGAATACTATTGTCTGGGATGTCTAGATGAAATAGATAGAGTTTCTTGTAGTGCTGGCATATATAGACCTAGCAGAAGCTGGTATAATTAAGATATATGTTCCATTTTGCAGCTGTACTATTCTGGAAGACAACTGAGTCTTTTTCTATATCAGTTTCTATCAGTTCATCCGTCCTTATGTCTTCCTGTTTCTTTTGTTTTTGCCAGTCTCCTTTCCTGGAATCACTTAAAAACAATTTAAACAAATCCACTGTCATTATTATAAACTTAAACTTCTACTTAAGTGTATTGCTATTTCTGTTTGAGGAATATCAAGCCTACCACTAACAGTGCTTCTTTGTTTTATATGTGTAGATATGCTTGATTATTGGATTTGGTTTCATTTTGATTAAATGATTGGACCAAAAACCATCTGTGATTTAAGCCTTTTGTGGACATGCCTGATCCTGGCAGCACCAGATACATCAGGAGAATTTGTTTCCAGCCCTTAATATTGTTTTTAGATTTTAATAAAATAGGGTCACTTTGTTTATTACACCTACAACAGCACAAAAATGACAGGCGATTCAACTTTAATATTGATCACACATGAAAAAATATACACAAAACTGTTATTTTCACCAATGTAGTTTATACTATTTTCAGAACATCTAACATAACATTTAATATTTTTATCCCCCAACCAAATTTTTTTGTGGGGGTGGCATATAGTAATTGCAGTGTCCATCTGTCCTTACATCCTTGCATCCAATATTTCTGGTCCGGCCAGTTACTTTGTCATGCATAGATGGGTTTTATATATATACTTGGTACAAATGATCAGCATAACATGTCACGCGCAAGACCCACACCCATATTTCAAAGGTCAAGGTCATTAACTTTGACAACACTTTCAGTCTGTTTGAGATTTTTGTGTCCGGTCTGTAAGTTACTATCTATGGTTAAATTTCAAAAACACTTTGCTCAGTTCACTAGCATGACATGAAGACGTGTGGCACATAAGACCCACACACCCATACCTTGAAGGTCAAGGTTACACTTTGAGTTTGTTTGACAACACTTTGAGTCTGTATGAGATTTTGTGTCCTGCCTGTAACTTTGTCATGCATAGATGGATTTTATAAATACTTGCTACAAATGATCAATCTAATATGACGCTGTGTTATGCATAACACCAGGACTTCAACTTCAAAGGTCAAGGTCACACTTTAACTTTGTTTGATGACACTTTCAGTCTATGTGAGATTTCGTATCTGGTCTTTAACTTTGTCACCTATGGATAAATTGCAAAAACACTTGGCTCAGTAGATAACATGACATGAATAAATATCTTGTGTAACACCCAGAACCTCAAACGTCAGGTGACACTCACACTTTCAATTTGTTTGATATTTCATGTCTGGTCTGTAAACATTGTCTTTAACTTGGCTAAATTGATTAAGATGACATGACTCACGTAAGACCCAGACCTGTACCTCAAAGGCCAAGGTCACACTTTGAGTTTGTTCGACAACACTTTGAGTCTGGTTGAGATTTCAAGTCCAGTCTGTAAGTTATCATACATGGATGGATTTCAAAAACTCTTGGCTCAATTTATCAATTGATAAAATGACATGACAAATTGTCGCTTTAATATTGTTTTACATAGAGGGATTTTAAAATAGCTTGACACAAGTGAACAACATGTCATGATGATGTGTCACCTGCATTTACCTGTAGAAATACCCAGACCTTTGCATCAGATATCAAGGTTACACAAAGTCTAACCGGAAACGTCAGTCCATGACTCTTGTTATTTATTGAAACATCGCTGCCGATTTTAAAATTTGCCAGGAATTTCGGTTGAGTAACAAAATTGTTTCAATGCAAGCATTTAATCTAAATGTGATTTCTTGGGACAGAACTGGGTGCATATTTGCTACTGCTAGAACCTTGGAGGGCTATAAAATAATTAGATTACATTGCTGTTCAGTACTGGGACAATACTAGATTTGCATTAACAGCAGAAAGTGTTTGACAGCATCTCAATAAAGTAAAGGATTAAGAGCACTGAATGGGATGAGTAGGATCACTTGGTCACTTTTAATTTTAGGCAAAAATATTGCCCCTTTTATACTCAGAAAATTTGGTTCAACGTTTATAATAAGATCCTTTCTCAGGAAATGGTCACAACACATCAGTGAGCCTCACATAATTAGCTCACCTGAGCAGAAAGCTCACAGGTGAGCTTTTGTGATCGCCGGGTGTCCGTCGTCTGTCGTTAAGTTTTAGCTTCTAACAACTTCTCTGAAACCACTGGGCCAATTGTCATAAAACTTAACAGAAATGTTCCTTGGGTGACCCTCTACCAAGTTTGTTCAAGCCATCTTGATTCATCAAAAAACATGGTTGCCAGAGGGCGAGGCAAGTTTAATTAGTAAAAACTTAAAATATCTTCTTGTCAGAAATTACAGAAATGTTCCTTGGGTGACCCTCTTCCAAGTTTGTTCAAGTCATTTTGATTTGTCAAAAAAACATGGCCGGCAGAGGGCGGGGCAAGTTTAATTAGTAAAAACTTAAAAAATCTTCTTGTCAGAAACTATCATTCCCAATCATCTGTTGGCTATTATTTTGATACAAGCTACCAGAAGTCAAGCACACTGTCCTTGGACAGCTCTTGTTTTTTTATTTGAACATGGTCTCCATTGAAAGTACCAACAAGAATATTTTGGTAAAAAGACTGTCAAAGTATCAAATTTCATTTCTTTGCTTATGAAATTAAATTTGTTTGTGTTCCAGGTATGTAGAAGAGCATGTACAAAGAAGTGGTGTTGCCATAGAAACACAGGGTTTTGCTTTTGTGACAAGTGGAAGAAAGCGTGAATCTCTTACAGTAAGTGACCACTTGTTATATTATAGTCAAATTTATGTACTGTCGTAACTCATTATTTTGAATTCCATGGGACCGTAAAAATGATTCGTAACATCTGAAGTTTGATTTATCAGGAGTCTATTTTTGTTCAACTTTTGACCGTTATCCCACCCACTTCATATATCGTTGAATATAGACTAGTAACATGTTGTACATATAAATACTTGTATTTGGTTTTTTTTTTATTTAATATAACATGTCGTTATATTTACACATGATATAAACTTTGTTTATATTGATGTGTACTGTGGATTTATCTTCAACTGTGGTAAGTTCTACAGTTTACATGCGTCATTTTCTTCTATGCAAACGTATATTGTGCGTTGTTATCCGTGTGTAGGCTAATTGAATATTTGCACAGTGCCTGAACATTGTATATTTTTGAGTGTGATATCATAGATAAACAAAATATACTTTTAATTTTTATACTTTTTATTTACATGAATATCAAATAAATAGAATAGGCAACTGAAAATATTTATAAGCACAGGTTATATACAAGCAATGGTTACAGCAGATTTACAAATAAAAAATAAGACAAAAAATAGCACATGTCAAAACATCTTCTAACACTTCGGCATTTTTTGTCTAATCAGCATGTGTATCGTGTATCGCTTGTGTTTGTATCATAACAATTAGATGACACAATTAACTAACCTACCAGTACAGACACATGAAGCAATAAATTACAATATGGGATCAACAATTATCACCTTCGACTGTTTGCCTTTCATCTTCACGCGGTGATAAAAATTCAAAATAACGAGTGAGAAATCTATAGATTTTAGGATTCAGGGACCGAAAAAGTCAAATTAGTGAATAATTCGAATTACTGGAATTTGATATATCAGGTGTTAATTGATATAGAAATAGAAGGGGAAAAAACGGGACCGAACTTCAAATTTGAGATGACCGGAATTTCGAAATATTTATTCAAAGTGAGCAATACCGATGACTGAAGAGCACAGCTGTTGGTCTCATCACTGAATATAACAGATATGAGTGTCGGGGAGTGAACAGAATAGGACTTGTATAAGTCTTTTGTTTAAACTACAAGCCGGGCCTGATTAACTCAGTCAATTACGCATCTGACTATCAATCCAGGGGTCGCGAGTTTGAATCCCCCACCCGGCAACAGTCTCCGTGTTGATTGATATACACAGTGCTCCAAATAAGCTTTTGGCCAAATGCTCATTTACTCCCTAAATTAAAATGCAATGCTTAAAATGGAAATCGAAAGAGTATTTCCAACATTTACCTTAACTTCTGACCAGACACTGTTAATGTTTGCTTTAATACAGATTTGAGGTTGTCTTCAATTTCAAAAATTATCAGCCATGTGAATTTTACTTTACATGAGTCAATGGTATTTGTACTGACCTTGCCTCCCGTGTGTTTTTTGTTTATTTTTTGTGACTTGTAATACATGCATCAATAACTCACTTTTGAGAGAATTGTTTTTTCTTAAAGAAATGGAATAAGTTAGAATAATGATTGGGTCTTTTGGTTTTTTTTTGTCTTCCAACGCCAGAAGCAGACGATGCCATTTATAATAAAGTAATCGGCTAAAGTAATGCATGTTCATTTAAAGCAGGCCTCTTTAAAACTCTTGGAAATACTCTACATGCTCAGTGACAATGATTTACAGGAAATAACTCTTATTGTATATAGTTAGTGTGGTTCCCGGATCTACCAATAAACAGTCAATTTTTTATCGGTATAGGTCAGGGAACCATACTATGTTTTACATAGCAGTTACTTCCCTTAGATTTGTTTATTTCACGGTGTCTACTTCCGTTGTGAAAACCCCGGTCTTTGGAAATACTATACGCACAAGATCACCAATAAAATGCTTAAATTCAATTGTTTATGCGTACCTGTATGCACATTTATTATTTTCAATCCTTTTTTTGTCAATTTCAATGCTTATTTACGCAAATACGCACCTTATCTGGAGCACTGTATATGACATTGTGTCTCATTATCATTCGTCTCTCACCACTGATTCAAGTTGGAAAGTTATCAATTACTTGTGGAGACGGGGTGTGCTCGAGTACTGGTTAATCCCAGGAAAGAGTGGTTAGGTTAACTGATCATCTGTAAGCCCTTGATGGCATAAAGATGACGCTAAATATTCAATCTATCTAAACTACAAAATTATATAGGTCTCCCTGAGTAAATGATGACAGTACAGGTATGGGTCTCCTGACTGAACAGTACAAGACTTGTATAAGTCTTGTGTCTAAACTACAAAAATATAGGCATCCCTGAGTAAATGATGACAGTACAGGTATGGGTCTCCTGACTGAACAGTACAAGACTTGTATAAGTCTTGTGTCTAAACTACAAAAATATAGGTCTCCCTGAGTAAATGATGACAGTACAGGTATGGGTCTCCTGACTGAACAGTACAAGACTTGTATAAGTCTTGTGTCTAAACTACAAAAATATAGGTCTCCCTGAGTGAATGATGACAGTACAGGTATGGGTCTCCTGACTGAACAGTACAAGACTTGTATAAGTCTTGTGTCTAAATTACAAAAATATAGGTCTCCCTGAGTGAATGATGACAGTACAGGTATGGGTCTCCTGATTGAACAGTACAAGACTTGTATAAGTCTTGTGTCTTAGTCTTGTGTGTGTCTAAACTACAAAAATATAGGCATCCCTGAGTGAATAATGACAGTACAGGTATGTGTCTCCTGACTGAACAGTACAAGACTTGTATAAGTCTTGTGTCTAAACTACAAAAATATAGGCATCCCTGAGTGAATGATGACAGTACAGGTATGTGTCTCCTGACTGAACAGTACAGGACTTGTATAAGTTTTGTGTCGAAACTACAAATAAAGGCCTAGCTGAGTGAATGATAACAGTACAGGTAAGTGTCTCCTGACTGAACAGTACAGGACTTGTATAAGTTTTGTGTCTAAACTACAAATAAAGGCCTCCCTGAGTGAATGATGATAGTACAGGTATGGGTCTCCTGACTGAACAGTTAAGGACTTGTATAAGTCTTGTGTCTAAACTACAAATATAGGCCTCCCAGAGTGAATGGTGACAGTACAGGTATGGGTCTCCTGACTGAACAGCACAGGACTTTTATAAGTCTTGTGTCTAAACTACAAATATAGGCCTCCCTGAGTGAATGATAACTACAGGTATGGGTCTCATGACTGAACTGTACAGGACTTGTATAAGTCTTGTGTCTAAACATAAATATAAGCCCCCCTGAGTGAATGATGACAGTACAGGTATGGGTCTTCTGACTGAACAGTACAAGTATGGGTCTCCTGACTGAACATAACAGGTATTGGTTTCCTGACTGAACAGTACAGGTATGGGTCTCCTGACTGAATAGTACAGGTATGGGTCTACAGGCTGAACTGTGCAGTTATGGGTTTTCTGACTGAACAGTACAGTTATAGGTCTCCTGACTAAACAATACAAGTATGGGTCTCTTGACTGAACAGTACAGTTATGGGTCTCCTGACTGAACAGTACAGGTATTGGTTTCCCGACTGAACAGTACAGGTATGGGTCTCCTGATTAAACTGTGCAGGTATGGGTCTCCTGACTCAACATTACAGGTATGAGTCATTACAGGTATAGGTTTCAAACGTGCAATATACAAGAATGGGTTCTAAGAGGGGAAATGACAGAATGATATGGGTCTCTGGAATAAACACTACAGGTTTTCTCACAAGAGTAATTAGTGCTTCCACAAATTGTACTTAGTGTTCACACAATCATTATGTGGGTAAGATTTGGTTGTGAATTCTGGTAAAATATTTTAATATGATTGTTAATAGCTATAGTAATGTATACAAAACCAACAAGTGTAAAATGTACGTGTAAATAATGAGAGAGCTGATTAATGACATCATAGTCCTCATACCTGTCTGGTAGACAGAAAATATGAACTCTTTACTTACTTACCTCTGTTGCCCACAACCAGTTTATGTCTATCTGGTGAATGATCTGCCAGCTAGTTTAAAATATAAACTGCTTAGTAAGCAACAGATACTGTATTGCCTGCTACAGTGATTTTAGTCCACTATTAATGAATGGGATAGAAACTTGCCAGATTAAGTTAGATTAGGTTCATATTGCTCCAGCAGGGATTATTCGAGCTGAGAGCATGTAAGTCATGTCCATGAATGGAATTGTTGGTTTGGAGGATTTAAGTGATGATTTTGGAGTTTGTAGGTTAGAACACATAGAGTGGGGGAGGGTTGAGACTGACTAGGTATCAATCCATTTTATCAAATTTCTTACATTTATATCAGATTCCTCTTTGTATCAGATTTTCTCCTTTTGTATCAGATTTCCTCCTTTTTATATCAGATTTTCTCCTTTTTTATATCAGTTTTCCTCCTTTTGTATCAGATTTCCTCCTTTTGTATCAGATTTCTGTCAGATTTCCTCCTTTTGTATCAGATTTCCTCCTATTATATCAGAATCCTTCCTTTTGTATCAGATTTCCTCCTTTCCGGTTTTTGTGTCAGATTTCTTCCTTTTATATCAGTTTTCCTCCTTTTTTGTATCAGATTTCCTCCTTTCCTGCTTTTGTATCAGATTTCTTCCTTTTATATCAGTTTTCCTGCTTTTGTATCAGATTTCTTCCTTTCCTCCTTTTGTATCAGATTTCCTCCTTTATATCAGATTTCCTCCTATTATATCAGATTCCCTCCTTTCCTGCTTTTGTATCAGTTTTCTTCCTTTTGTATCAGTTTTCCTCCATTTGTATCAGATTTTCTCCTTTTAAATAAGTTTTCCATGCATATATCAATCCATTTACATCAGTTTTCCATGCAGATATCAATTCATTTATATCAGTTTTCCATGCAGATATCAATTCATTTATATCAGTTTTCCATGCAGATATCAATCCATTCATATCAGATTTCCATGTGGATATCAATTCATTTATATAATTTATCGATCTACACGTTGTGACAATAAAATGAAATTATAGTGTCTGTATACATTATTGATATGAAATGAAAGTGTCTTTGTAATATTAATGGAATGAAATTAAATGAAACTGTTGATATATTATTGGACTGAAATTGCATTAATTCTCTATACATTAATAACGTACTTCAGAGCTGTTAGTTCTATATGTATGTATACAATACTTGATTGAGCCTTGAATATAAAATGCCACATGCCAAGTAAGCTGTTGGCTAGCTGGTTAGAGCAATGCTGCCATGTCCTAGGTTAGTTTCAGGTTAACTTGTCAGATCAGAGTCTACATTGTTTGTACATCAGTCAGTCAGCTTGTCTAATTACTAAAAACAACTGAAAGAAATGAATAGACATTCCACAACTTCATATGTAGGGTAGAGTAGCATTTATAATGATATAGATATAAATATGGGTGTGACTACCTGGTCCAAGGTGTAGATAGCATAGACTTGGTGTTGTATCTTTATATAGATAAGTTTACAGATGTCACACACTATGTAGGCGTTTCCACTTATCTGACCTTTTCGTATCCATAATGTACATTCACTAATGAAGGTATTGATCTACATACCAACTTTGCCACAGTGATGGAAAGCAGACAGTAGTAGAACATAGCTAGATATGGAGTTGATATGATCTTCTCCAAACAAATTGTTTATTTGTATCATTTACCAAATTAAAACTTAATATAACAAATTAAAGATTATTTGTGTGCCATTTCCCTACCTTCCCAATTGTAAAATGGTCTTGTCCCACAAAAATAGGCTTTTTGTACAAGTTAATGAATAACAATGCTCTATGTTGTATTGTTATATGAAATATACATTGTTATTAGATTATATACTATTAATTTTATAAGATTGAATAATAAGACAACTACCTTGTTATGTATAGTTGGTAATTAAATTTATTAGCGGGCAATAAATTAAATTGAATAAAGCATTGTTGTAAAGTTGTAATGTAGTAACTGTGGACAGTGTAATAAATACATTTATGAACTGGCATTGCTAATAAAACATTGTTGTACAAATATGATTATTATGGTTACATATATTGAAATGGCTTCACTCTTGTTTGATTTTTAAGAGTGTTCCATTTACCAGATTAGAGTAAGTGACAGTTTGTACAGGGTTTACATGGTTTGGTTCTCAGTTGGGACTTTCTTAGTAGGTTATTATATGTTAATTGCCAGGTCATAATATGTTAATAGGTCATTAGATGTTAATTGCCAGGTCAAAATATGTTAATACGTCATAATATGTTAATTGCCAGGTCATAATATGTTAATTGCTAGATTTTCATCCAAGTTGTTTCAAAATAGAGGTGGATGTGACAGTTTTATTTATTATATCCTCAGAGACTAATTTTATGGGGGCTCTATTGAAGTGTCACTCGTCTGTCCGTCCTCATTTAGCTGGAGTTCGATGAAAATTGCCCTGGGGCCTTGCAGGCAGGGCTAAAACAGTCAATTTCGAGGTAAATTTTGATAATCGAAAGCTGTCGAAGGCACTCGGAAACAAGTGCTAAGCATGATTATGGACACATATGGGTCTCTTATAAAAATTGTGATTTACATGCCCCTGGGTCAACCCAGTCCAAAAAAATTAAAGATAACCTTTACAAATCTTCTCATTAAAGAAAGCACTCAGAAACAAAATTCAATTGTGAGCATGATTATTGACGACTATGGGTCCTTTATAAAATTTGTGAATTTCATGTCCTTTGGTCTCACGGTTCGGCCCTGGAGGTGGTGATTACTTTACTAAATCTATATAAGAGAAATTGGCAACAAACATTATTTGTTATGACTAAATAGACTTAAGTGAATGTTTTTTTTGATAATCAGGGGACCATGACTTGTTTATTATTATTTTTCAATTATTTATTTATTTATTTATTTATTTTTTTATAACAATAAAAAATGTTGGGCGTTAAAAAAAACAGGGCAGGGGGGGGGGGGGGGCTAAATGGCCTAACACCCCTTTTAAATGGTAATGGAATGGGCCAAAACAAGGAGAATAATCTAATATGCATATATTTGCTAGCCAAAATCACCTGGTCAAAGCATGAGAGTATTTAAACAAAATTTATGCAAAGGATGGTTAGATGACTCCTGACATGACATCTGTGACACATAGCTCTTAGGTATATTGCAATCATAAAATTAATTTATAGGGCTGTCTTGCGGAGACCTCTCGATGATTTTATCTGTGAAAAAAGAAACTGATTTACATTTTCATGTAGGATGAAAGGTAAATTTACACAGATGGAAAGCTGCAAAAACAAGTCTAGATGATTTACGTGTTTCATGTGTTCAAGGATATTATTGATCAACCAGAGACTTGACATCCTTGATATAAATAGAAATTAGAAGAAAATCTCTTAATTGATTAGAGGAGGAATCTGGTCCAAATATAGCCTAGTGTTGTCACTTAACTGCAGACTTTTTGTCTCATTGTAGCTACATTTAGTTATTGAGCTTTTTTTATATATATTTAAAAGTTTGTCTGGAATATTCATTCTAAAATGCTGGTTGGAAGGGATTGTCAATTTTTGTGCACTATATTTCCTTTTTTACCTCACTAAGACAAACTATGGTTTTCCATCTAATTGGATTTAAAATTAAAATAGGAAAAAACCTGATCACGGGAGTGAGTTTTAGACAAAGGAGATTTGATCATCAACCAGTGCTGTCCAAATGTAATATCATAAAATTTATAAAAAGCATTGTTTTGTCTTGTGGCAGTATAAGGGACATTATAAGACCTGTTCTATTTTCTTTGTGTTGTGAAGAGTTATGTCCCAAAAACATATACGGTATCCATAATTTGTCATTCCAATTTCTTGTGTATTGTACTTGTCCAAGTATTGCATATGTGTATTAAGACAGACCGCTATTACACAAAGTACTAAAATAAAAAAACAAAAAAACAATTTCAATTGCCATAACAAGACATTGAAGAAGTTTAACCCATTTAAACTACAGGATAGTGTGCTGGTATTTAGGGTGAAACTGTACCCATTAAAACTACATGATGGTATGCTGGTATTTAGGGTGATACTGTACCCATTAAAACTACATGAGAGTGTGCTGGTATTTAGGGTGAAACTGTACCCATTAAAACTACATGATGGTATGCTGGTATTTAGAGTGACACTTTACCCATTAAAACTACATGATGGTTTGCTGGTATTTAAGGTGACACTACCCATTAAAACTACATGAGAGTGTGCTGGTATTTAGGGTGAAACTGTACCCATTAAAACTACATGATAGTGTGCTGGTATTTAGAGTGACACTGTACCCATTAAAAATACATGAGAGTGTGCTGGTATTTATGGTGAAACCGTACCCATTAAAACTACATGATAGTGTGCTGGTATTTAGAGTGACACTGTACCCATTTAAAATACATGAGAGAGTGCTGGTATTTGGAGTGACACTGTACCCATTAAAACTACATGATGGTATGCTGGTATTTAGAGTGACACTGTACCCATTAAAACTACATGATGGTATGGTGGTATTTAGGGTGACAACTACAGGATAGTGTGCTGGTATTTAGGGTGACACTGTACCTATTAAAACTACATGATGGTATGCTGGTATTTAGAGTGACACTCTACTCATTAAAACTACATGATAGTGTGTTGGTATTTGGAATGACATCAAGTATAATTAATTGTTGTTTGTTTCGTTTCAGGGAAATGCCACATTACATTTGTATCCTCATTTTGAGCCACTTCGGCAGATTGAAGGTGAGTTGTGTCCCCATTGTTGTACATAATGAATGTGAAACATTATAGTGTTACCTTTGTACCAGCAACTGTTACTTACAGATCTGTCTGCCAGCTTGCCAGAACTTACCCTACTTTAAGTGGTTTCTAAGTTTCTGTTTTGTGTCCCTTACAAAGCAAAAAATCATCAAAATGACAGAAAAATCAAAGATATTTATGTGGATAAATACATCAGTTTGCTGTGACGATCGTCATTGACTACTTAATGGTTCTGTTCGAAATGCAAGTCGATAGTATTCCCGCAAAAAATAAAGTGTTGTATGGACAGGATTTGATATCCGCTGGTTACATGATGTAGATTGATCTGTCATTACCAAAAAATAAAATTTAACAAAGAATTTGCTCAGGTAAGCGTTGATCTTTGCATTTCTGCATTTGCCTTATCATTGGTTTTAATGAAGAATTTACTAGAGTAAGTCATTTGTGTTCCACTAACATATTTTAGAAGTATAATACTTGCACCTGTCGCCCAGGGATGGGGGCGAGACTAAGTATAATACTTGCACCTGTCGCCCAGGGATGGGGGCGAGACTAAGTGTGGGAGTGTTGATTAGGAGAAATAATACTCCCACAGCTTTTAGGCAATTGACTTGATACTTTGCATACATGATCAACATCTAGTGTAGATGTGCCAGACACATGTTTTGTGATGCTGACTTCATTCCATGCAGAGTTATTGCCCTTGCACTTGATGAAATTACTGTACACAAATTGTCCCACATATTGTATTTGTTATATATCAAAATTTTATAGTTTATCTGGTTAAACAAACATCTGTCATGGTCATACTTTGAAAGTATGTGCCATTGCTGTTGCTCTTGAATGTTCATCTAAAAATGTTGGTTCAACTCTATTTGTTACAGTTACTGTTGTTTTGTACTTATGTAATCACATTCCCTTAGTGGGTCCTGATTTGAATAGAAAATGTTTGAAAATTTGTAGCTTGAATAGAAATAGTAGGATTTGGCTTCCATTGAAGTTATATTTAACAAGATTACTGTATTATCAGTTGTAAACAGATGATCTTGTAAATACTAAAACCTTCCTGTTTTAATATAGTATATGTTTTATGCCATATTCATGCAAATTAGGCAATCCTTAAAAATATATTTGTTTGATGTGCTCTGACCCAGTATTTTTCATGTAGGTAGGCTGCTAATTTTCCCCTAAATTTTGATTTTGCAGTCATTCTTAAGAAAAATGAACAGAAATCATGAAATTTGTTTTAAACGTTTTAAAGTCAATAAAAAAATTTGGGTAGCTGCCATTTTGAGTGAGTGGGTAGGAGCACAGCAAACACATTTTTTAATGACGGCCTTAGTGATAAGCTTTGTTCTATGGTCATTATATATACTTCTGTATGTTAGGAGTAGTTCAGAGGTATCGTGTGGCTTGTACTGGATCACCATCTATATTAGCTAGTGTTTGCTGTCACTGTCACAAGTGTAAAATCTTACAAATAATACTGGTTTCCAGCTCTTATAATTGTCTGGCATACTTTTTTATTCTTAATTCAGCAGAAGATTCAACAACTGTATTAAATTATGAAAGACAATTTGATGAGAAGTGTTTCTTGTTAAAAGATAAAAGAATGATAAGAATTGACTGTGACAATAATTTTTTTATCTGGTTGTTTTACAATGACTGGTTGCTAAATGCATATTGACAGTGTTTTAATACTGTTTGTCAGTCTGTGGTTGTTGCTGATTGCTTATCGACCTTTTTATCAAAGGAATGAAAAATTGATAAACTTTACTAGATTACAACAATTTTGAATGCTTTCTTGTGTGCATTCTTTTATATTTCAATGCGTGTGTACACCTTATGCAACTTTTCTTGATCACAGCCTGAGTCAAATTGAAAAGAACAGTACACCATATGTAGGCAGCTCATCATTGGGTAGCCTTGAGGTAGTATACAAGCTGCCTGATGAAGAGCTGTCCTACCTGGGTGTCTTACTTCACACGTCATCAACTGTATCTGTACCCACCTTGATGTCTGACTTCAAACATAAACTTAATCTGGACCCACCTTGATGTCTGACTTCAAACATAAACTTTATCTGGACCCACCTTGGTGTCTGACTACAAACATCAACTTTATCTGGACCCACCTTGATGTCTGACTTCAAACATAAACTTTATCTGGACCCACCTTGATGTCTGACTTCAAACATAAACTTTATCTGAACCCACCTTGATGTCTGACTTCAAACATAAACTTTATCTGGACCCACCTTGGTGTCTGACTTCAAACATAAACTTTATCTCGACCCACCTTGGTGTCTGACTACAAACATCAACTTTATCTGGAGCCACCTTGGTGTCTGACTACAAACATCAACTTTATCTGGAGCCACCTTGGTGTCTGACTACAAACATAAACTTTATCTCGACCCACCTTGGTGTCTGACTACAAACATCAACTTTATCTGGAGCCATCTTGGTATCTGATTCACACATCATCAACTTTATCTGGACCCACCTTGGTGTCTGACTTAAAACATCAACTTCATCTGGATAAATGGTACATCTGTCCTACCTCTATGTTGGACTTTACACATTAAATTTATCTGGATATCTGGAGGAATCATATGTCTGTCCTACCTGTTTGTCTGATTTCACACATTATACAGATGGTAAAATAATTGAGAGAGCTAGCAAATATTGGCAGGGACATGGTGACACAGTTGGTGAAGGAATGGAGATGGCTGGCCAACATTGGTAAGGACATAGTGACACAGATTGTGGAGGAATGGAGATGGCTGGCCAACATTGGTAAGGACATAGTGACACAGATTGTGAAGGAATGGAGATGGCTGGCCAACATTGGTAAGGACATAGTGACACAGATTGTGGAGGAATGGAGATGGTTGGCCAACATTGGTAAGGACATGGTGACACAGTTGGTGAAGGAATGGAGATGGCTGGCCAACATTGGTAAGGACATAGTGACACAGATTGTGAAGGAATGGAGATGGCTGGCCAACATTGGTAAGGACATAGAGACACAGATTGTGGAGGAATGGAGATGGCT
The DNA here is from genome assembly GCA_029582155.1 of Panopea generosa. Taxonomy (NCBI): domain Eukaryota; kingdom Metazoa; phylum Mollusca; class Bivalvia; order Adapedonta; family Hiatellidae; genus Panopea; species Panopea generosa. The sequence goes on along the minus strand of CM055899.1, from coordinate 25,075,269 downwards.
GGCCAACATTGGTAAGGACATAGTGACACAGATTGTGGAGGAATGGAGATGGCTGGCCAACATTGGTAAGGACATAGTGACACAGATTGTGATGGAATGGAGATGGCTGGCCAACATTGGTAAGGACATAGTGACACAGATTGTGGAGGAATGGAGATGGCTGGCCAACATTGGTAAGGACATAGAGACACAGATTGTGGAGGAATGGAGATGGCTGGCCAACATTGGTAAGGACATAGTGACACAGATTGTGGAGGAATGGAGATGGTTGGCCAACATTGGTAAGGACATGGTTACACAGTCGGTGAAGGAATGGAGATGGCTGGCCAACATTAGTAAGGACATAGTGACACAGACCGTGAAGGAATGGAGAGAGCTGGCCAGTATTGGCAGGGATATGGTGACACAGTTGGTGAAGGAATGGAGATGGCTGGCCAACATTGGTTAGGACATAGTGACACAGATTGTGAAGGAATGGAGAGGGTTGGCCAACATTGGTAGGGACATGGTGACACAGATGATGAAACAATGGAGAAAGACGGCCAACATTGGCAGGAACATGGTGACACAGATTGTGAAGGAATGAATGGGGTTGGCCAACATTGGTAAGGACATAGTGACACAGATTGTGAAGAAATGGAGAGGGTTGGCCAACATTGGCAGGGACATGGTGTCACAGATGGTGAAGGAATGGAAATGGCTGGCCAATATTTGTAGGGATAAGATGAAGAATTGGGAAGAGGTGGCCACCATTGGTAAGAACATGGTGACACAGATGGTGAGAGAATGGAGAGTGCTGGCCAACATTATCAGAGACATGTTGACATAGTTGGTGAAGGAATGGAGAGGGTTGGCCATCATTGGTAGGGATAAGGTGAATAATTGGAGAAAAGTGGCCAACATTGGCAGGGACATGGTGACACAGTTGGTGAAGGAATGGAGAGGGTTGGCCAACATTGGTAGGGATAAGGTTTAGAATTGAAGAGAGGTGGCCAACATTGGCAGGGACATGGTGACACAGATGGTGAAGGAATGGAGAGTGCTGGCCAACATTGCAGGGACATGGTGACACAGATGGTGAAGGAATGGAGAGTGCTGGCCAGCATTGGCAGTGACATGATGGCGCATATGATGAAGGGATGGAGAGAGCAGGCCAACTTTGGCAGGGACATGGTGACACAGATGGTGAAGTATGGAGAGAGCTGGCCAACATTGGCAGAAACAAGATGGCACAGATGGTGAAGGAAAGGAGAGAGCTGGTCAACATTGGCAAGGACATGGTGACACAGATGATGAAGGAAGGGAGAGAGCTGGCCAACATTGGCAGAGACATGGTGGCACATATGGTGAATGGATGGAGAAAGCTGGCCAACTTTGGCAATGACATGGTGACACGGATGGTGAAAGATGGAAAGAGCTTGCCAACTTTGGCAGAGACAAGATGTCACAGATGGTGAAGGAATGGAGAGAGCTGGCCAACTTTAGCAGGGACACGGTGAAACAGATGGTGAAGGATGGAGAGAGTTGGCCAGCATTGGCAGAGACATAATGGCACAGATGGTGAAAGAATGGAGAGTTGGCCAACATTGGCAGAGACATGGTGACACAGATGGTGAAGGTTGGAGAGAGCTGGCCAACATTGGCAGAAACATGATGGCACAGATGGTGAAGGAATGGTTTGATTGAATATTGATTGTATATTTAGCGTGAAGGAATAGAGAGAGCTGGCCAATATTGGCAGGGACATGGTGACACAGATGGTGAAGGATGGAGAGGGCTTGCCAACATTGGCAGAGACGTGATGACACAGATGGTGAACGAATGGAGAGAGTTGGCCAACATTGGCAGAGACACGGGGGCACAAATGGTGAAGGAATGGAGAGAGCTGGCCAGCATTGGCAGGAACAATCGTGTTATCTGTAGTTCTTCCTTTGTGCAGCTGTCTCTCTATAAGGAGAGCTGCCAAATGAAGGGCTGTTGATGTCACTCCATACCACATTGTTGGTCAAGGACAATTTGAATGACGCTCCTTACAATGTTGTGAGTCTAAGAAATGTGGATAACACACTATACGACAAGGTGGGTCAAGGAAAAGTGTGGATGACACACTATACAAAATGATAGATCAAGGAAAAGTTTATGACACACTGTACAACATTGGGGATCAAGGAAAAGTGTATATGACACTATACAACATGATGGATCAAGGAAAAGTGTATATGACACTATGCAACATGGTGGATCAAGGAAAAGTGTATATGACACACTATACAACGTGGCGGGTCAAAGAAAAAGTTGGATTAAAGTTATAAATTATGTGGTTAGAAGCGAAAACATTACATCCAGTAGTTTATTCACATCTGTGACATCCTCTGCCATGCTGGTATGTGTGTATGTACCTTCTCTATTGTTCTTGTTACAATCGTATCAATTGATATATATGTTGTAATACAAGGTAAAGAACATAAGGAATACAATTACTGAGGTGAACACTTTTGTAAGGAGGTAAAATCTATAGTTGTGCTGTATATGATTCAACAGTTATACACCGTTTAATCTACCCAGTCTTTGTTCAAATTAAGGCAGAGGTGGTATGGATGAATGACATCGAGATTGTTTACCTTTATTATATTGGCCATGGGTTCAGATCTGAGCTGTGCAATGTCTTCACAAACTTTTAAGTCGCTGTGTTCAGATGTGACTCAAAATGTCTATGTTTAGCCGGCAGCACTATTGAGTTGTCTCTGCTCATCCAGGATATAGTGTTACAGTGATTCATTGAATCTCATTCTTACAGTTCAACTGAATGAACCGGTTACCAGACATTCAAATAAAAAATACCTATCAGCAGATTTTGCAAAGACAAAAAAATAGTTCATGACTCCATTATTGTCTATATTTGGTTCATTAATTAATGAAGCATAAAATGAGCGTTCATGTAACAACATAATCTAAATCTTTAATTGCTCGTGCGATTATTTAGAAAGTATTGTGAAGGGATTTTTCGATGAAAATTAAATGCAATTGGTATTTACAAGTCTAGACAGAAGAAAAAATCAATAGAGTGTTTCTGTGGATTAAGTTGGCCTGGAATCTGACGGGAGTCTCCAGCAAATGTTCTGCAGTAGATACCAGTCTCTAACAGCCTATAACTATGCATTTCGGTAAAATATAAATTATTTTTGCTTTCATTTTAAAGATAGAATAACATCTGGGTGTCATATATTTTGGAATTTATTGTTTGTTAATATTGGTAGACCATTGATTATTGTAAAACTGTTATCAAATATTTAAAACAAAATTATTTTAGTGGTTACACTGTTCATTGTATTAATGCCACTACATGTAATATTTTTTGTCCATTATCTGTTAAGAAGAACAATTAAGTGATGATATTATTAATTTAAAACATTACAATGGTTGGCTCTATGTTATTGTTTGGAATTTGGTTTATTTTAGAACTATCTAAATTAATGTTCTATAAAAACTCGTATTTCATAATAAACAAAACCCCTATTGTTTAAGGTTATCGTATTGAAAATCTGCTGGAGTGGTCGACATGCATCAATTATTTACATCAGTCACATTTATTTCATATTTTTTAACAGAAGATTCCTCATCTTGCATGAATTCTGTCAAAATTGGTAAAAAGCTCCTCATGTTACATTATGAAAGATTTATATGAATAGAGCAGTCAAATTAAAGTTTATAAAATGGGTCAGAAAGACAACGCCACCGCTGATTCACTCAGTTTGCATGAAAAGTTTATGTATAAATATGGATCTTACGACATTCAAACTGAATATGCACTGATTTATATATCTTTAGATCCTTCTGTAACATTTAGCTGTTTTTAAATGGCCATGCACCAAGCTAACTTTGGAAACCACTATTATGAAGAATACATGTATTAGGGAACTCATTTAAGCTAACTTTGGAAACCACTATTATGAAGAATACGTGTATTAGGGAACTCATTTAAGCTAACTTTGGAAACCATTATTATGAAGAATACATGTATTAGGGAACTCATTTAAGCTAACTTTGGAAACCACTATCATGAAGAATACATGTATTAGGGAACTCTTTTAAGCTAACTTTGGAAACCACTATCATGAAGAATACGTGTATTAGGGAACTCATTTAAGCTAACTTTGGAAACCACTATCATGAAGAATACATGTATTAGGGAACTCTTTTAAGCTAACTTTGGAAACCACTATTATGAAGAATACGTGTATTAGGGAACTCATTTAAGCTAACTTTGGAAACCACTATCATGAAGAATACGTGTATTAGGGAACTCATTTAAGCTAACTTTGGAAACCACTATCATGAAGAATACATGTATTAGGGAACTCATTTAAGCTAACTTTGGAAACCACTATCATGAAGAATACATGTATTAGGGAACTCATTTAAGCTAACTTTGGAAACCACTATCATGAAGAATACGTGTATTAGGGAACTCATTTAAGCTAACTTTGGAAAAGGGTTCTTCATAGTTGAGGTTGTGGGTTTTAGCCCTGCTCAGTCAAAAACTTTGAGAAAAGTTACCAGTTAGTTGCAGAAGGACGGTGGTAACGTCTACTCAGATTCATTTTGAGGTCTTTCTCCACCAATACATAACAGTTATATGTTGAAAATCCTTTACTTTAATCCTTTACGTTGTTAAGCCCCATTTACTTGGGAAAATTCTGCCCCTTCGGCAGCAGTTTTATGCAGTCACACCGACTTGTAATATAATAGTTTGCATCAGAGATATACATCATTTGAATTTGAGACAAATGAATAAAATACCTAGAAACATCAGCTTTATAGTTATTTCTGATATAATTTTGGGGAGCAATTACATAATTGAAAAGAACAGCTTGGTAATATTGTTTTGGGTCAAGGTCACTGTTACTTATTTTGGGGATTTCAGGGTATCCATGGGTATGAATATCAAGCATGAATTGTTGCTTTACTGAAAGTCATGCATTGACTGTGATTTCAATGTATTGACCAAATTAGGGCCATAATGGCCCAGAAGCACTTGTCCAGTGGATAATATGGTAACATTACAATTCAGAATAATTTCATAGATCTGCATGATCAGTTAAGTCAGGTGACACAGATGAGCGATATAAGGGCCAACGTGACCCTCGTGTTGTTAAACTTGTTAGAGAATATAGCATGTAGTTCATTTACTCTTAAAATCATCACATTTTTCTCAATAGACTTATGGCTGAGTTACGGTCCTTTTTTTATATTTTATATTTAACTCTTAGATGCTTGTCAGCACTACTTCAATAAGCTTTTCAAGTGATTGTGGTCACCCATTGTAACACATATCAGTGCACAGTTGTGCATATTGCATATACCGTATATTCCCTAATTAACGCCCCCGGGGGCGTTACATTTTACAAGATGGGGGCGTTTATAAAAAAAAAAAAAAAAGCAAATTTAACAACAGTTAAAAATACAATTAAACCAATAAAGCAATGGAAAAAACCTTAAATCCGGTTTAAATCTCCGAAAAAGTGGTTCAGAATTATTTGAGAGTGAATGAAATAATCGACAGGATGAAAAAAAGCTGAAAATCTGTATGAAATTACTAGTGTGCATACTGGAATATTCAAATTTATGGTCAGTGTAATCTTCACTTTAAATCTCTTGGACGCTTGCTCTTATCAACGTGGAACAATGAGCTTTCAGCGTACACATACTAATCGCATTTTCCGATGTTTTGTAATGTTTTAATGGGCAGACAGTAGTTTTACTTGTATTAAACAGCAAATATGGAGAAGTATTTGTTCAACCAAAAGTGGTTAAGTGGTCATCCAAGATATAAACAATGGGTTAAAGAGTTCAAAGGTAATAAACACTCCGCTAATTGTTGTCTGTGTAACAAAATAATCGATCAGGGAAAGATGGGGGAATACCCACTCAAATAGCAAATATGTTGTTTTTTGTTTTTTTTAATTTTCCAGAAAAATAGGTGGGGGCGTTTATTAGAGTGGGAGCGTTTATAAGGGAATATACGGTAGTAGTACAACTGCTGTCACTTCAGTCGAAACTCATTGTAACTCTAGGGCTCTTGTTCACACTTTTGGGACTTTGGGAAGATAAGCTTTATTTTCAAAAAAAATGGGAAAATTACATAGCACAGGTTCCTTCAATATACGTAGCAATATATGTGTAATGTATATCAACTTATAAAAGAATGTGATGTTCTTGTAGAAGACTACAATCATTAAAACCAAATATTCAACAATTTCCAAACTTTCCTCCCAAATACATCTTTTTGTTTCTTTTCATTTTGAAATTGGGAATTTTGATACTTTGGATTGGGAAAAAAAGATACTATTTGCCATTGGGAATGGGGCAAAATAACAGCCCCAATAGCCCTGAAATCTAATGGCATTTCTACAGTAAGGCTGCGGTGGAGTACAGTGGGGACATTTGTGCTGACAAGAGACATTTCTAGTATCAAAACACATAAAAATTGAAACTATTTTATTCAAATTAGCATTCAAAGTTGGTTGCTTATCACTGGATCTTGACTATATTGACTAGGATAACCTTCACCTTTAATTGATATATCTGTTGTTCCTAGTTCTAATAGGGTACATTGACAGCTTAACAGTGCTAAGGCTCTTGTTCATGGTTATAAATGGTGGGAAGAAAATTGCATTCTGTTAGTAATAAGACTGATAAATCTGTTTTTCTGCCAGAGGAAGTATCAAGGCAACAACTTGTGGTAACCCCCAAATATCTTAAAAAAAAGTAGAGAAAAGATTTGCTTAAATATGGCATGTTCTAGTTAAGTTGCAGCCACATGGGAACAGTTATAATGTACTGCTAGAGTGATTTAGAACAGTTCCATTGTGAAAAAGTCAATAAATAAATTCCAACTTCATTGTATTGAGGTTTAAATTTGAAACAAATACAGACATCTCTAGGCATTGCTATAGTTTTAATGTGCCAGCTGAGGTAATCACATCATAAAAACATCACTCTAACCACACCAGACAAATTGTTTCTCTTTTCTTTAAGTAATAGTTATCCAGCAAGGTGCTCCGTGAGGAGAGTCTACAGTAAAGTTATTTGGAGGCAATCGGTTCCATATTTAAATTACCATATTCTGTGGTGAATTCCAACTTCAAATGTTTGGCAGATGAGTTGGACTTACTTATTTACATAATTTTTCACACTTCTCCTTTTGGATTGGATACCAGATGAAGTGTTTTTACATACCCTAACCAAGTATTTTTCTTGGAAATAACTGTTTTCAAAATACATTTTATTTTGTAGTCTAAGAAGGGGCATTATTCTCCACTCTTGAGCTGCAAGTAGGTTTTGTAAGTTAAAACATCTTAAACAACATTATAATTCTCTGAATTATTGTCCTTGAATTGTTCAACATTAAACAGGACATACTTATTGTCTAATTTTTTTATATGTTTTGTTGTGAACAACACATAACTATCAGCAGCTTTTCCTTCTCACATTAGTATCTGTCAGTAAGTCACCCACCTTCAGCCCCGGTGAAAATAAAATAGACCAGGTCCATATCACATAGAACTGGTCCATATCACATAGATCAGGTCCATATCACATAGATCGGGTCCATGTCACAAAGGTCAGGTTCACATTCCATATGTCGGGTCCATATCACGTAGATCAGGTCCATATCACATAGATCAGGTCCATATCACATAGAACTGGTCCATATCACATAGATCAGGTCCATGTCACAAAGGTCAGGTTCACATTCCATATGCCAGGTCCATATCACATAGATCAGGTCTATATCACATAGAACTGGTCCATATCACATAGATCAGGTCCATATCACATAGATCAGGTCCATGTCACAAAGGTCAGGTTCACATTCCATATGTCAGGTCCATATCACGTAGATCAGGTCCATATCACATAGATCAGGTCCATATCACATAGAACTGATCCATATCACATAGATCAGGTCCATGTCACAAAGGTCAGGTTCACATTCCATATGTCAGGTCCATATCACATAGATCAGGTCTATATCACATAGAACTGGTCCATATCACATAGATCAGGTCCATATCACATAGATCAGGTCCATGTCACAAAGGTCAGGTTCACATTCCATATGTCAGCTCCATATCATGTAGATCAGGTCCATATCACATAGATCAGGTCCATATCACATAGAACTGGTCCATATCACATAGATCAGGTCCATATCACATAGATCAGGTCCATGTCACAAAGGTCAGGTTCACATTCCATATGTCAGCTCCATATCATGTAGATCAGGTCCATATCACATAGATCAGGTCCATATCACATATAACTGGTCCATATCACATAGATCAGGTCCATGTCACAAAGGTCAGGTTCACATTCCATATGTCAGGTCCATATCACATAGATCAGGTCTATATCACATATAACTGGTCCATATCACATAGATCAGGTCCATATCACATAGATCAGGTCCATGTCACAAAGGTCAGGTTCACATTCCATATGTCAGGTCCATATCACGTAGATCAGGTCCATATCACATAGATCAGGTCCATATCACATATAACTGGTCCATATCACATAGATCAGGTCCATGTCACAAAGGTCAGGTTCACATTCCATATGCCGGGTCCATATCATGTAGATCAGGTCCATATAACATAGAACTGGTCCATATCACATATATCAGGTCCATATCACATAGATCGGGTCCATGTCACAAAGGTCAGGTTCACATCACATAGATCAGGTCCATATCACATAGATCGGGTCCATGTCACAAAGGTCAGGTTCACATTCCATATGTCAGGTCCATATCACGTAGATCAGGTCCATATCACATAGATCAAGTCCATATCACATAGAACTGGTCCATATCACATAGATCAGGTCCATATCACATAGATCGGGTCCATGTCACAAAGGTCAGGTTCACATTCCATATGTCAGGTCCATATCACGTAGATCAGGTCCAAATCACATAGATCAGGTCCATATCACATATAACTGGTCCATATCACATAGATCAGGTCCATATTACATAGATCAGGTCCATATCACATGGATCCAGACTTATCTCATAGATCAGGTCCATATCACTTATAACTAGTCCATATCACATAGATCCAGACTTATCTCATAGATCAGGTCCATATCACTTATAACTAGTCCATATCACATAGATCAGGTTCATATTACATAGAAATGGTCCATATCACAAAGATCAGGTCCATATCACATAGAACTGATCCATATCACATAGAACTGGTCCATATCACATAGATCAGGTCAATATATCACATAGAACTGGTCCATATCACATAAAACTGGTCCATATCACATAGATCAGGTCCATATCACATAATTCTAGTCCATTTCACATAGATTAGGCCTAACTAAAAATATTTTTTGTTTCCACGACCAACCTGAAAAAATCGGCCCGATACCAAAAAAAGTTATTGCCGAAACCAAAATGATATTATTTAGAATAGTACAACCTGGGACGAAAACGGTTCGTTTCGAGTCGCTTGAGTACGAAACTGATCAGAATCTCCTTGAAGCTTATTGGTTTTCAATTTGTAGGTAGCGAGAGATGCACCATCTTAAAACAAAATGGTAGAACATGCTGTTAGTGTTTCTGTGAAAACAAAATACAAGGAAAAAATGAATGTAAGCAAAAAAGTATGTCAGTTTTCAACAAAATTGACCTTTGATGACATTTTGGAGGAAGTAGTAGGTGATGGAGAGGTGGATGAAGGTATTAATTTTGCTCTCAACCATGGTTAATATGAGGCAAAACTTTCGGTCACAGAAAACGGTAAACTGTTAGCATTGATACAAATGAGTCTGCAGACGGCAATAGATTTTAACCCTCAATTGCGATTTTTACATTTTGTTGTTAAAACTTATTATATTGGGAACATTTTTACTATTTTCAGTTCTAGTCAAGTATTTTATCAAAAAAATTCTTCTTTTAGTTTATAGCAGCAGTGATTCAGTGAGTTTGAATTGTTTTGTCATATGCCAGGTGTAAAAACAGTCTAGTTAGTTTTTAGCTCTACTGGCCAAAGGCCAGAAGTGCTTATGCGATGGCGCATTGTCTGTCGTCCGTCATATGTCGTCTGACGTCTGTCGTCTGTTAGCAGCACTTTCTCTGAAACCACTGGGCCAATTAAACTGAAACTTCACATGGGTGTTTCTATTGCATAGGAGACTATACAGAAGATTTTTTTTTTTTTTTCGATCTGAAATTCAAGATGGCCGCTGTTATTAAAAATAGACCAAAACTTAAAAAATCTTCTTCTCATGAACGGCCCAACATATTTTCAAAATGTTTATGTAGTAATGATGACCAACTACAGTTTTGTTAGATTTGTTCAAATGGTGTCCCTAGGGTTAAATTTGACCCCGCCCCAAGGGTTCAATTAGGGGACACGTGTCATTTTTTTTTTTTTTTTTTAAAATGGAAATGATTTTGCCTATATCTTCACAGAAGCATTGTTTGGTGGAGGTGCTTCAGATTTGTAAAAATGACTGGGTTCCACTGTTTTAAGGGGTCAGGAGGGGCCCCAAAAGGGTAAAAATTGGAAATTACTAAATTTGTTTTCTTAAGAACCGGTTTGTCAGATTTGTTCATATTTTGCATAAATTATCCCTATGTGTAGGGGTTTGATTGCAGATAAGAATTTAGGGGCTAAAATTTATAGGGGCCCTGTAAGGGGACTTAGAATTTTACATAGGGATACTATGGGAAAACAGAAAATTCTCTTTTTCTTTCATTTGTTTTGAAACGGCTAGGCCAATTAAACTGAAATTTCACACTGATGTTTCTATTGCGTAGGAGACTATACAGAAGATTTTTTTTTTTCGATCTGAAATTCATGATGGCCGCCGTTACTAAAAATAGTCCAAAACTTAAAAAATCTTCTCATGAACGGCCCAACAGATTTTCAAAATGTTTATGTAGAAATGATGACCAACTATAGTTTTATTAGATTTGTTCAAATGGTGTCCCTAGGGTTAAATATAACCCTGCCCCGAGAGTTCAATAAGGGGACACATGTCAAAATAATATATATATATATATATATACACTGCGGTCCCGTTATAACGCGGTCCGATATAACGCGAATTCCGTTATAACGCGGTTTTTGCTTGGCTCCCAATTTTTCGGCGGGGGGGAAAGGTCGTGATACAAAACTTGAAAATATGCGCGAATGACCAAATGACAACCAAACAATAGATTGTCGCCATGTTTTGATTTGATAATCGCTCATCTTCTACTCACCAATTAGCCTTGATTATAACAAACTGTTATAACCATTACCTCATGGTGGTTTAAAGGATTGTTTAAGGGATTGATTCATGCCAGCATTGACAATTAACAGTTTGTAATAATCCCGAGTGCTTCAATAAATGCTGACACGCGCCAAACATGGAAGCCATATGCAAACTTTGTTATTATCGAGTGATCACGTGATCAAGCAACGAAGCGGTTGACAGGTATTAATATATCGCGGGTATCTTATCGGATCGTAAACACAAACTTATTTTTATTATTTAATTGTTGTTAATACTTCAGATTTATATTTTTAATATTTTATACTAACAGCGTTGAGTTTAAATTGAAGCGCGATTTTTTTATATAGACACCGTTTTTTCTCCTTCCGGGTTAAACGGAAATGGCTGCCAATTTTAGTATAATCAAAACACGAAAACGTTTTTCTTTCTTTTCTTTTTTTGTATTTATTTCATACATATCTAAGTGTATCTGTTGTAACTAAATACGCGTTGTATCATATTACAATGCAAACAATACCATTCACAGTAGAACAGCACGATAGGTGTGAAAAACCGACATCGATTTTTTTCGAGGTAATTATCGCTATAACGCGGTCCGCTTATAACGCGGTTTCGTTTTGTGGACCCCAAGATCCGCGTTATAACGGGACCCGAGTGTATATATTTTTTTTAAATGGAAATGATTTTGCCTATATCTTCACTAAAGCATTGTTAGGTGAAGGACGTTAAGATTTGTAAAAATGACTGGGTTCCTGTGTCTTAAGGGGTCAGGAGGGGCCCCAAAAGGGTACAAATTGGGAATTAGTAAAATCGTTTTCTTAAGAACCGGTATGTCAGATTTGTACATATTTTATATAAATTATCCCTATGTGTAGGGGTTTGATTGCAGATAAGAATTTAGGGGCTAAAATATATAGGGGTCCTGTAAGGGGACTTAGAATTTTACATAGGGATACTGTGGGGGAAAAAAAATTATCTTTTTTTTTTCATTTATTCTGAAACCACTAGGCCAATTAAACTGAAACTTCACATGGATGTTTCTATTGCATAGGCGACTATACAAAAGATTTATTTTTTTATCTAAAATTCAAGATGGCCACCGTTACTAAAAATAGTCCAAAACTTAAAAAATCTTCTTCTCATGAACGGTCCAACAGATTTTCACAATGTTTATGTGGTAATGATGACCAACTATAGTTTTGTTAGATTTGTTCAAATGGTGTCCCTAGAGTTAAAAATGACCCCGCCCCAATGTTTCTATTGCATAGTAGAATTTCAAAAAGTGTTATGGCCACTATGAGTCAGTAGAGCGTCCTCAGGCCCTCTTGGGCCTCTTGTTTAGCAGTTAAGTCCTGCATGTTAGTATTTTAAGGTGATAGTCATTATAAAACTCAGTTTGATACTAGTTTAAGTGAATTATTAAATGGTTCATATGGAAATGTTGTTATTGTTTGTTTATCTCAGTACAAAACCCCAATCCTTTAGCCAGATTTACTAATCAAGATATTTATGTCCACCTTGTATCAATGTCAATACTGGTATTTAGGTACTGTGAATGTCAATACTGGTATTTAGGTATTGTGAATGTCAATACAGGTATTTAGGTACAGTGCCAAACTTGTTGCACTCAGTCAATTTAACCAAGGACTTACAACGTGAAAATGTGGAGTTAAAATTTTAAGGAGCAAACAAAATTGGCGCCTAACTTTGCTACCTTCCCATTGAATGGTAAATACAAGACATAATTTTTATTAAGTCATATGCGAGGCTTGCCAGACACTTAGAGTGGTCAAATTGAAACAAACTCCAAATTCTAAAAATAACTATCATGCACAGACTGCTTGATGACTTTCACTAGGACTTTCAGACTTTCAAAGACGAATCAAATTTAACAGTATGTAAAAAATATAGCAGATCAAATCGAAATCGCACTTTGATGTGGCAATTTAAGCAGAATTATTATTTTACTTTAACCTGTATGTATATCTTGATGTAAAGTGTGTGCAGTATATTATTTTGGCATGTTTTAATAGATGTCTGAGGCTGTTTGTAATTGTAGGCTCTGACAGTGTAGTATATAAGATGATAATATATTGGGTTTAACAATTTTTTTTTTGCGAATTTTAATTTTTTATCAAAAAACTTGACATTCTGCAGCTAACAAAATAAAAGTTCACATCTCACAATGAAAACTATTTTGTTTTAAAGCAATATTTAGACAGAACATATCATATCTGTCTCGCTTTACTTTACAAGACAGTAATATATTACAAGTCACTAGACCTACACTGATATCCCTCTTTGCATCCTTGGAAAGTATTTGAGAGCTAAAAACAAATTTCTAGGAAAAATCAATAGCATGAGACATATTTTACAAAGAATGAAGAAGTATTTTCACTAATGTGTCTGTCTGGCAGTGCTGAATGTAATAGTGTCCCCAAGGAATGGTCAGTTTTATGGCAGCTAATATAGATTGAACTATTGTGCACACCTCTGACGCATCAAATCAAGAGAGGTAGGCCCTTCATCTTAATAAAACACCAATTGTTTGAAAGGTGATATCCTTCTGTGATCTGTACTATATATTTACCATACTCCAGATAAGGTGTGTATTTGCGTAAATTAGCATTAAAATTGACAAAAATAGTATTGCAAATAAAAAATGCACGTACAGTTTTTTCCAAAGACTTGATTTTGCACAATGGGAGTAGACACCATGAAATAAACAAATCTAAGGGAGGAACTTTATTGATACTATACAATAGAGTTATTTCCCATAAATCATTGTCGATAACGCGCACATGGGAGTAAGTTGAGTACTTTCAAACTTCTTGTTTGACCTTTTTAGTGCTGTTCTCAACTTTTTTTTTAGTCAAGAGTAAAAATATCCCAATTTCATAAATTTATGTAAAGAAGCCAACGAAAATATTTGGAAAATAGACATCATGTTTTATTGTCAATTTTCCATTTAAATTGTGATTTTTTTTTAATTTATTCCAGTTGTAATTTTCCATAAACGTTTTCTCTACACTCCTTGAACAGAGCAGATCATGTACTCTAGTGGTAGTTTACCTCAACAACGTTACTTGGCCATGTGACAAGAAGTTGTAATCTGGAATTGTCATTGAAACTTATCAAATAAATACAATTTTTGGGTTCAGTATATTATTCACATTGGAGCCCAAAACTGGTATTGGGTATTTGTATAGACCACTTTGTAAAATATATCCAGATTTATATGTTTTGGCATATAACACAGTACATTAATATCAATCCCGGGGTTCCCCCGTCCACAGTCTTTGTTATGATTGATATACAACATTGCGTCTCATTATCATATTCGTCTCTCACCGCTGATTCAAGTGGGAAAATTATCAGTTACTTGTGGAGATAGGGTGTGCTTGAGTACTGCTAGTTATGATTATAATCTTCCAGGATCCCAGGAAACAGGTTTTATTAACTGATTGTCTCTTAGTCCTCGATGGCATAAAAATGATGCTAAATATTCAGTCAGTCAATCAATCAATCTGTACAATAGTTATTTGTTTATGGGAAATACCTTGTATTATTGTTTGAACATGCCTGGCCCTGCCCTGTTTTAACTTTATTATAATATTTTATTTCCTGATAGTAAAGATGATTTGATTGATTAAGATTTCAATGTCGGAATGAAGAATCTTGTCTGTGCTTCTCAGAATTCACTGAAACTTGCTTGGAAATATCAGCAGAATTCTAGTTTTGCAATGTCCCTTTTGCATTCCTGTTCAGTGATTTTTGGCAGTAATCGCTCTTAGAATTTTCTGAATGAAAAATCTTGCCCTTGCTTTTCCACAACTATCAATCCTGTTTTGACAAAAGTTGCTGCAAATGATCGATATGAAGCCTCGATGTTTATAATTATCCTTGTTGCTTTTGGTGTTATTGCAGTTTTTCTTGCAGCCTATCATCAGTCATAAAACTGGCTATTATTAACATTAACAATAACATTTTTAGCTTGACTGTTTGAAGAATAATTTAAAGAGAGCTATTGTACTCACCCAAGCATCGGTTTCACACCTTGGTAAAAGTTTTGCATACAAATCCCTATCTCAGTAACTATTGTATGTATTGATTAAAAACTTTACACAAGACTCCCCGGTCATCAAACCTACTACAATAACTAAGTTAGATAACTCATGAATATAATGCAAATTATTGTCCTTGTTTGACTTATAAAATCTGGTTAAAGTTTTGCATGCAAGTACCATCATGTCCATATCTCATCAACCACTTGATGTATTTGATTGAAACTTCACAACTAAGTTAGATAACTCTTGTATATTGACTTGTGATAAAATTCTTGATTTTTTTTTATTTATGAAAAATATAAAAAACCTAGAAAATATTTTCAAAAATTGTGAATTTCAAACAAAAAATGCTAGTTCTCATTTGGCATAACCTAATAAGGAATTTTAAGCTACTTTATATCAGTGAGTTACAAGAGAATCTTGTGAGTAACTTAGGCACACTTAATCCTAATGTATAATTATTTTTAAAGAGAATCCTTTACACTTTTTGTTATATAACAATAAATTCGTTTTGAATCTTATAGATTCAACATTTACCAGTCTAGAACATGTTTTTGTGCAAAATTACACTTTGAGTATGCAGGTGAAAGTGTTTCTGGAAAATGTAATGCTGTATCTTGTGTTGATATCGAAAAAGAAGATTTGCACATACAGAATGATATATTTTAAGTGTGTAAGCTGACTGGAAAGTCAAAGTTGAAAATATATTTTTAGTGATAAATATGGTTGTTATGCATGGCCAAGCGGTCAAAGGGTTCGTTCACCTGATGACCATTTACCTCTCATATCTGAGGTTGTGGCTTTGAGCCCAGCTCCGTCCAACAACTTGTGAGAATGTCATTTACTTTCGGAAAGACAATGGTTGATCAACTTGCCTTCTTTTACATGACCATGATTGCCTGTTTGAAATTCATTTTTAATTTTCATTTGCCAAAAGTGGGAGGGATGCGTTTATGAAAAAAAATTGCACACTGTCTATTTTTTCATAATATTTTGCCCAGTTAAGTGTTTTTAACCTTATCTGCAAGTATCAATGGTGGTGATAATGATGATATAACAACTCAGGACACAACGTGTCTTGCAATAGTTTATCAATGCTTCATCACAAACTGTTCCATGTCTGGTTGGTTGAAGGCTGCTATCTCAAATCACTTATCACCCCAGAGGTCACAGGTTAAAGCCAAGTTTGTTCCAAAACCTTATATGAGAAAATTTGCTTGTTCCTTTTGGGAGAATGGTAAATCTACAATGTACATGTACTCAGATTCAGTCTACAGTCTTCCATTACCAATTAAACTATGTTTAGATATTCTTACCAGATACTGAATAGTCAAACATGATTGCTGAACATGGTGACTGGACATTTAGCTATAATGAATTTTTCCATTATATTTATGTAAATGTTTGTTTGTCTTCTAAAGGTGTTACAGACTACCTCACAACAGAGATATCCACATCCAAACAGAAGAAGTTCAGTCTGGTGACATTTGTCGACACCCCTGGACTGGTTGATGGTGATATGAAATACCCATTTGATGTCAACCAGGCCATTATGTGGCTAGGTGAGTTGAGTGGTCGAGTTATTTTCAGGTTAATGTATCTAATGCATGGTCAGAAATAAACCCAGGTCAGAAAGGATCTAGCAGTTAGTTTCCCTAAATCAGATGTTGGTACTTATAAACAGCTTTCATTGTCATTTTGATGTGGTCAGCTTGGACAATATAATTTATTTTCTAATTTTATTTCACAATTTAAGCAGTTTGACAAATTGTGTTTATACCCACATGGGAAAACCTGGTCGGACTAATTCCAGATATCGTATATTAGTTGTAATGGCTAACCAAATCAGCCATCCAAACAATGTTCATAAAACGCTAATTCCACTAGTCCTAAGAACATAAAAAGTGATCACGATATTGAGCATTGATACACTGCAGAGTATATAAATGTCATATTTCTTTTCTATTTCATATGGTAGCATTGAATGAAACACATAATTTTATTTATTTAGAAGGACATCGATGTCTGCTACATTAAGAGATAAATGTTGGATTGTGAGCAGATACTGCAATGGCCATGATAGAGTCTTTAAAACCATCTCCCCATTCACCGTCTAAGCTTCTGTTCATGGAAACAACAAAAAACTGATATCGTTCTTTCATAATTTACAAAATAAAGTTTTGATGACTCCATTTATATAATAGCTATATCCATACCCACACATTTCCACACATCTTAAAATGAGACCAGGCTCATTATTGATTCATTAACAAATTACAAATAAAAGTGAGAAGGTGATGTAGTGGATAGTGTGTTGGTTGCTCAATCGAGCGGTCCTCAAGACTGATCCCAGGCTCAAAAACAACACCTGGAACTGGCTCTATCCAGGAAATGGACTCAAAAGTGATTTACAAAAGCTATCAGCTTATTTCGCAAGCAAACAAAGTAAATTAACATAAACCAAACAACATATAATATACTTACAACTTATCGCAATATTTTTTAGGAGACCTTGCAGACTTGATATTTGTATTCTTTGATCCAATTGGCCAGGCTCTGTGTAAACGTACGCTGAATCTTGTGGAGGAGTTGAGCCAGAAGCATGCTGAGAGAATGCGCTTTTATCTGAGTAAAGCAGATGAGGCTGGACATGAGAGTGATAGACAGGTAAGAGGGTGGTACTGGCTGGTCATTCGAGAGGTTTTAGTGGTTCACAATGATGCATTACCATTTAAATGGCTTTGATTTTAGCTCACCTGAGTAAAACTTGGGGTGGGCTTTTCTTACCGCCCTGTGTCTGGTTCCTCTGTACATCCATCATCTGTAAACTTTTCTTTAAATAACCTCTCTGAAACCTCTTGACAGATCTTCACCAAAATGTGTGAGGTCTGATATAAAGCTTTCTCAAGTTCGTTCAAATCATGAACCTGAGGTCAAATTTGATCCCACACCTGGGGGCTCAGCAATTATTATTGTGTGTGTTTGTGATCGCCTGGTGTCTGTCGTCCGTCGTTGACTTTTAGTTTCTTACAACTATTGGGCCAATTTTGATATAACTTCACAGAAATGTTCTTTGGGTGACCCTCTACCAAGTTTGTTCAAGCCATCTTGATTTGTCAAAAAACATGGCCATCAGTGGGCGGGGAAAGTTTAATTAGTAAAAACTTAAAAAATCTTCTTGTCAGAAACTACTGGCTTGATTTTAAAATAATTTCACAAAAATGTTCCTTGGAGGACCCTCTACCAAGTTTGTTCAAGCAATCTTGATTCATCAAATCATGGTCGCCAGGGGGCAAAGTTAGTTCCTTGGGTGACCCTCTACCAAGTTTGTTCAAGCCATCTTGATTAGTCAAAAAACATGGCTGCCAGGGGGTGGGGTTAGTTTACTATATAAGCTATAGTAAAAACTTAAAAAATCTTCTTGTCAGAAACTACTGGCTCGATTTTAAAATAATTTCACAGAAATGTTCCTTGGAGGACCCTCAACCAAGTTTGTTCAAGCAATCTTAATTCGTCATAAAACATGGCCGCCAGGGGGCAGAGTTAGTTTACCATATAAGCTATAGTTAAAACTTAAAAAATCTTCTTGTCAGAAACCAGTCGGCCAATTTTGATATAACTTCACAGAAATGTTCCTTGGGTGACCCTCTACCAAGTTTGTTCAGGCCGTCTTGATAAGTAAAAAAACATGGCTGCCAGGGAGTGGGGTTCGTTTACTATATAAGCTATAGTAAAAACTTAAAAAATCTTCTTGTCAGAAACCACTTGGGTGGTTCCTTGGGTGACCCTCTACCAAGTTTGTTCAAGCCATCTTGATTCGTCAAAAAAACATGCGGCCAGGGAGTGGGGCAAGTTTAATTAGTTAAAACTTAAAAAATCTTCTTGTCAGAAACTACTGGCTTGATTTTAAAAGTTTCACAGAAATGTTCCATGGAGGACCTTCACCAAGGTTGTTCAAACCATAGTGATTCGTCAAAAAACATGGCGGTCAGGGGATGAGGTTAGTTTACCATATAAGCTAAAGTAAAAACTTAAAAAATCTTCTTGTCAGAAACCACTTGGCCAATTTTGATATACTTCACAGAAATGTTCCTTGAGTGACCCTCTAACAAGTTTGTTTAACCCTTAATTTCATATAGACGCCTTTGGACACCTAATATAGACGCCTTTGAACACCTAATATAGAAGGCTTTTGAAATATTGGGTGAATTATGTTTATATTAACTGACAGAGTGGAAAACAGTGCAGGAAGTGTTCATATTGCTCGTTACAAGCAATCTGAACTCTTCCTGCACTTCTAAAAGGCCTTCTGTGATTGGTGCGGGAAAACTTATTTCTATGGAGTAAAGGGTATCTAGATTAGTCAAAAAAACATGGCTGCCAGGGGACAGGGCAAGTTTAATGAGTAAAACCTTAAAAAATCTACTGGCTCGATTTTAAAATAATTTCACAGAAATGTTCCTTGGAGGACCTTTCACCAAGTTTGTTCAAACCGTAGTGATTTATCAAAAAAACATGGCGGCCAGGGGGGTTAGTTTACTATATAAGCTATAGTAAAAACTTAAAAATCTTCTTGTCAGAAACCACTCGGCCAATTTTGATATAATTTCATAGAAATGTTCCTTGGGTGACCTTTTACCAAGTTTGTTCAAGCCATTGTGATTTGTTAAAAAACATGACCGCCACAGTGAGGAGCTAGTTTACTATATAGGCAGCTATAGTAAAAACTTCTTGTCAGAATCTACTGACCAAATTTCGATGTAATTTCACTGACAATTACCATGCGTGAATCTCTACCAAGTTTGAACTCTTCTACACATCTGTTACATCTTCAAAACAAATCAAAATTCTAACTACTCACCCATCTCCTTTTTCTGGTATTTTGAGTGTACATATTTATATAATCTACTTAAGTTGGGTGACTCAAGGTCAGTCAGGTGAGCGATATAGGGCCATCTTGGCCCTCTTGTTTTTATTTTATTTCAAAAACCATAATTGCTGGATCTCACCTCTTGATCCAATCCATTCCAACCATAGTAGGTGGATCTCATCTCTTGATCTAATCCATTGCTGGATCTCAGCTCTTGATTTAATCCAATCAAACCATAATTGGTGGATCTCATCTCTAGATTCAATCCAATATACAACCATAATTGGTGGATTTCATCTCTGGATTCAATCCAATATACAACCATAATTGATGGATCTCATGTCTTGATTCAATCCAATATACATCCATAATTGGTGGATCTCATCTCTTAATTCAATCCAATATACAACAATAATTTGTGGATCTCATCTCTTGATTAAATCCGATATACAACCATTATTTGTGGATCTCATTTCTTGATCTAATTCGTTGGTGCATGGATCTCACCTCTTATATTAATCCAATCAAACCATAATTGGTGGATTTTATCTCTTGACTTGATCCAATTCAACCATAATTGGTGGATTTCATCTCTTGACTTGATCCAATTCAACCATAATTGGTGAATTTCATCTCTTGACTTTATCCAATCCAACCATAATTGGTGGATCACATCGCTTGATTCAATCCAATATACAACCATAATTTGTGGATCTCATCTCTTGACTTGATCCTAGCCAACCATAATTGATAATTGGTGAATCTCATCACTTGATCAAATCCTATCCAACCATAATTGGTGGATCTCACCTAATCACTCGATCCAATCCAACCATAATTGCTGGATCTCATATCTTTGACATGATTAGTTTACCAACAATTCTGCAGATTTATGAATCCAAGATTATGGAAAACCTTACAGAAATGAAAAGTAAGGTGCACCAACGGGATCCGAATATAGATAAATATCTAGGCCATATCGCATCTCTCCTAGGAAATTGCAAATACATTGATAGCTCCAAACCCATTGCAAAAACAAAAGTTGTAGAATGATCAGAGAGAAGGAATGCATAATAAGTATAATGAAGATTTCAAATCCCCATTTTTTGACCATCATAGACATTGCCTAAATCATTTATTAAAGATACATTCAAATATTTTATGTTTTGCTAAAGTACATGTAAGTAGGCCACACCTATAACAACACTGGGCAGTTGTGTGAATGTAACTTACTTAAAATCTGAATTCCACTTTGGCATTCGTGTAACAAATGTGGATGTTTCTCACAAAGTAACCAAAGTGGTGAACAACTAAAATTAAATTCATTGTATAATGTATACATATATGTGAAAACATTTTAAAACTCGCCTATTTTAGTGGAGGACACTGTACTATACCATTAATGAAGTTCTCATATGTCTATGTCAGTTGCTCTATTTAGCACAACCATAATTGATTAAAAACAACATGATGTCGTTCCATTAGTACAATAAGGTGTTGGGTCGATATAAAATAAGAAGACACTTGGTATCTTTTTGCACTTAATTGGGGTAATATTGAAATGGAAAGAGATGTATAATTAATTGAATTTTTTTTTCTTCTTTGTCACAATTATGCTAGCTATTAAAAAATTTTTTTTAATCAGAATGAATGAACTTTGTGTGTTCATTTAAGGTAGTTCGCAGCATTCCTATCGGATTTTTTGACATCTCGGGTAATTTATCAAAAATCTGTACAATTGATCTATAAAGTCTCACCTTTGATTTAAGCTTTGTTTTTCTTTTATTACAGTATTGCAGTTTCTTGTTAACAGCTCCCACTGATGGTACAGATTTTACGGACGATTTTTAGCTGTTTTTCCCTTGTAAAATAATCAATATAATCAAAAATCTTTTTTAATAATATTATTAAATTACCTAAGTTTGCTTGTGATTCCGGATGACATCAAGAGAACGCCATACATTACTAACGTAAAATATGACGTCCCAAATATCAGCCAAACATTGTGTGTTTTTAAGAGTTTAATTTTTAATTTGAATTCGAATTTATGAAAAAACTAGCGTGAACACCCTCTTTTTATTCGGTCATAGTATAGTGAAATGAATAAAGTTTAACATATGTAAAATTCAAGAAGTTGTACAAGACCATATTGGTCAATCAAGCGTGAGTGTTCAAAATTTGTTGTTTATAAATCTGTGTTTTAATCAACCCCAGCGTAATGATTAGATGTATAGATAACATAAATTGCATTTTATTTGTATTAAAGTTATAACAGAAAACAAAATAAGTAATATAAAACTGTTATTAATAACAGTTTTCAATTAATATTGACAGTTTTTAATAAGTATTGACCATTTTGTAAGGGACAAACAGTGAACATCGTCCGAAAACATGTACTGCCAGGGGGCACTGTTAACGAGAATCTGTGCAACTATATTATAAAGAAAAAAAGCTAAAATGAAAGCTGATACTTTATAGTGTACAGATTTTTGCTAATTTACACCAGATGTTAAAACACCCGATAGGAACACAGCAAACTACCTGAATATATGTCATTGTTCTGCAAATAAATTGCATTTTTAGTTGACTATTCGTAAGAATAGTGGGGCGCTATTGTACTCGACCTGGCATCAGCGTTGGTTTTTAAGGTTGAAGTTTTTTTATTTGGTAAGGTATCTTTGTAATCACTCATTGGATATGAATGAAACTTCACTTGTGTGTTCAGAATCATCAATGGAACACACAGAGACAAGAACCATAACACTATGGGTTTCATTTTGGCAGAATTATGGACCTTTTGTACTTAGAATATTTGGTTAAAGTTTTTGAGCTGGGTCAAGTTTTTGAGCAGACTTTAAAAAACATATTATAAATCTGTATAATACAGAACGGTATCTTGCAACAATAAATTGTAAAATACCCAATTTTGATATTAATTGGAATGACTATAAGCCACTTATATCTTGATACAAATTTGAAACATTTTTCATGTTACTCTTTCAGTTTTGATTTAGACACATTTGTTTGATTACAAATACATATATATTTTGTAAATAATTAATTATATCAATCCCCATCCCCTCCCCAGAGTGTTTTTATTTTTTCCTTTTTTTTCTTTTTTCCAATCAACTATAATATTTAACTGCTCATTATCAAGACTAGACCTGCAATAAGAATAATTATTTAATGTTTATATACATCAATAAAGCATTACTTTCTTCTCAAAATAATAAGTTTACAAAGTCAGATAAAAGATTCAAAGCAGATTGTTTTATAACAATTGAATTGTTTTTTTTTATGCATTCATCTATCATAAATAAATGAACTCCAACATTCAAACATGTATTGTTGCTTTATAGTGTATACATTACAACAAGTGAAAAGCATTTTGATAACGTTACAAGGTTGACTCTCATCGATGTTTGTTAGACTGGATGAGTACTTATTAAAGATTTGTAGATGAAATTTTGCATTTTTTAAGTTGTGTAGTATTTGCTCAGGAATTTGCAGAACTTAAGCTTATACAATTATTGTTTCAAAATATCTCTAATACAAATGATTAACCTGCCAAATGTTTAATGATATTCCACTATATAACTAACTACTTTATATTAAATTGTGAAAATTGATTTCAATTACATGTACGTCTACAAATGCATATATGTACAAGTTATCTTAATGTCTGGTAGCCATTGAGTTGTTGACCCCGGTTTCACTAATTTAACATATTTTGATAGTTTCCTCAGCGATACTTTCAAATGCTAAAACATCACACTTACTGATTATGTTGCAAGTTATTTTTTATCATTAAGTACAGAGGTGTTATGACTGTATGTGATAAATTAACTGTGAAGTATTTCAAATAATAATTAAAAGAGAAACTGAAATTAAATTGTTTGGGGGGGGGGGGGGGGGGGAGGGGGGATTTTGGTTTGAACATTTTTATTAATCTTGATAATACAGCCCTTGAGATTTAAACTACACAAACAGACTATCTGGATTTAGTGGGCACTGTTTGTTACTCATTCATTTCCCACAGACAGTGAGACACTCAATGGCTATTAGAAATTTCTAAATATATATATAATTGTCATGAACTATTTTGTATCAATATTTCTGTCTTTGTACAACTAAATTGAAATAAAAGTTACAAAAAAAAGTTTTTGAGCAGGTACATATTTCATCAACTTATCATTGGATATAATTAAACTTCAAATGTGTGTTCAACATCCTCTCGGAAACTCGTAGAAATAAGAAACATAACTCTTGATTGCCCTTTCACCAAATTATATTCCTTTTAGACTTTGAAAATTTGGTTTCAACAGGCTAAAGTTTTTGAGTTTGTACATAATTTCATCAACCTGTCATTGGATATACATGAAATTTCACATGTGCATATTTAGCATCATCCAGAAAACTCATAGAGACAAGAACCATAACTCTTGATTCAATTTTGGAAGAATGATCGCTATTTTAGGCTTAGAAATGCTGTGACAGTTTTTAGTAGGTTAACATTTGTACTACAATTACAAGGCCTTAAGCGTTGTTCTACAAATAGGGTCAGTTTGTGGTCTTCTCTCAAATTTGTTCAAAACAATGACCCTGGGAGCAAAATTAAACTATAGATCCATTTTCATGAACTGGTATTGATTAGTGCATATATTGTATATGTGAAACATTGAAACAATTAGATTTTCTTTTGTAGAGAGTAATGATGCAGATAGTGCAGGAATTGTGCAAGAGACCAGGACTCAATAGAACTGGTTTTGACATGCCAACAATCTATGTACCAACAATGAACCAAAAGGTATGTAACATTTATATCTTTGATATATACCAACAATAAACCAAAAGGTATGTAACATTTATATATGTTAGATATGCACCAACAAAAACATTTTTTAGCTCTGGCAATTGTAAACTCAATTTCAAGCGTTAATGACAGTATGGTTTTGACTATTGATGGATGTGCAGGATATATAATGTTTGTGTATTCTGTTGCCAGGGTTCCCGGTGTGTTAACCAGATAGAAGAGGTGTGTAAGGAGATAGAGAAGACCATTAACCAGACCATCCAGACAACCTTGAACTCCCTGGAGAGAGACTGTGATCTCATTGCTAAAACTGTCGAGGACAATCTGTCGGATGACAGGTAACATGAGACATGAAGTAAAATATAAGGTTTCATTATATCAGGACTGTTATAGTCATGGAAAAACACCTGGAACATCATTACATTACTATTTCAGGGAAACCATGTTTGCTTTGTCTTGGAAATATGAGAAAGGTTAAGATATTTTTGTGCTGAATGTAAAGAGTTTACTTTACAACAGAATTTTAAATTTGGCATTTATTGATATTCAGTTTGCCAAAACTAGACCAACTTGTTTTGTAAAGATGTAAAGATTGGCTGAATGTGAGATAAAAGACCATTAAATAAGATGATCAACTTTATATATTTTGCATTGATTATGAAAATAGCTTCACAGCTGATACAAATCACTCTCGGTGGGTAGGATGTAGTTGTTATTATTATGCTAATCAATATGTGTCCATTTTGCATTACACAATTTCTTCTCTGATCAACAGATTTTCACCAAATTTGGTGCAAGTATTTTAACATGAAACTCTCTCCAGTTTGCTCAAATCTTTACCCTGGGATTAAATTTGATCCCATCCCAGGGGCTTGTCAGGAATTTCTTTTAAAATTTTAAAATTTGTCTCCAAAATGAAATGCCTGGAGCTTTGATATTCTGCATATTGTAACACCTTTTGTTTTTCTCGAAGGTTTGTCCAAGTTATGACCCAAGGCTCAAAATTGGCCCCACCTCTGAGGTCTATCAGTTTAACAAATTGAAATTTTAATTTAAAATCTTCTCAAGAACCGACCAGCCAAATTTGTTCATATATGGTATAAATGGTCCATAAGAGCATGATAAGTAGAGGTTTCAAGTTCAAATGAAGTGCCAGGGTTTATTAAAAGTTATTTTACAAAGGAATACATTTGAGAAAGCAGCAAATTATGTTTTTCTCATCCATTTTTGTATAATTTCAGTTATATTGATGTCTGAAGCATTTTCAGTCACAACAGTTGAGACTAGGTCCTGTAAAGTGGTTTTATTATCCATAGGGGGCCCGAACAGAGATCAAATTGTGATATTTCAAAAAATCTTCTGAAAAATTGATGAGCCAAATTTATTCATATAAATGGTCCCTATGAGTAGAAGTTTCACCTTTGGTCAAATGAAGGGGCTAGGATTTATTTTGAACCTTTAAGGGGACACTGATTTTTACAAGGAGTACAATGGGAAAACAGTAAAATCTCTTTTTATCATCTATTTTAGGAATTATTTTAATCATCTTGAGATATGGAGTATTGTTTTGTAAAGTTGAGACTGGGTCTTTAATGAGGAGTTTAAAATCTACAAGGGGCAATCGGGGGTGCAAACAGTAATAAAATGTAGAATTTTCACAAATCTTCTAAGAACCGACTAGACATATTTGGTCATATTTTGATATAAATAATCCCTATGACGCACACCAATTAATTTTGCACTTCTGGAACACTGAACACATTTCTAATGGTTCTAAAAGTGTCTTGTTTCTATTGGTCAAAATATGCAGGAAAAACATGGGATTGACCAGATTGCTTTTTCACAATTTCGATGACGCCCCTTAATTTTTGACTATTCTATGCATTTGTTGCAGTGTATACCATGCAAATTTAAACTGTTATATCCAATAGTAACCAATGTCATCTAAGCTTCATGAAAATGTCCCAATGTTCTCACATGTGCAAAGAAATATACCAATTTTAAGCATTTTCAATTAGATATTGCTGAACCGATTTACACAGCTCTAATTTGTTGGGAGCAAGAATCTTGCTTTGACTTACTAAGGAGAAGGTAATTGGTAAGTCATAAGTTCAAATAAAAGGGACTGGTGCCCAGTAAGGGGACTTTGATTTTTACATATGAATACCATGGGAAAACAGGAAGTTCTATTTATCTAGTCTATTTTAGGTATTGTTTCAAAACCTTGATAGTGGATACACATAAGTGTCAGTAGGGGTCCAAAAAGGGTCTCAATTTTTGAATTTTTGAAAATCTTCTTCTCAAAAACAAATTGGCCAAATGTGTTCATATTTGGCATAAATGGTCCCATGAGTAGGGAGGGATCTGAAGTTTGTTCAAATAAAGGAGCTGGTTTAAGAAGAAAGACAATTCTCAAAATATGAAAAGAAGTGACAGGTGAAATCAGCTGAGCAACTTGGGCTTTTTGTTTACATAGAAAAAAGATACAGTCCTGTGATGTAATACATACCTGAACATGCTGTAATTAAACTTTAATGTTTATATCTGAAATGAAAATACTAAAGAATGAACCTATTTTAGAATTTTAGTTTCATAAAGTTTGATGTAAATCCACACTGGTATCCATTTTGTCATCTTTCATCAATATCATTTTTAGTTTGCCAGGACGAAGTCCAAGGAGAGTTATTGCCATGACCCCAGCGATGTTGGCGTCGTGGGCGTCTGTAGACACCCAGGTTAAACTTTAGCGTTTAAGATATCTATGCAACCACTCATTGGATGTAAATGAAACTTCGCATGTGTGTTCACCATCATCAACAGAACATGCACAGACAAGAACCATAACTCTGGATTGCATTTTGGCACAGTTATGGCCTTTTTTGGACTAAGACACCCAGGGGCGGGCAATGTTGTCTTCTGACAACTCGTGTTATTTTCAGCATCAGTTAAAGCTGCCATGTTGTTTTTTCAGATTTTAATAAAACATACAAAATGCTTTGTTATTATCTGGCCCATAATAAATTATAAAAGGGACATTTTGTGTTTTATAAAGATAGAAAGGGTTATGATGAGAAATTGTATTTGATAAATATTTTCAAAAATGTATTTCAAATTGAATGCACATAAATAAATGTATGAACTTACATGAAGAACATATTAATATTAATTTTGATAGTGAATTAATGAAAGATTACTAACCTGTCAACAGGTAAACACATTATATTTGGATGACTCAGTTCTTGTATAACCTTGCAGTATAACATCATCGCAGAATCTGAAATCTCGTGTGCGCGGAGCCACATATGGATTTCTGGGGATGCTGCTACCGTTTCTTCTACTCACAACCTTCCTCATCAGCACACAGCACAAAGTACTCAAGTCCGTTCTTGGGCAGAATCTGGTGGACACACTGGCTCTCTATCTGGTGAGTTATTTTACAGAGCAGTGAACAGTTTCAAGGTTTTAAGTCAACGTTTTAGATCACACGAGAGAAAGAGGTTGGTGTTGTTGATTTGAGTAGGTTATAAAAAAGATCAGTTAAAAATGCAACCACTTTATTTGACAATATATTTTCTTCAAATGTTACATACAGTTTGCAGTCTGATTGAATATAAAACATGAAAAACTTCAAATAAATATTGAGTTCTCATTTTCATTTTATGAGATTTGTCTATGAAATTAATAATCAGCACTTGTATATATACATACTGAAAGGAAAAAGAAATGCCTGTGAATTTTAGAGCCACATTATCATTTCTTTTTTAGAGATATTTACAATTTTAGAATCTGCATGTAAAGGTATTTTAAGAGATATTTACAGTTTTAGAATCTGCATGTAAAGGTATTTTTTTTAGAGATATTTACAGTTTTAGAATCTGTATGTAAAGGTATTTTTAGAAATATTTACAGTTTTAGAATCTGCATGTAAAGGTATTTTTAGAGATATTTACAGTTTTAGAATCTGCATGTAAAGGTATTTTTAAGAGATATTTTCAGCTTCAGAACATGCATGTAAAGGTATTTTTAGAGATAGTTACAGTTTCAGAATCTGCATGTAAAGGTATTTTCAGAGATATTTACAGTTTCAGAATCTGCATGTAAAGGTATTTTCAGAGATATTTACAGTTTCAGAATCTGCATGTAAAGGTATTTTTAGAGATATTTACAGTTTCAGAATATGCATGTAAAGGTATTTTTAGAGATATTTACAGTTTTAGAATCTGCATGTAAAGGTATTTTTAGAGATATTTACAGTTTTAGAATCTGCATGTAAAGGTATTTTTAGAGATATTTACAGCTTCTGAATCTGCATGTAAAGGTATTTTTAAGAGATATTTACAGTTTCAGAATATGCATGTAAAGGTATTTTCAGAGATATTTACAGTTTCAGAATCTGCATGTAAAGGTATTTTTAGAGATATTTACAGCTTCAGAATATGCATGTAAAGGTACTTTTAGAGATATTTACAGCTTCAGAATATGCATGTAAAGGTATTTCGGTCAATATGATCATTATTATTGACAAGGTCATTAATGAAATACCTTTACATACATAATTATTCTGTTCATGTAAATATGGCATACAGTAGTTTGATAATGTGGCTCTGAAATACACCCGATGTTTCTTTATACTTTCAGTATACTGCTGTTTGATTATCCTCGTACCCAATTCTGATTTCAGGGTCCGTTGGCCACTGCATGGAACTCTATACCAAAAGAATACACCACCTACGTATTATTTGCCATCTTGGGTGTAGCCTTAATTATGTTGCTCATCGCCAAATTTGCTTCAAGGTAAGTGTATAGTGTATTTTGTACCCAAAGCTAGAATATCGATATGCAAGAAATCATCAAAACAAGTAATTTGTTGAGAGACAAATAATTCATTGAGTGGAGGTTTATAAAATTTATCTTTTGACAACAGTTACTATGATGTCAAAATCAATTCTTGTTATAAAATTTTGTGGAATGACAAATTTGCAAAATATTTAAATCTGGTAACTCTTTATCCCTGATGCTCATTAATTTCAACATTTTTATACCCTGCTATTCAAAGAATATGAACAAGGTAGGGTGGCATATAGAGTTGCCCGTCTGCTTAGTTCGTCCACTTGGAAATGGTTTCCACTCAATAAGTAATAAAATTTACTGATATAGTGTGATGACATTTTGGGTCATAATTATTAATGTAAAAAAGAAGCTTGGTATTGGTTTACAGCTGATATGGGTCTCGGTCACAGTATCGTTAAAAATAGAAAAAGAATGTTTTTGCTCATTAACTAAAGTTTGCTGTACAATTTTTTGAAACATTGTACATTAGATAGGCATGGAAAGATAACTTTATTTTAATTCATGGACATTTTTTATTATATTGCTCTCTACATGCAAAATATCAATGCATTGGCAACACTGGATCAATGTCAGGATCTGTCCGCCACTCCGTCGGTCATGGAGCTCAGCAACATCATAAACGCGACAACATGCAGGTGTCATTGGAAATGCTTGTGATGCTAAAACTTACTTCCTCTAGCATCTTTGAAATCCATTGTGCACATATCCAGTCCACTTAAAGATTTCAGTTAATATTTTATGTGCTGTTGCAGCCCCGATGCTATTTTATATTACAATCTTGCGCTAATCTTGTCTCATTAATCTAACACGTCTGACGTCAAAGTTTCAATTATAACTGTTCCGCTCCTGTACAGTTTTGCTGAGTTGTAGGTTCTTCAGAAAATCATCTGTGCAGGCAATATACTAGAGCCCTAGGCACACCACCACCTGGCTCCTGTTTCACCAATATCTTAGCTTAGTTTAGATTCTAAACTTAAAATCAAACTTAACTAAGTAAGTATACTAAACTTACCCAAAACCTGTTTCACCATCATTTAAAACTTAACTAAGTATTCCGCTTAGTCTGTCGCAACAATTTTAAGTATTTAAGTTTTTGCATGTGAATTTAAGTTAGCTTTGACGTCGACTTAAATTCTTAAGTATTTTACTTAAAGTTAAGTTTTTAAGTATCAGATTTATGTTGGTGAAACAGGTTTAGCATACTTAAGAAAACTTTGGTAGCAAAACTTAAATTTAAGTTTTTTAATCGCTAAGTATGGCCTTAAGTTTGTTGGTGAAACAGAAGCCTGATCTCATAAGGGCTATTCCAGGAAATAATCTCAGGGCAGGGTAAGAACTGGAATTATTTTTTAGGGTACCACAGCCAGAATTTTAATGAGTTTTCAGGTACCACCACCAGAAATTAAATTACCATTTTCTAAAAATATTGTTTGTAAAATATGTTCTTTTGTAGATCTTGGAAGCAGTGACTTGATTAATTCCATGTGAAATAAATTAAAATCATGTTTTTTTGTAATTAATCTTTCTACTGATGAAATTCATACAAAAATACTCCACACCAAGATTTTTATCATAATATACCCACACCCACCTGAATTAAAATGATTTTTTTTCCCACCACCACCAGTAAAAAATAGGGTCCAGTTCTGACCCAGCTCGTATGGTTCTGGCTAAAAACAGAATCACTGTCGATCTCTGCAAGGTGGTAGGAATCCTCCGAATGGGTGTCGTGTTCATTTTATCATTTTTTTTGCCGTCTTCATTATTGTGGTTAAACTACGAACTGCTGTGTGGTTTCAGGCAGCCATATAAGTGATGGTTAGAACAGAATCACTGTTATATTTGTAACTACCAGTTTTTTAGCTCACCTGAGCCAAAGGCTCACAGGTAAGCTTTTGTGATCGCCTGGTATCTGCAGTGATTTATTTACAAATTCCAATGTACAAGTCCCAGGACTCGCTGGACTACAAATCTGCACGTCCATAAAATGAAAGTGTGAGTCTCATTTTCTGAGACATTTTAACTAAACATTATAATTTCAAATGATGCAACATTGTGAAAATGAAGATACTTCACCATTAAACTGTGTGAAACTTTAGTTGTGCACCATTTAAACAACCACAAATGAGAATTAAACAACGCTTAACATTGACAAGAACAGTTAAAAACATAAAAAAAAACACTTGTGCAGCTTAGTCTGTCAAAAAAACAGACAGTGTTGATTTGGTTCAAATAACATTACACACTGTATCTCCTTTATTGACAGTGGCGTAGTTGACCCTTAAATGACGTGCAGGCCCATAGGGTTCTAGAAGGGTTGGGGAGGGGTCTTTAGGACATGCCCCTCTCCCCATCAGAAAATTCAGGATGCATTTCCTGCGTTCTGATGACATTTCCAGGAGATATGATGCATTCTCCAAAAATATGCAAGCCCGGGTGTTGTTGCGTAAAGGCAGCTACGCCGCTGATTGAAATGTTTATCATAATTATAACACGGTTTTTATTCAGTGAAACTATAACACAAGAAGTATTCAAGGTCAGCAAACAGCTTGCATATTTACAACTCGCAACGGTAACAGAGATCGTCTGATGACATTGATTATACTACATGTGCGCACGTCATTGTTTAGAAAGTGGTGCAGTAGTAACCCGATGCTCTTGAAATTCATCTGATGATGCGCACGCACTAGTGTTTACAAAGCAGTGTGCAAAACCACAATGCGTCGGGAATTAAATTGCGATTTTTCTGCGTCCAGCAGATGCACATATTTCAGAATTTTGCGTCTGCCGCAAGATTTGTGCGTATAGGACTCAGTACGCAGGGGTAAATAAAACTGTATCGGTCGTCCGTCGGCCATCGTCTGTCGGCCGTCGTTAACCTCTGAAACCACTGGGACAATTTTGGTAGTACTTAACAGAAATATTCCTTGGGTGACCCTCTACCAAGTTTGTTCAAACAATTTTGATTCGTCAAAAAACATGGCCTCCAGAGGGCGGGGCAAGTTTAATTAGTAAAAACTTAAAAAATCTTCTTGTAAGAAACTACTGCCTGGATTTAAAAATAATTTCACAGAAATATTCATTGGAGGACCCATCACCAAGTTTGTTAAAAAAACATGGCGTCCAGGGGTTGGTGTTAGTTAAGTACATAAGCTATTGTAAAAACTTAAAAAATCTTCTTGTCAGAAACCACTGGGACAATTTTGATATAACTTCACAGAAATGTTCCTTGGTTGATCCTTTACCAAGTTTGTTCAAGCCATCTTGATTCGACAAAAAAACATGGCCGCCAGGGGGCGGGGCAAGTTTAATAAGTAAAAACTTAAAAAATCTTCATGTCAGAAACTACTGGCTCGATTTTAAAATAATTTCACAGAAAAGTTCCTTGGAGAACCCATCACCAAGTTTGATCAAACCGTAGTGATTCGTTAAAAAACATGGCGGCCAGGGGTTGGTGTTAGTTTACTATATAAGCTAAAGTAAAAACTTAAAAAATCTTCTTGTCAGAAATCACTTGGCCAATTTTGATATAACTTCACAGAAATGTTCCTTGGGTGATCCCTACCAAGTTTGTTCAAGCCATTTTGATTCGTCAAAAAACATGGCCGCCAGGGGGCAGAGCAAGTTTAATTAGTAAAAACTTAAAAAATCTTC
Organism: Panopea generosa; assembly: GCA_029582155.1. Classification (NCBI taxonomy): domain Eukaryota; kingdom Metazoa; phylum Mollusca; class Bivalvia; order Adapedonta; family Hiatellidae; genus Panopea; species Panopea generosa. The sequence continues at coordinate 25,041,713 of CM055899.1, read as the reverse complement.
TTGTCAGAAACTACTGGCTCAATTTTAAAATAATTTCACAGAAATGTTCCTTGGACGACCCTTTACCAAGTTTGTTCAAACCATAGTGATTCGTCATAAAACATGACAGCCAGGGGGTGGGGTTAGTTTACTATATAAGCTTTAATAAAAACTTAAAAAAACATCTTGTCAAATACCACCGGATCAATTTTAAAACAATTTCACAGAAATGTTCCTTTGGTGACTCTTTACCAAGTTTGTTCAAGCCGTTGTGATTTGTTAAAAAACATGACCGCCCCAGTGAGATGCTAGTTTACTATATAGGCAGCTATAGTAAAAACTTCAAAAGCCATCTTGTCAATCTACTGACCTGATTTCGATGTAATTTCACTGACATTTACCATGGGTGAACCTCTACCAAGTTTGTTCCAGCCATTGCTATTCGTTGAAAAACATAATCGCCAGGAGGGGAGGCTGGTTTTCTTTATATGGATATAATAGTGAAAACTTTCTTTTGATATCTGATATCGAGATATCCGCAAAAAGATATTATTGTTATTGCACAACTCTTCTACGCATCTGTTACATCTTTAAAACAAATCAAAATTCTAACTACTCGCCCATCTTGTTTTCTGGAATTTCGAGAGTACATGTATTGTATAATCTACTTAAGTTGGGTGACTCAAGGTCACTTAGGTGAGCGATATAGGGCCATTATGGCCCTCTTGTATAGCATGCTACAGCTTTCCACAAGTACTCTAACAATAATTATTATACAATTATTATTTCTTTGTAATAAAGAATTATGAAAGGTTTCTTTGTGTCAATAAAGACTATTTAGGATATTATAAAAAACAGGCAGTGTCTCCAAACACATTTATCTAGATCTTGCTATCAACAGTGCATATATCTCGAAGAAACATATGAACATAACTCATATAAATGTGTAACTTACCATGGCAGAAAATCAACTGTATATGTACTATGATGCTAATAGTATTTTTTTGTTTGTTGAATTCATAGTTTCGTAGTTTTTCCATTTTTATGCAAAAAAAACATTGTTATGGAGGTTAAAATATATTTCCTATGCATGATTTCCTGATTCACTATAATCTTCTTTCTCTAATTTCAGAACTAAACCAACTTTATCTCGGAAGCAGAGACGTAATCTATTGGAGGTTAAAGACTTTGTACAAAGTACAGTGAAAGCTAAAAAGGTATCTGTCACTGTTCTTTATCTCACACTGTTCAATTAATACATGGGTGAAAGTTTTCCGTATTGAAGAACTTCCCCAGGGTCATTTTCCCAATTCATCTAAATCCGTTGAGGTTTTGAGGGGGGTGGGAGTGGGTAGGGTGTGTGTATTTGTACTTTGAATATCAAATAGTTTTGATCCTTCCAGAGAAAATAGAGCTAAAACTATTCTTGTAAACATTTGTTGTCACGTTCGATGATGCCACAATCCTTATTCTTAAGCGTTGATATAATTCTGATGGAAATCGTTTGCTTGACAAAGATTGAATTGGGAAAGGAGATAATTGCATTAGACAGATTCTCAGGTGGTCAGGCAAAATTATGGGCCTTGCTACTCTCTGCCAGAAAGGTGTTATTAGCTCTTCATAATTTCAAGTTCTGGTGGAAAATCAACAAAACATGCGGTTTCTTTCACCAGAAAAGGACACAAAATTGCTCGAATCGAGCGTCAGAAATAAATGGTGATGGGCTTGGCTTCACGAGAAAGACAGTGCAGGAAATGTTTGGGGTGATGGTGTTAAAATATCGACATAGGGGATGTTTGTTTTTGTGTGCAATGTACCAAGACATTGGTGTATAGTTCAAATGGCAAAAAAGCCCTTCGCATTCACGCAGAAGATGCAACACACAAGCTAAATTGTAGATCCGTGAGGAAAAACCCCTTGTTGCCTGGAGCCACACCGGGCATAGCTTCACAAAATGAGTGGATAAGGTTGCAGAAATTAGAGGGTTTCGGCTGCATTTTTAAGTGAACATTGTTTGCCCTTTTCCCCGGCTGGTGATTTGCTGGACTTGGCATTCATTTTCTTGAACTCCTGTAATCAAGCAATTTATTTGGAAGGAAGTTTGGAAAAGTACATGTAAGTGTACCACCTATTTTATGTACACTTTCTATCTGGTACACCTGCACTTCAGTTAATGTTTTTATCTACATATTAACATAACATCAAGTCTATTAATATCTGTACAGAAAAATGTCTTTTCAGCCAACCTATACACATGTATGTGTAGCGTATTTTCCTAGTCTACCAATTTAATGCACTTGAATCTACTTCCATTACTTGCTTCCCTACTGGCTTTCCCACTGTCTCTACTGGATTCCCCAAGGGCTTTCCAAGTGTCTCTTTCTCTTTCCTACCTCCAACAATGAATTAAATTTTGTCTAAATCATGCACAACATCGTTGTGGGGCTCTGTTGGTAAATTTGAATTTCAGAATGTTGTGCATGATTTAGACAAAATTTAATTCATAGTTGGAGGTAGGTTCAAGGAAAAACTGTTTTAAATCATATCAAATCAGTTTTATAATGTTGGTCATACATTACTTCAGAGGTCATTTTTTCAGGGTTGAAAATGCTGAAAATCGTTTTCAGAAGGGGGGGGCCTCTGGACCCCCTATCAGGGCTCTGCCCTGGACTCGCAAGGGGGCCTAGGCAACCCCCTAAACCCCCAGCCTGTTTTCGTTACTACGGAAATTTGTAACTTTCCCCCCTGTTAATATATATTCTATGTACATTTATAGTACTTTTTCTAAAATGCAGATTGTCATAACATGCACATGGTAAAAACATTTACCAAGACAGCAATGTGTCCTGTGGCCGTGCGGTCTGAGTCACTTTTTCAAAATCACTTGTTACTCACTGCTGTGGTCATGACATATAACTTGGTATTTGTTGAAAGTGCTCAACCTGATTGCCTCTAAAAACTTTTTAAAAGTTTTACTCGAGAAAAGGACTTATCGAGTTTATTTTTGCAGCATTGGTATTAGCATAAGCACAACCATTTCGCTATCTTGGCACATAATTCATTATGTAATAGAATAATCTTATCTGTAGACACATAATCAGGGTCCACAGTTATAAAGGGTTCCTATTTGATTGAGGTCATCTCAAATCAACCAATCAAAATTCATATTGCAATAGCAGTCAGACTTTCATTGCTTGATTTTATCTGAACTTTAGTCATGTGGCAGGTACATATGTCAAAACTAAATCAGTTACTGTGTAGCAGTGGTATAATAGATAGGGTGTTGGCCGCTCATGCAGAAGTTGCAGGTTCAATAATACTGATACTAATACTGTGTGAAATATCATTAGTATTTATTAACCACATGTACAGTGTCATTTGTATAAAGTTAATACATGAAAACACCCACTTTGTTTTCACTGTCTCAATTAGGAAGGGAACAGCAGCGTTTGTAATCATTTGTCTCCATTAGGAAGGGAAACGGTGGCGTTTGTAATCGTTTGTCTCCATTAGGAAGGGAAACAGTGGCATTTGTAATCATTTGTCTCCATCAGGAAGGGAAACAGCAGCATTTGTAATCATCTGTCTCCATTAGGATGGGAAACAGCAGCATTTGTAATCATCTGTCTCCATTAGGAAGGGAAACAGCGGCATTTGTAATCATTTGTCTCCATTAGAAAGGGAAACAGCGGCATTTGTAATCATCTGTCTCACAGCGGCGTTTGTAATCATCTGTCTCCATTACGAAGGGAAGCAGCAGCATTTGTAATCATTTGTCTCCATTAAAAAGAGGAAACAGCGGCGTTTGTAATCATCTGTCTCCATTAGGAAGGGAAACAGCAGCATTTGTAATCATTTGTCTCCATTAGGATGGGAAACAGCGGCGTTTGTAATCATTTGTCTCCATTAGGAAGGGAAACTGGCATTTGTAATCATTTGTCTCCATTAGGATGGGAAACAGCGGCGTTTGTAATCATCCGTCTCTATTAGGAAGGTAAACAGTGGCATTTGTAATCATTTGTCTCCATTAGGGAGGGAAACAGCGGTGTTTGTAATCATCTGTCTCCATTAGGAAGGGAAACTGGCATTTGTAATCATTTGTCTCTATTAAGATAGGAAACAGCGGCGTTTGTAATCATCTGTCTCCATTAGGAAGGGAAACAGTGGCATTTGTAATCATCTGTCTCCATTAGGAAGGGAAACAGTAGCGTTTGTAATCATCTGTCTCCATTAAGAAGGGAAACAGTGGCATTTGTAATCATTTGCCTCCATTAGGAAGGGAACAGTGGTGTTAGTTATCATCTGTCTCCATTAGGAAGGGAAACTGGCATTTGTAATCATTTGCCTCCATTAGGAAGGGAACAGTGGTGTTTGTAATCATATGTCTCCATTAGGAAGGGAAACTGGCATTTGTAACCATTTGTCTCCATTAGGATGGGAAACAGTGGCATTTGTAATCATTTGCCTCCATTAGGAAGGGAACAGTGGTGTAAGTAATCATCTGCCTCCATTAGGAAGGGAACGTGGTGTTAGTAATCATCTGCCTCCATTAGGAAGGGAACAGCAGCATTTGTAATCATCTGTCTCCATTAGGAAGGGAAACAGCAGCATTTGTAATCATTTGTCTCCATTAGAAAGGGAAACAGCGGCATTTGTAATCATCTGTCTCACAGCGGCGTTTGTAATCATCTGTCTCCATTACGAAGGGAAACAGCAGCATTTGTAATCATTTGTCTCCATTAAAAAGAGGAAACAGCGGCGTTTGTAATCATCTGTCTCCATTAGGAAGGGAAACAGCAGCATTTGTAATCATTTGTCTCCATTAGGATGGGAAACAGCGGCGTTTGTAATCATTTGTCTCCATTAGGAAGGGAAACTGGCATTTGTAATCATTTGTCTCCATTAGGATGGGAAACAGCGGCGTTTGTAATCATCCGTCTCTATTAGGAAGGGAAACAGTGGCATTTGTAATCATTTGTCTCCATTAGGGAGGGAAACAGCGGTGTTTGTAATCATCTGTCTCCATTAGGAAGGGAAACTGGCATTTGTAATCATTTGTCTCTATTAAGATAGGAAACAGCGGCGTTTGTAATCATCTGTCTCCATTAGGAAGGGAAACAGTGGCATTTGTAATCATCTGTCTCCATAAGGAAGGGAAACAGTAGCGTTTGTAATCATCTGTCTCCATTAAGAAGGGAAACAGTGGCATTTGTAATCATTTTCCTCCATTAGGAAGGGGACAGTGGTGTTAGTAATCATCTGTCTCCATTAGGAAGGGAAACTGGCATTTGTAATCATTTGCCTCCATTAGGAAGGGAACAGTGGTGTTTGTAATCATATGTCTCCATTAGGAAGGGAAACTGGCATTTGTAACCATTTGTCTCCATTAGGATGGGAAACAGTGGCATTTGTAATCATTTGCCTCCATTATGAAGGGAACAGTGGTGTAAGTAATCATCTGCCTCCATTAGGAAGGGAACGTGGTGTTAGTAATCATCTGCCTCCATTAGGAAGGAAAACAGCGGCATTTGTAATCATCTGTCTCCATTAGGAACGGAACAGTGGTGTTTGTAATCATCTGCCTCCATAAGGAAGGGAAACAGCGGTGTTTGTAATCATCTGCCTACATTAGGAAAGGAAACAGCAGCATTTGTAATCATTTGTCTCCATTAGGATGGGAAACAGTAGAGTTTGTAATCATCTATCTCCATTAGGAAGGGAAACAGTGGCATTTGTAATCATCTGCCTCCATTAGGAAGGGAAACAGCGGCATTTGTAATCATCTGTCTACATTAGGAAGGGAAATAGTGGCATTTGTAATCATTTGCCTCCATTAGGAAGGGAACCGTGGTGTTAGTAATCATCTGCCCCTATTAGGAACGGAACAGTGGTATTAGTTATCGTCTGAATTATTTATGTTGTTTTTTTTGTATCATTGCAGCAAACTTTGTACTCTGACTACCTGAAACAGAGTGTGGCTGAGCATGACCTGTAACCTCTGACCTCATCTACATTCACCAGTGACTTCATTGATCAATCCCCCATCCGTAGAAGGGATTCAAAAGCTAAATCATAACAACCCATTGAAACATCAGTCGCAGTCAATAATTTTTGCAAGGTTTTGAGAGTTAGGAATATTTTGTTTGAAATTATTCAGTAATTTGGAATATAATTTTATACTAAAAGTTGATATAATGTCACAGTTCAGGAGAAAAAACAAACACATTTGTAATTGCTTCATCTTTAGTATGTAACTTGTTGATATGTGAGAACAATATTTTATATTATACAAACAAATACATTGTTCTTTAAATATAGTCATGTATATGCTGTATGTTATGTGTTGAAATTGATGAAACATGGGGCCAATTTCTTCTGTCTCGGATATTTTTAGATACAGATTAGTTGTACAGTATTAATATTAATTAGTTATTGTTAGATACATTTTGAAATTCTTTCATGAAATGTTATATTTTTGAAAATAAATGGGATATATAATATCAAAATTACAAAAGAAAAAATGTTTGGGATAGCGTTGATTATCCAAATGGTATTTTAATGTTTTCTATTGTCACAGTATGTATTCCAGCAGTCTTGCTAGCTCACATGATAGTAATTGTTATACCTACTGGATGCCAGCTTGGCTTTGATTGACACATTGATTGATATTTCATTTAAGCAGTTCGGAATAATAGTTTTTCTATTGGTCTAACTTGTGGCGGAGACTGTAACTGGTCAAATGATGTAAACACCATCTTAGAGAATAGATACATCTCCTCTACATTATATCATTACAACTGGAACCCTGTATTAGGTCTACTGGCAAACATAAACAGACAATACCATTACAAATCATAACTCTGTTAATACATCCACAAATGAATTTATTTTGAAAGTTGCTGATGCTCTCTAAGAAGACCAGTTTCATGTTTCGAATATTTGATAAATACGGCTGCTGTTTATGGTTGGTGATATTATTAAATTTTATTTTTATTGTGAAAATAATATTATTTTTAAAAATCTGAATAATTGAAAAATCTCCATTTACTTCTTTTTATATAACAAACAAAAGTAAGTTGTTTTAATCCTTTACTTCATAAAGACACCTTTGAACACCTCTAATATAGGCGCCTTTGGACAACTAATATAGAAGGCTTTTGAATTATTGGGTGAATTATGATTATATTAACTGACAGAGTGGAAAACAGTGCAGGAAGTGTTTAAAGGCCTTCTGTGATTAGTGCGGGAAAAAATGGAGTAAAGGGTTAAATGTGTGTATGTTATATACAGTACTGATGATATTCAAACTTACATTTTTTTCTCAGTGGAAGGGAGACAACTCTTAGACTAACTCTGTTGTTTTTTTGTTTCAGTTATTGTATGTTTGTTTGCTGGTCTTCATACTTTTTCGTATTTGTATGCCATAAAATAAAAATTCATTTATTTATTTAAAATGAAAAAGTAAGTTTATGCAAGGTAAACAATTCAAAGTTATTGTATTATTTTGATTTTTGTACAAATAACTGAGAAAAAATGCCAGTATCAGCTTTGATTGAGTTTCTGTACTCATATTTTATATGATTTAATCCTAAAATACACAAATATTTTGTGAAGAATTTAATTTTCAAATAATTTCTACATTTAATAAACATGTAAAAGATATTTTGTGTTGACTACTTGGCAACTTAATAAATTGATTCGAGTCTAAAATGGCCAAAATTTTCAACCGATCAAAATGTTGAATTTTTGGTGATGGTATTTTAATTTTTACTTATTTGGTAGAGCAAGTGGTCTAATGGTAGGGCTTTAGACCGAAGGTCAAAATGTCACAGGGTAAATCTCCCACCACAACCATGTGTTGTGTCCTTGAGTAAGACACTTTATCCACATTTGCTAAGTACTTGTACTGGTTCTACCCAGGAAGATTGAGCATATTTGTCCCGATTGTAAGAACTTATTTCACAATCGATGTAAAATAATTAAGTTTAAACAAATTTGGTAAAGGGTTAGAGTTTCATGTTTGTTTGTGTGTAGTTATACTTGCTGGTGCTGCAGGGGAGTCTAGAACTGTAGCACTTCTGTATCAACTTGTTGGTGGTGATCAATGTGCATAATGTCCATTCATGTCATATCATTATTTATTATGCATCATTCATCATAACACAGTCTAGAATCCATGTGCTGCTAATGCAGTCTTGTGCTTAGTTTGAACATTTTCAACTTAATTGTAACAATTTGAAAAATACTGATTGTTTCATTTTGCTTATTTAGCATGAATAAAGAACATGTATGATATGATAGCACTTAAAATTAAATCCTGCCATTTAGGGTAGGAGAGGGTTCCCATAGATGTGGAAAAACTGAGAAATATAATGGTTTTCAAATCAAGGGAAATTCAATAGAAAAGAAGGGGGAAATTTGATAGATTCATTTATAAATTATTTTTTGTAATTGGCCTCAGCAGTTTCTTCACCTGTTGCTTTTGTGGGAACACTGTAAGAACTTCTAAACACACTAAAAATGTCAAAGCCAGCAAATGTTTACCGGTACTCATAGTCCCCAAACCAAAGAAATGCCATCAATAACATTTCTCATTAACTGCATATGGAATCCAAGGCTGTGGAATTGTATTGTACAATACTGGTATAAAGGCAGCTATGTGAACAGGAACAATGAACGATGTATATACACTAGTCATACCAAATGTTTATATTTTTAACCGAGAATTAATATGTTGTGTGATTACAGTACATATGTCAGTACATGTTGAGTGTTCTAGAGGATTACAGTCTTAGTAACAATTGTCTATATCATAATGTACATGCCAATATATGTACTTAAATTATCATTTGAGGATTGATGTTGGAATAAGGGAATCATTTTGTGGATGACAATGGTATTTGAAACGACGAATGTTGGTTTGACTGAAGAGATTACTATATTGATAAAGAACAGACAAGTGAAATATTAAGTATTAATCCAAGTTCTTTATTGATGTGGGTTAAGTATACATCGGTACACTACGGTCTTCTTGAGAAAACATGACAACACTTTTGAGTGAAATTTATGTGTGATTGCTTGTCTGTGTTAATCAACTAAATGCAATGCTATATAACCATGAGAATCACATCATGTTAGTATGTAACGTTAAGGTGTAATAAACACATCAGACACCAACTTTCAAGAAAACATCATGTCATATTGGACCGCATTGTATCGAGACAGTAGTGTTTTCACCAAAAACAAACTTTGGTATTCTTTTTATTCCAACTTGCTATAGTGATGAGTTTATATGTACATGTAGATGGACACCAGTTTCTTTACTTCATAGTTCAGCCAAAAAATGTAATCAAATTTATCTACAGGTAGTCTAAGAAGGAATGCATATGTTGGCTATTTTAAATGCTTGAATTGTACCAAGTCAAATTGAACCTAGAGTGAAAAATATATCTTTAATATAAAAACTTCAGTGAAAAGTCATTATTAATACTTCAATGTAGAGGATTGATTCAATTTGACACATTAAAAATTGTCGGTTTATTCATCAGTGCTGATGGAAACATTTCATCTTGTGAAATATTTATAAAAAAAACACAACACAAGGTTCCATTCAGGCGAGTGATGTGACTATTTATATGAAAATAATGAACATATGAACATAATATAAACATAAATTCTCTGAGTTTTACCATTAAAATTGTAAAATAAAGTTGATGTAGTTAAAATATAAAATTATAATGTTATCGTGCCTAAAGAATGAAATGAGAGACCTTGACTGTATGTATTGTGTTGTATATATATATTCCAACTGATATATGGTGATTTCACCTTAAGCCTTAAAATGTGTTCAAATTTTAATTTCTCTTGACTTTTTCAAGACCATCATATAAGATAAATTGATAAAAAAAATTGTGTTGCCTTATTTTTAGCTTTTCCAAATAAATACAAAAGTTAACCTTGACACTGGCCAACATCTCTTTAGATTCAGGATAAATCTTTCAATAAAAAAGGTATTGTACAAAATGTTTCTGTGTAAGTAAATGTTACTTTAAATTGTCATTCTTCAAGGTTTATGTTTTAGCATTTGCCTGTTTGATTACTACCTGACCATCTCATTTTCACTTGCTACTTTTGTTAAAAAGGAGATTTTAATTCCATTGAGCACAAATTGGACAGTTTTTTAGAAAACTTCTTCAGACTTTATTTACCAGATTGATATGCTACGGTGTCCCATTGGGGCCATCGCAGCATATTTATTAAATTAAGTAAAAGTAAAGTCCAAACATCAAAACTATGATGGTGAAAAGTCAAAACAACGATGGAGAAAAGTCGAAACCACCTACATGTACCTGGTGTATACAAAGGTTTAAGTTGTGTAATTAAGTTTTGTTGTTTTGACTTTACTTAATTTAATAAATATGCCAACCGCATCTTTCATTTGATCATCACCAAAATTCCACAGTAGTTATATAACCATACTACCTTGGACAAGTTCTTGAACTGGCTAAATTGGAGTATTAATGTCAGAGTTATGGACCTTGAAACATTATAAAATCCAATATTTGACCTTGTGCACACTCTAACACCAGCATTTTTAGCTTGACTATTCGTAAAATAGGGCGATTATTGTACTCACCCCGGCATCGGTGTTGTTTTTCAGGTTAAAGTTTTTTTATCGGGTAAGATATCTATGCAACCACTCATTTGATATGAATGAAACTTCACATGTGTGTTCAGTATAATCAATGGAACTCACAGACAAGAACCATAACTCTAGGTTGGATTTTGGCAGAGTTATGGCCCTTTTTGAACTTAATTTTCAGGTTAAAGTTTTTTATCAGGTAAGATATCTATGCAACCACTCATACAATATTTATGAAACTTCACATGTGTGTTCAGTATCATCAATGGAATGCACAGAGATAAAAACTATAACTCTGGGTTGTATTTTTATGGAGTAATGACCCTTTTGGACTTAAAAGAAATTGGTTAGAGGTTAAAAGTTTTTGATTTGGTACTTATTTCATCATCCTATCATTGGACATGAATGAAACTTCACATGTGTGTTCAACATCCTCTATTAAACTCGCAGAGACAAGAATCATAACTCTTGATTCATTTTGGCAGAATAATTTCCCTTTTAGGCTTAGAAATTTTGTTTTTAGCAGGTTAAAGTTTGTAGTACAAGGGCTTGATATTAGATGTTTGACAAATATGGTTAGTTTTTGGTGCTGTCTCAAATTTATTCAAAACCATGACCCTGGGGGCAAAATTGGCCCTCACTTAGGTGTAAAAAATTGTCTTGAAGTTTAATCTGCATTAAATAAAATAAAGGCAATACGTTCACATACGTTGTTTTCAAAAAAACATAATTGTTGATAATGAAAATGAAGTGTTGGTTATTTTTTTTGCTAATTTATTTTTAACAGAAAAGCAATAATTATAGTTTAATTTTACCACCCCTGAGTTTTACTTATTTCCTGAAAAAGCTGTTGTTTTAGAACAGCATCGAAATAGTGAAGCGCACTGTCCCGACAGCTCTTGTTCATTTGGTTCTCACCAAACTTTTACACAGTTGTTATTTAACTATAATATCTTGGACAAGATTAGCTCAGTCAGTTACGCATCTGACTATTAATCCAGGGGTCTTGAGTTCAAATCCCCACCTGGCAACAGTCTCCGTGATGATGATATACGACATAGTGTCTCATTATCATTTGTCTCTCACCACTGGTTCAAGTGGGGAAGTTATCAGTTACTTGCCGAGATTGGGTGTGCTCGAGTACTGGTTAACCGTTCAGGATCCTAGGAAACAGTGGATAGGTTAACTGATCGTCTGTAAGTCCTTGATGGCATAAAAATGACGCTAAATATTCAACGAATCAATCAATTGAATTGGTCAAATCGGGTCAATAATGTCAGAGTTGCAGCCCTTGAAGCGTCAAAAAATGCATTTTTTACCTTGAGTGCATTCTATTACTTGCAGCTTTCACTTGATGTCCACCAAACTTACATACTGTAGTATTTATATAACCATAAGTTCTTGAACTGGTCAAATTAAATAATGTCACAATTGTGGTATTTAAATCATCAAAATTGCGTTTATTGTTGTTGTGTACTCTCTAGCACTAGCAGTTTTTATTTGATCCTAATAAAACTTACACAGTAGTTATATAACTAATGTCTAAGACAAGTTTTTGAACTGGCCATATCGGGTAGTTGGTGTTGTAGTTACTGCGTTATTGCGTTTTTTTACCTTGTGTGCATATAGCACTTGCAGTTTTCATTTAATCTTCGACAGACTTACACAGTTATTATGTAACCATAATATATTGAACGAGTTCTTGAACTGACCAATTGGATAAATATTGTCAAGAGTTAAAGCCCTTGTTAAAAATTGTGTGAGCACTCACAGTTTATATTTGATCTTCATTAAACTTACACAGTTGTTATGTAACCATAATATCTTTGATAATAAGTGTCGGGTGTTATGGTCCTTGAATAGGCAAAAATTGCATTATATGAATTCATGTACACTCTAGCACCTGCAAAAACTGCTATCTTTGGCATTGTGACTTTGTCTCCTCTGCCAAGGTGAGCGATTTTGGGCCAATCTGGCCCTCTTGTTGTCAAGGACCTTGCATGGGATTAAAATTCAGTTCCGCACATTTTAATGCATTATCTCCAACTTTTCGAAGAAAATGGATGAAAATAATGTTCGTCATGTTTTGAGCCAACAATCTTGTGGATGTAACCCACAGTTTGAAACGGATTCAAATGAAATTTTCTGTACAGCGTGTAAATGGTCTGAACATGAGCCAATGGTCTTTGGGTTCAAGTTGAATGATTTTAAGTGCCACTGGCCAAAGGCCAGAAATGCTTTCGCAATGGTGTGTTGTCTGTCATCCTCTGTTAGCAACTATTTCTTTTAAATCACTAGGCCAGTTAAACTTCATATGGATTTTCTCAAGTACTCGCATGTGAGATTATACACAATTTCTTTTTCGATCTAAAATATAAAATGGCCACCATTACTAAAAATAGTAAAAAAACTGATGATGAACAGCTAAATAGATTTTGAAAATATTTAATTAGAAATAATCACCGAATATAATTTTATTGTACAAATGTTGTACCTGAGGTTGAAAGTGACCCCTCCCTACGGGCTAAATTTACATGTGATTGTGATAGAAATTAATAATCCCAGTAGTGTTAAAATCAAGTTTTCAAAAAATCAGTCAAATTTGCTCATACATGATATAATTATCTTTATAAGTAGGGGTTTCAACATTGTACAAATCAAGGAAGTGGGGTAGCATCCTTACAAGGGGACTTTAACCTAGGAATACTATGGGAAAACTAAGCTTTTGTGATAGTATAATGTTCAATTTCAGATTGCAACCATTGCTTTGTAAATTAATATCAAATTACAGAGTTGGCTCAAGGAGGAGGATCTAGTTTTCATAAAAGGCCAGGAGAGGCCTAGACCAGGAGGAGCCTAGAACAGGAGATATACCAGGAGAGGCCTAGACCAGGAGAGGCCTAGACCAGGAGATATACCAGGAGAGGCCTAGACCAGGAGAGGCCTAGACCAGGAGATATACCAGGAGAGGCCTAGATCAGGAGATAGACCAGGAGAGGCCTAGACCAGGAGATATACCAGGAGAGGCCTAGACCAGGAGATATACCAGGAGAGGCCTAGACCAGGAGATATACCAGGAGGAGCCTAGACCAGGAGATATACCACGAGGAGCCTAGACCAAGAGTGGCCTAGACCAGGAGATGTACCAGGAGAGGCCTAGACCAGGAGATATACCAGGAGAGGCCTAGACCAGGAAATATACCAGGAGAGGCCTAGACCAGGAGATATACCAGGAAGGGCCTAGACCAGGAGAGGCCTAGACGAGGAGATATACCAGGAGAGGCCTAGATCAGGAGATAGACCAGGAGAGGCCTAGACCAGGAGATATACCAGGAGAGGTCTAGACCAGGAGAGGCCTAGACCAGGAGGAGCCTAGACCAGGAGATATACCAGGAGGAGCCTAGACCAGGAGATAGACCAGGAGAGGCCTAGACCAGGAAATATACCAGGAGAGGCCTAGAAAAGTTAAAGTTGACATTGAGAAGTTTGATTTGTTCCTACTTGATATAAACTATCCCTGATGGTAGTGATATGGAGTAAATACAAATTAAGGGGCCCATGATGTAGGAAGACTGAGTTTTACATTAGGCGTATACTGTGCTGAACGGAAAATTCTCTGTTATTCATCCATTTGTGTTAAGTATGTTCAATTCTGAGATTTTAAGAAAAGCAAAGTAGCAATAGCAACTTGGATTTGGTTCAATAATGAGGACTGAATTTCCGTAATGGGCCAGAAGGGTGTTAAAACAGATATTTTTTAAAAAAAATCTTTCAAAAACAATCTTTCAAACTTGTTCATATTTGATGAAAATTATTACCCTTAGTAGTTTGAAGATATACTAAATCAAGGTGCTAAGGTATATATGACCCACGTATGGGGACTTTTGGGTTTACATATGCGCACTATAGGGAAACGGAACATTTGTGCAATAAACACTCACGGACCTCTCAGAATCCTAGTTTCATCACCATATTTGTTTTTAAAATTTAAATCTTTATAGGCATATTTTACATACAACTATTTTCTATATTTCAATATAAAAGATTGGTTACAATTGATTTAAAATACTTGTACAAGAAGAAATCTAGTTGTCCATAGGTGATATAAATTAATCTTATGTCAATAAGCCTTCCTTGTTAAAGGAATTTTTACAATTCCAGGGACTGCCATGTATGTATAAGAGCTCTATTTTCACTTAGATGCTGTCCTACTTTCTCAGCCAATAGACTCGCTCAGTTTTTTGTCAAACAGAGCATTTTATTTTACATAGAACGTTCTATTATTTTATAGAAAATGCATTATGACCAGTCCAGAATCTCCGAAGAAGTGATGGCAATGGTTTAGGGGCGTGTTTGTGTTAACTCTGCACATTAACATCAATCCATGCACTTTACAGAGTTATAATTACCAATTACAAATATATTTTCTACCTGAATCAAAGTTCCATATATCTCAACTTTATAGTGATCGACCTGTGTTAATGGAAGTGACGTGATTCCTACTGTTTTATTTGCTTTGAACTTATACACGTTATACATATTAATTCTAAACAAAAATACGAAAAGCACACATCAGTGATAAATACTTTATTTATTAAGTTATGATTGTAAAATCAAACATATTTGATTATTCAAATATTTTACATGGTCTTAATTTGGTTACAATTATGAAGAAATACATTGTTTGACACAACACATCAAAATCAATTTAACAAATGCAATGAAAATAATAACAACGTTTATATGCCTCTGACAGTGAAAGGGGAACATAAAGTGTTCTTACTGACAACACTTATGACATTCAAACATTTGTATGCCACATTTTACATAGATAATACAAGAAGTTTTTATACACATTTTTTGTTATTGATATGCTTATTTTAAAATAAAAAAAGTAACTTGAGAGGCATCCTGATTTTTTTTTTTTAAAATTGTAAGGTATTATGTTTTCGCGCACGTTGTACTAGTAAGCAGTCGGGTGGATGGATGGCAGTTGGGTGTATAAAATTCGACAAATTCTGATTATTTTCAAATTTCTATACAAAGTTGCTTATCACTAGACCTTTTCAGGGATTGCAATTTAACCCCACATGTCGAACTTACAAGAGTTATACCCACTTTTCAGATTTCAACTTCAGCTCAATAACTCGAACAAGCGTATATAGTGGGATTCTTTTCAAATTTATACAAAAACTTGCTTACCACTAGACGTGGTATGTGAATGAAATTCAGCTTTGTTGCATACTTATTTAACATGGCTCAGACCCCTGTATTTACACAAGATTAACTCGAACAAATTTACCCATTTTTTTTTAAATTGTACAAAATATTGAGTATCAAAATAACTTGCATAGGATTGTAGGCCTATTGCAACTAAAATAAACTGAGTGATGCCCCTTTACAAACGTAAACTTATTTTTATTCAACCTCTGTACAATAACTCGAACAACTATTAAGCAATTCTTTTCAAATTAATACACAAGGTTACTTATCATGAGGCATTGAGTGGGATTGTATTTTAGGCTCTCCGTATAATGTTACATGAGTTGTGTCCCCTTATTTATCGTAAAATTTAATAAATTTAATACTTGCTCACTATCCCAAACACGCGTTGCCAGATTCTTTGCAAAATGACACACAATAATTTTATATATGTACCTTGTTTTGGAACGAATTTCAACAGTGCATAATAAAATTTACATTAAGCATGTTCCTTTTTAAGCACCCGGACAAATGGTTACTGCTCGATAACTATGACTCATTTAAATTTTAACGAAATATTATGTAAATATATTTAACATGAAATGGAAGCTTGGGACTGTTACAAACAAATTAATAATCTGCTCCAAAACATTAGTTTCCTTTAAGATAAGCTGTTGAAAATGTGTGTATATGTTCTTAACAAGAGAAGAAACACTACTGTAAGTGTTTAGTTGTTAATTAAACAAGCAAACAGTATGGAATAAATCAAACATTATAAATACCAATTAAACATTCTTCTATAAACCTTGGTTCGACAAAGGAATTAAATATATTGAACAAATCTTTGACAAAAGACAAAAAGTTCTAAAAAATCATACCCTCATTCGAAGTAATGAAAGTCTAAACTTAACAATAATCGTATACCAAGCAATTATACACAAAATAACTTAAAGGGAATTTATGAGGATTTTTCAAAATTTTAAGACCTCGTATTGCCAAAATATCCAATCTCGAGGCATTTCTATCAGTGACCATACTAGCTATTTCTTTATTTAACCCAAAGTTAACATAAGACACACATATGTATGCATGCACAGACAAACATGCACAGACAAATATGCACAGACAAATATGCAAGCAAGAAAATGTGCCTCAAATCTACGACTTACACCAATCTTAAATCCTGATTCCACGCAAAACATGGTATATATGACTGCATGCCTCGTTCTGTAATTCTTCAATCTTTGCTGGCTATTTTTTTAACGGGAACAAGCATTTCTTCGGTATGGTTCGACAGAATTGTGCCACACGTTGCTCTACTTACAGAGAGGTTAGAAGAAGGTCCTTTGAACCCATCATGGATGAAATAAAAGTAAAATGGATTCAACCAAGTAAACAAGAAAATCATTTTTAAGCAAAACCACAAATGTTCAATTGGAGATGAAGAATTAAAACAACACAGCCACCACAACAGAATAGACTCATTGTCAATATACAAAAGAATTCATTGTGGGTTACCGCATCGAAACGATCATAGGTGAGACAGGTATAAGACAGGTATAAATTAACATTACCCAATTACAACCTTATTTACTTGTGTACCCATTGGTAATATTTTAGCTGTTACATCATAAAGTTAGACGGTGAAAAATACATCGTCACGATATTCTTGTTTATTGTCGCAGCTTCAACATATCAATGTAAAACATAAATAAGCTGAGGTAAATAATTATAAAGCACATAAGAGACAAGGCATGTAAACCAAGATGAACATATTATTCAGTTGATCACGTGTGTGAATACTGAGCTTCATATATTACATTGTTTCTGTTTTCAGGCCTTAATTGCTGCTTCAACTACCATTTGACCTAACTACTTAGAAGACATCAATTGAACACTTTCGTATTGCCATTCTGCATCTACGTGTGCTGACTTCTTCCTAAATGTGTGTTATTTTGAATAACTACTAAGTGCTATTTACGTTTTAACATGTCAAGTAGCGCGTCTAATTTATCGTTTGTAGTTGTTTGTCCTTCAGCAATTTTTTGTTCCAGTTTTTTTTGAACATCGACCATTTCAGCTTTCGATTGAGCGAATTGTACAGTAACAGTTTCTCTCAAATCTTTGATGTTTTCTTTTATATTATGAATTTCATTTTTGCGTTCAGAATCCAAATCTATATTCACTGTTAATGGAGTTAGTTGATTATCAATACCAGTCGGACTGCCGTGAGGGTCTAGATTCATCACATTCCTGAGTGACCTTTGATACTGGATTTCATTGAAATTCTTAAGACCAAGATTTACTTCCAAATTTAAAGCTTTAAGAACTTCCCATATTGGTGTTACAAAGAATTGTGTTTTGTCGTTTGTACCACCAGTGAGAATTCCAACAGCACGAAGGTCGTCCTTGTTGCCATTGTAAGCTGCCAGAACCAGTGACCCAGAGTCGCCATGATCAGCAAAATCAACACCGGATGCATTGCCAGCAGAAGCAGTAGCAGTATCAACAGCAACATTTTCATTCTTTGATCTAACAGTAGTTACAGCTATTTGATTATGAAGTTGGCAGCCTTCATTTCCATATAGGTTCAAACTATCCCGTGCCACACTGGATCCAGATAGGCAAAATGCTCCCCTAGTCATACGAGTTGTTGCACCAAATTTGTAGAATGTGGACTCCTGTAACTCCGAAGTGATATCCGTATATATGTCACCAGACATGTACACTGGTTGGGTCCGGAAACCTTGAATATATCAAACAAGCATATCAAGCCAATACATATAACCAATGTTTACAATGAATAACTCTTTATAATGAATTCCTTCTGGAAATAGATATATTGATACATTGTGTTTCTAAATGCAGCCAAATCTGAGGCCACCTCTATTAAGCAACCACTTGTCTTAAACAGCCATATTTTCTATTTATCATTTTATTATTTTAGTTTTTATCAATCTTTTAAGCAGCCACATGTTAAATGCTCAGGTCATTTTCTTTCTAAGGTAGCTAGAGAGAAATCAAAGAACACATTGTTCTGCGAGTCAATGATTTTAAAATCTAATGAATATATACATTCCAATCAGGTTTATCAATCAACATTTATTTACATACAACTGAACTATACACGTGTAGATCTTTTTATTATTATTATTTTCAAATAGAAATGATAATTGTTACTTGCTGTAGATAATATTTTCTTCTCATAATTTTGAAGACCCCACTCCCTAAATATGTGCACTAGAATTTATAATGAAAAGCTTAAAACGTGATATAAAGAATCTAGAAAACATATTTTTCGCTTTGAAATACATATAAAAATGTAATATCACAAATTTACAGGACTATACGTATGTTCTGATACTGACACGGATAAACTATCATGGTAAAAGGTATCGTTTATAATATAGTACATGACTACCCAATGGTTAATTTATATAACTTATACTAAATCATTTAAGTTTTCGATCATTTGCATTGCATAACTTACCTCGAAGTTTTAACTTATATTGAATTAAATACTGACCTGCATGTTCAAAATCGTCCTCTGGAAATTCTCCTTTATCTGGGATACTCTGCGGGTCCGTAAGCATGATTAAAACAGCTTCAACGCCTGTCTCGCCATTACCCCCTTCTTTGTACACAGCCCTAGTCACGTAGCCAATTGGTTTGGAGTTTTCCATTCCATCTGCTGCTGGTTGGTATATTTTGTAGGACTCATTCGTCTCCCGTATTTCATAATACCCATACAGAAGTAGATTCTCTAGATCCGTTTTATCTAAGACAGCATGTGCACTTGTTAGACAACATGTGCGTCCACTGAGATCAACGAAAGCCCCAAGGCTGCCAAACAAAGCTTTAAGTCCTTCTGCAGTATTAACATAGTTCCCAATTGCGCACCCTAATTTTAGTGTACTTGGAATGTAAAACTCAAAACAACCTTCTCTTACATCAGTAGGAAAGCCTCCCACAGTACTTGGGAATTCGTCTTCGCCAAGCGGTATTAGCCCTTTAACGTGTACGAATAGTGTTATACATGTTTGTTTCTGTATATACTCTTCATTCTTAATTCCATATCCTTTCGATTTTACAGGACAGGCAGATATTATGTTCACATTTTGATGGTTTTGCATGAGGTTTTTCGATTCTGCTTGCAGAATGCTAGCAATTCTTGTCAGCTCGTCTTTTGTTAAACGCGTAGTGTCCATAACTTGACTCTCCATGACATCTTTATTTTCCTGATTAAAATCTGCTGCATCACGGTATACACATTCAAAAGCATTCAGAGGTGCTGGCATTTCTATACTCTTGTATTTGTCATCTTTTGTTATTATAACAAATACAACATTGTTCCTGATACGTGGATCGTAAGCCGCCCAAACGCTTTTATACGACGGACAAGATAAGAGTAAGCGTTTGCTTATTGCGTCGCATGTCTTCTTTAACATATCAGATTTCAGACCATACGTATTGCACAGTTGTTGTAGCTTTGCTTGATCTGTATCTGCATGTTCATCCACTATTTGCATCGTTTTCATTGTGTTATCTTCATCTATCGTCGTCGCATCGGGTAATTGCCTTTCATGTCTTTCATCCAAACCTTTAATGTGTTAATGATATATTGAGTGAACACTTAAACAAATTGAAGAATATCTTTAAGGAAGTAGATAACGGGTTTTTAAAATTTATAATAACTGATCCCGTTTTGCCGTATAATATATGCCTATATTTTTACTGAAATGGAATTTCCTAACTTAGCCTACGAACCTAAGTTAGACTAAAAGAGTTTTCCAGTATAAAATTAAAATGTAATTTGTGTCGTATCAATTGAGTCATTTCATTTTAATTTCAATTTGATCCGTCAAATCGGTTACATTGTAAACGTTTTTCACCTTAGAAGGCATAACACAGCAATACGGAACAAGTAGTGTTTCTGGGGGTAGATAATGGCGTTGATAAATTATCCTTGTATCTCCTTGCTTTAAAAAGTATTTTCCTTTTTTAACGCTGATTTTGTGATTTGAATGGCATTATTAATGTATTTGGAACATTTTGAAAGCAATGACATGTTTGTATTGTGATTTTTAAGACACACTAATGTATAGAATACATTGTATGAGTAAAATATATGATGCCTACTTTCAACTTTGTCAACATTGTACACACTGAAACAAAAAATATCTTGGATCAAAACATGACACATACTTTTAGTTCAACGTTGTCATGAAGCTATCACTGTGTCTTGCATTTTATTTCTGTAAGATTAACAATTAATTTCACATGTTAAGAATGACATTATAATGTTCTCTATTGTTCACTGAGAAACAAGTGCAATATTAAGTTTTGCTTATCGTTTGTTCATTTTTCACTTGTATTTCGATGTATAATATTAATTTATATGCACTTATTTAATGTAATTATATATATTTATGCTCTCCAAATATGGAGGAAATAATATTCTTTCTAGTCCTGTGCCTTAATTACATAATTGTCCAAACAAACAAATTGAAAGTAATTAAGTCACTGGTTGACCAAGAAAGTAAAAAAAGTATCAATGACCCTACTCTTGTTAAATAAGTGTGTATTTGTTACATTTTGGCGGATATGAAATACCAAATCATTCTTTTTTATACGAATTTGATGTTTTCTTTCGATTTCTTTAAGATATTAATAACATTTATTCTGATATACTGATGTACCTTTTTTACATTATATCAATGAAATATTATATTTACAAGAATACACAATCAACAACATGAAAATATCAAAACCAGTAATCATTGTTCTTTGACCAATTTGAGTCCTGTATTGAGACAATATTGATTTTTACCATAGCTTTGCAGCTATCTATATAGAGGCAATGACCTAGTAGTTAAAACACTAGTAGTAAATAGCGATATATGAGGTTAAACAAAATAGAACATCATTATTATTATTAAAAAATTATGTATTGCTATTAGGAAACATTTTTTTCTTCAATAACACTTTAAACAAGAGGCCCAAAAGGTAAAGGGTAAAGTCATTTTTGCCACAACAGATTACATCAGTATATTTTTGTAACTTAGTAACATATTTCACCAGTTAAGTCATTTGCATTACTACAGATTTCATCAGTAAAGTCATTTCTGTCACAACATATTTCACCAGTTAAGTCATTTGCATTACTACAGATTTCATCAGTAAAGTCATTTGTGTCACAACATATTTCACCAGTAAAGTCATTTGTGTCATAACAGATTTTACCAGTAAAGTCATTTGTGTCACAACATACTTCACCAGTAAAGTCATTTGTGTCACAACATATTTCACCAGTAAGGTCATTTGTGTCATAACAGATTTTACCAGTAAAGTCATTTGTGTCATAACAGATTTTACCAGTAAAGTCATTTGTGTAAGTACAGATTTCATCTGTTAAGTCATTTGTGACAACATACTTCACCAGTAAAGTCATTTGTGTCACTACAGATTTCATCTGTTATGTCGTTTGTGTCACAACAGATTTCACCAGTAAAGTCATTTGTGTAAGTACAGATTTCATCTGTTAAGTCATTTCTGTCACACCATATTTCACCAGAAAAGTCATTTGTGTAACTGCAGATTTCACCATTAAGCTGGGCCCGATTAGCTTAGTCGGTTACGCGTCTGACTATCAATCCAGGGGTCGTGAGTTCGAATCCCTTGCCCAGCAACAGTCTCCGTGATGATTGATATACGACATTGTGTCTCATTAACATTTGTCTCTCACCACTGATTCAAGTGGGAAAGTTACCAGTTACTTGCGGAGACGGAATGTGCTCGAGTACTTGTTAATACCAGGAAACAGTGGTTAGGTTACCTGATCATCTGTTAGCCCTTGATGGCATAAAAATGATGCTTAATATTCAATCAATCATGAGTCACAACATATCTCACCGGTAAAGTCCTTTGTGTCACAACAGATTTCACCGGTGATAGTCATTTGTGTCACAACTGATTACACCAGTAAAGTCAACA
The DNA here is from genome assembly GCA_029582155.1 of Panopea generosa. Classification (NCBI taxonomy): domain Eukaryota; kingdom Metazoa; phylum Mollusca; class Bivalvia; order Adapedonta; family Hiatellidae; genus Panopea; species Panopea generosa. The sequence goes on along the minus strand of CM055899.1, from coordinate 25,018,897 downwards.
GTAAAGTCACTTGTTTAACACCAGATTTCATTAGTAAAGTCCTTTGAGTCACAACATATTTCACCAGTAAAGTCATTTGTGTAAGAACAGATTTCATCTGTAAAGTCATTTGTGTCACAACAAATTTCACCAGTAAAGTCCTTTGGTTCACAACAGATTTTACCAGTAAAGTCATTTGTGTCATAAAATATTTTACCAGTAAAGTCATTTGTGTCACAACAGATTTCATCAATAAAGTCATTTGTGTAAGTTCAGATTTCATCTGTAAAGTCATTTGTGTCGCAACAGATTTCACCGGTAAAGTCATTTGTGTCACAACAGATTTCACCAGTAAAGTCCTGTGGGTCACAACAGATTTTACCAGTAAAATCATTTGTGTCATAAAATATTTCACCAGTAAAGTCATTTGTGTCACAACAGACTTCACCAGTGAAGTCATTTGTGTCACAACAGATATCACCAGTAAAGTCGTTTGGGTCACAACAGATTTTACCAGTGAAGTCATTTGTGTCATAAAATATTTCCCCAGAAAAGTCTTTCGTTTCACAACAGATTTCAACAGTAAAGTCATTTGTGTCACAACAGATTTCACCAGTAAAGTAATTTTTGTCACAACAGATTTCACCAGTAAAGTAATTTTTGTCACAACAGATTTCACTGCTTAAGTCATTTGTGATTATAACATATTTCACCAGTAAAGTCATTTTTGTCACAACAGATTTCACCGGTAAAGCCATTTGTGTCACAACAGATTTCACCAGTAAAGTCATTTGTGTCACAACAGATTTCACCCATAAAGTCATTTTTGTCATAACATATTTCACCAGTAAAGTCCTTTATGTCACAACCAACATCACCAGTAAAATCATTTGTGTAACGACAGATCTCACCAGTAAAGTCATTTGTGTCACAATAGATTTCACCAAAAAAGCCATTTGTGTTACAAAAGATTTCATCTGTAAAGTCATTTGTGTAACGATAGAATTCACCTTGTAAAGTCATTTGTGTCGCAACAGATTTCATCAGTAAAATCATTTGTGTCACAACAGATTTCATCAGTAAAATCATTTGTGTCACAACAGATTTCAACAGTAAAGTCACTTGTTTAACATCACAATTCACCAGTAAAGTCCTTTGAGTCACAAAGTATTTCACCAGTAAAGTCATTTGTGCCACAACATATTTTGCCACTTAAGCCATTTTTGTCATAACATATTACACCAAGTAAGTCCTTTGTGTCACAACAGACTTCACCAGTCAAGCCATTTGTGTCACAACAGATTTCATCAGTAACATCCTTTGTGTCTCAACATATTTCAACAGTAAATTCATTTGTGCCACAACAGATTTCACCAGTAAAGTCCTTTGTGTCACAACAGATTTCACCAGTAAAGTCCTTTGTGTCACAACAGATTTCACCAGTAAAGTTCTTTGTGTCACACAATATTTCACCAGTGAAGTCATTAATATAAGTACAGAATTCATCAGTAAAGTCATTTGTGTAACACCATAATGTACTTGAGAAGTAATTTGTGTCACAACAGATTTCACCAGTAAAGTCATTAGTGTCACAACAGATTTCACAAGTAAAGTCATTTGTGTCACAACATATTTCACCAGTAAAATCATTTATATAACTACATATTTCATCAAAAAAGTAATTTGTGTCACAACAAATATCACCAGTAAAGTCCTTTCAGTCCCACAATATTTTACAAGTGAAGTTATTTATGCTATAACATATTTCACAAGTAAAGTCATTTGCGTTACAACATATTTCACCAGTAAAGTCATTTGTGTTACAACATATTTCACCAGTAAAGTCATGTGTGTCACAACATATTTCACCAGTAAAGTTATGTGTGTCACAACAGATTTCACCAGTAAAGTCATGTTTGTCACAACATATTTCACCAGTAAAGTCATGTGTGTCACAACATATTTCACCAGTAAAGTCATTTGTGTCACAACAGATTTCACCAGTAAAGTCATTTGTGTCACAACAGATTTCACCAGTAAAGTTATGTGTGTCACAACATATTTCACCAGTAAAGTTATTTGTTTCACAACAGATTTCACCAGTAAAGTCATGTGTGTCACAACAGATTTCACCAGTAAAGTCATGTGTGTCACAACATATTTCACCAGTAAAGTCATTTGTGTCACAACAGATTTCACCAGTAAAGTAATTTGTTTCACAACAAATTTCACCAGTAAAGTCATGTGTCACAATAGATTTCACCAGTAAAGTCATGTGTGTCACAACATATTTCACCAGTAAAGTCATGTGTGTCACAACATATTTCACCAGTAAAGTCATGTGTGTCACAACAGATTTCACCAGTAAAGTAATTTGTATCACAACATATTTCACCAGTAAAGTCATGTGTGTCACAACATATTTCACCAGTGAAGTTATTTGTTTCACAACAGATTTCACCAGTAAAGTCATGTCTGTCACAACATATTTCACCAGTTAAGTTATATGTGTCACAACATATTTCACCAGTAAAGTCATTTGTGTCACAACAGATTTCACCTGTAAAGTCATGTGTGTCACAACAGATTTCACCAGTAAAGTTATTTGTTACACAACATATTTCACCAGTAAAGTCATTTGTGTCACAACATACTTCACCAGTAAAGTAAGTTGTTTCACAACATATTTCACCAGTAAAGTCATTTCTGTCACAACAGATTTCACCAGTAAAGTCATGTGTTTCACAACATATTTCACCAGTAAAGTCATGTGTGTCACAACAGTTTTCACCAGTAAAGTCATGTGTGTCACAACAGATTTCACCTGTAAAGTTATTTGTGTCACAACATATTTCACCAGTAAAGTCATGTGTGTCACAACATATTTCACCAGTAAAGTCATGTGTGTCACAACAGATTTCACCAGTAAAGTCATTAGCGTCACAACATATTTCACCAGTAAAGTCATGTGTGTCACAAAATATTTCACCAGTAAAGTCATGTGTGTCACAACATATTTCACCAATAAAGTCATGTGTGTCACAACAGATTTCAACAGTAAAGTTATTTGTGTTACAACATATTTCACCAGTAAAGTCATTTGTGTCACAACAGATTTCACCAGTAAAGTCATGTGTGTCACAACAGATTTCAACAGTAAAGTCATTTGCGTCACAACATATTTCACCAGTAAAATCATTTATATAACTACATATTTCATCAGAAAAGTAATTTGTGTCACAACAAATATCACCAGTAAAGTCCTTTCAGTCCCACAATATTTTACAAGTGAAGTTATTTATGCTATAACATATTTCACAAGTAAAGTCATTTGCGTTACAACATAATTCACCAGTAAAGTCATTTGTGTTACAACATATTTCACCAGTAAAGTCATGTGTGTCACAACATATTTCACCAGTAAAGTTATGTGTGTTACAACAGATTTCACCAGTAAAGTCATGTTTGTCACAACATATTTTACCAGTAAAGTCATGTGTGTCACAACATATTTCACCAGTAAAGTCATTTGTGTCACAACAGATTTCACCAGTAAAGTCATTTGTGTCACAACAGATTTTACCAGTAAAGTTATGTGTGTCACAACATATTTCACCAGTAAAGTCATTTGTTTCACAACAGATTTCACCAGTAAAGTCATGTGTGTCACAACAGATTTCACCAGTAAAGTCATGTGTGTCACAACATATTTCACCAGTAAAGTCATTTGTGTCACAACAGATTTCACCAGTAAAGTAATTTGTTTCACAACAGATTTCACCAGTAAAGTCATGTGTCACAATAGATTTCACCAGTAAAGTCATGTGTGTCACAACAGATTTCACCAGTAAAGTCATGTGTGTCACAACAGATTTCAACAGTAAAGTAATTTGTATCACAACAGATTTCACCAGTAAAGTCATGTGTGTCACAACATATTTCACCAGTGAAGTTATTTGTTTCACAACAGATTTCACCAGTAAAGTCATGTCTGTCACAACATATTTCACCAGTTAAGTTATATGTGTCACAACATATTTCACCAGTAAAGTCATGTGTTTCACAACATATTTCACCAGTAAAGTCATGTGTGTCACAACAGTTTTCACCAGTAAAGTCATGTGTGTCACAACAGATTTCACCTGTAAAGTTATTTGTGTCACAACATATTTCACCAGTAAAGTCATGTGTGTCACAACATATTTCACCAGTAAAGTCATGTGTGTCACAACAGATTTCACCAGTAAAGTCATTAGCGTCACAACATATTTCACCAGTAAAGTCATGTGTGTCACAAAATATTTCACCAGTAAAGTCATGTGTGTCACAACATATTTCACCAATAAAATCATGTGTGTCACAACAGATTTCAACAGTAAAGTCATTTGTGTTACAACATATTTCACCAGTAAAATCATTTGTGTCACAACAGATTTCACCAGTAAAGTCATGTGCGTCACATCAGATTTCAACAGTAAAGTCATTTGCATCACAACGTATTTCACCAGTAAAGTCATGTGCGTCACAACATATTTCACCAGTATAGTCATGTGGGTCACAACAGATTTCACCAGTAAAGTCATGTGCGTCACAACATATTTCACCAGTAAAGTCATGTGTGTCACAACATATTTCACCAGTAAAGTTATGTGTGTCACAACATATTTCACCAGTAAAGTCATGTGTGTCACAACAGATTTCACCAGTAAAGTCATGTGTGTCACAACATATTTCACCAGTAAAGTCATGTGTGTCACAACAGATTTCACCAGTAAAGTCATGTGCGTCACAACAGATTCCACCAGTAAAGTCATGTGCGTCACAACAGATTTCACCAGTAAAGTCATTTGTGTCACAACATATTTCACCAGTAAAGTCATGTGTGTCACAACTTATTTCACCAGTAAAGTCATGTGTGTCACAACAAATTTCACCAGTAAAGTCCTGTGTGTCACAACAGACTTCACCAGTAAAGTCATTTGCGTCACAACATATTTCACCAGTAAAGTCATGTGTGTCACAACATATTTCACCAGTAAAGTTATTTGTGTCACAACAGACTTCACCAGTAAAGTCATGTGTGTCACAACAGATATCACCAGTAAAGTTCTTTGTGTCACACCATATTTCACAAAGTTCACTACTTAAGTCCTTTGTGTCACAACAGACTTCACTAGTGAAGTGATTTGTGTCACAACAGGTTTCACCAGTCAAGTCATTAGTGTCATAAAATATTTCACCAGTAAAGTAATTTGTGTCACACCAGTCTTCACCAGTAAAGTCATTTGTGTCTCAACAGATTTCACCAGTAAAGTCATTTGTGTCACAACAGATTTCACCAGTAAAGTCATTTGTGTCTCAACAGATTTTACCAGTAAAGTCATTTGTTTCACTACAGATTTCACCAGAATAGTCATTTGTTTCACTACATATTTCATCTGTAGAGTCATTTGTGTCACTACAAATTTCACCAGTAAAGTCATTTGTGTCATAAAATATTTCACCAGTAAAGTAATTTGTGTCACAACAGACTTCACCAGTAAAGTCATTTGTGTCACAACATACTTCGCCACTTATGTCATTTGTGCCATAACATAGTTCACCAGTTAAGTCCTTTGTGTCACAACAGACTGCACCAGTAAAGTCATTTGTGCCACAACAGATTTCTACAATCAAATCATTTCTGTCTCAACAGATTTCACCAATAAAGTCATTTGTGTCACAACAGATTTCACCAATTAAGTCATTTGTGTCACAACAGATTTTACAAGTAAAGTCATTTGTATCACAACAGATTTTACCAGTAAAGTCATTTGTGTCACAACATATTTTACCAGTAAAGTCATTTTTGTCACAACAGACTGCACCAGTAAAGTCATTTGTGTCACAACAGATTTCACCAATAAAGTCGTTTGTGTCACAACAGATTTCACCAGTAAAGTCCTTTCAGTCCCACAATATTTTACAAGTGAAGTTATTTATGCTATAACATATTTCACAAGTAAAGTCATTTGCGTTACAACATATTTCACCAGTCAAGTCATTTGTGTTACAACATTTTTCACCAGTAAAGTCATGTGTGTCACAACATATTTCACCAGTAAAGTTATGTGTGTCACAACAGATTTCACCAGTAAAGTCATTTGTGTCACAATAGATTTCACCAGTAAAGTCATTTGTGTCACAACAGATTTCACCAGTAAAAACATTTGTGTAACAACAAATTTCACCAATCAAGTCATTTGTGTCACAATAGATTTCACCAGTAAAGTCATTTGTGTAACATCAGATTTCACCAATCAAGTCATTTGTGTCACAATAGATTTCACCAATCAAGTCATTTGTGTCACAATAGATTTCACCAATCAAGTCATTTGTGTCACAACAGATTTCACCAATCAAGTCATTTGTGTCACAATAGATTTCACCAGTTAAGTCATTTGTGTCACAACAGATTTCACCAATAAAGTCATTTCTGTCACAATAGATTTCACCAATCAAGTCATTTGTGTCACAACAGATTTCACCAATCAAGTCAATTGTGTCATAACATATTTCACCAGTAAAGTCATTTGTGTCACAACAGATTTCACCAGTAAAGTCATTTGTGTCACAATAGATTTCACCAGTAAAGTCATTTGTGTCACAATAGATTTCACCAGTAAAGTCATTTGTGTAACAACAGATTTCACCAATCAAGTTATTTGTGTCACAACAGATTTCACCAATAAAGTCATTTGTGTCACAATAGATTTCACCAGTAAAGTCATTTGTGTCACAACAGATTTCACCAGTAAAGTCATTTGTGTCACAACAGATTTCACCAATCAAGTCATTTTTGTCTCAACAGATTTCACCAATAAAGGCATTTATGTCACAACAGATTTCACCAATCAAGTCATTTGTGTCACAATATATTTCACCAGTAAAGTCATTTGTGTCACAATAGATTTCACCAATAAAGTCATTTGTGTCACAACAGATTTCACCAGTAAAGTCATTTGTGTCTCAACAGATTTCACCAATCAAGTCATTTGTGTCACAACATATTTCACCAGTAAAGTCATTTTTGTCACAACAGATTTCACCAGTAAACACATTTGTGTCTCAACAGATTTCACCAATCAAGTCATTTGTGTCACAACATATTTCACCAGTAAAGTCATTTGTGTCTCAACAGATTTCACCAGTAAAGTCATTTGTGTCTCAACAGATTTCACCAGTAAAGTCATTTGTGTCACAATAGATTTCACCAATAAAGGCATTTGTGTCTCAACAGATTTCACCAGTAAAGTCATTTGAGTAACAATAGATTTCACCAATAAAGTCATTTGTGTCTCAACAGATTTCACCAGTAAAGTCATTTGTGTCACAATAGATTTCACCAGTAAAGTCATTTGTGTCTTAACAGATTTCACCAGTAAAGTCATGTGTGTCACAACAGATTTCACCAGTAAAGTCATGTGTGTCACAACAGATTTCACCGGTAAAGTCATTTGTATCACAACAGATTTCACCAGTAAAGTTATTTGTGTCACAATAGATTTCATCAGTAAAGTCATTTGTGTAACAACATATTTCACCAATAAAGTCATTTGTGTCACAACAGATTTCACCAGTAAACTCATTTGTGTCACAACAGATTTCACCAATAAAGTCATTTGCGTCACAACATATTTCACCAGTAAAGTCATGTGTGTCACAACATATTTCACCAGTAAAGTCCTGTGTGTCACAACAGACTTCACCAGTAAAGTCATTTGCGTCACAACATATTTCACCAGTAAAGTCATGTGTGTCACAACATATTTCACCAGTAAAGTTATTTGTGTCACAACAGACTTCACCAGTAAAGTCATGTGTGTCACAACAGATATCACCAGTAAAGTTCTTTGTGTCACACCATATTTCACAGAGTTCACTAGTTAAGTCCTTTGTGTCACCACAGACTTCACTAGTGCAGTCATTTGTGTCACAACAGGTTTCACCAGTCAAGTCATTAGTGTCATAAAATATTTCACCAGTAAAGTAATTTGTGTCACACCAGTCTTCACCAGTAAAGTCATTTGTGTCTCAACAGATTTCACCAGTAAAGTCATTTGTGTCACAACAGATTTCACCAGTAAAGTCATTTGTGTCTCAACAGATTTTACCAGTAAAGTCATTTGTTTCACTACAGATTTCACCAGAATAGTCATTTGTTTCACTACATATTTCATCTGTAGAGTCATTTGTGTCACTACAAATTTCATCAGTTTAGTCATTTGTGTCATAAAATATTTCACCAGTAAAGTAATTTGTGTCACAACAGACTTCACCAGTAAAGTCATTTGTGTCACAACATACTTCGCCACTGATGTCATTTGTGCCATAACATAGTTCACCAGTTAAGTCCTTTGTGTCACAACAGACTGCACCAGTAAAGTCATTTGTGCCACAACAGATTTCACCAATCAAATCATTTCTGTCTCAACAGATTTCACCAATAAAGTCATTTGTGTCACAACAGATTTCACCAATTAAGTCATTTGTGTCACAACAGATTTTACAAGTAAAGTCATTTGTATCACAACAGATTTTACCAGTAAAGTCATTTGTGTCACAACATATTTTACCAGTAAAGTCATTTTTGTCACAACAGACTGCACCAGTAAAGTCATTTGTGTCACAACAGATTTCACCAATAAAGTCGTTTGTGTCACAACAGATTTCACCAGTAAAGTTCTTTCAGTCCCACAATATTTTACAAGTGAAGTTATTTATGCTATAACATATTTCACAAGTAAAGTCATTTGCGTTACAACATATTTCACCAGTAAAGTCATTTGTGTTACAACATTTTTCACCAGTAAAGTCATGTGTGTCACAACATATTTCACCAGTAAAGTTATGTGTGTCACAACAGATTTCACCAGTAAAGTCATTTGTGTCACAATAGATTTCACCAGTAAAGTCATTTGTGTCACAACAGATTTCACCAGTAAAAACATTTGTGTAACAACAAATTTCACCAATCAAGTCATTTGTGTCACAATAGATTTCACCAGTAAAGTCATTTGTGTAACATCAGATTTCACCAATCAAGTCATTTGTGTCACAATAGATTTCACCAATCAAGTCATTTGTGTCACAATAGATTTCACCAATCAAGTCATTTGTGTCACAATAGATTTCACCAGTAAAGTCATTTGTGTCACAACAGATTTCACCAATAAAGTCATTTCTGTCACAATAGATTTCACCAATCAAGTCATTTGTGTCACAACAGATTTCACCAATCAAGTCAATTGTGTCATAACATATTTCACCAGTAAAGTCATTTGTGTCACAACAGATTTCACCAGTAAAGTCATTTGTGTCACAATAGATTTCACCAGTAAAGTCGTTTGTGTCACAATAGATTTCACCAGTAAAGTCATTTGTGTAACAACAGATTTCACCAATCAAGTTATTTGTGTCACAACAGATTTCACTAATAAAGTCATTTGTGTCACAATAGATTTCACCAGTAAAGTCATTTGTGTCACAACAGATTTCACCAGTAAAGTCATTTCTGTCACAACAGATTTCACCAATCAAGTCATTTTTGTCTCAACAGATTTCACCAATAAAGGCATTTATGTCACAACAGATTTCACCAATCAAGTCATTTGTGTCACAATATATTTCACCAGTAAAGTCATTTGTGTCACAATAGATTTCACCAATAAAGTCATTTGTGTCACAACAGATTTCACCAGTAAAGTCATTTGTGTCTCAACAGATTTCACCAATCAAGTCATTTGTGTCACAACATATTTCACCAGTAAAGTCATTTTTGTCACAACAGATTTCACCAGTAAACACATTTGTGTCTCAACAGATTTCACCAATCAAGTCATTTGTGTCACAACATATTTCACCAGTAAAGTCATTTGTGTCTCAACAGATTTCACCAGTAAAGTCATTTGTGTCTCAACAGATTTCACCAGTAAAGTCATTTGTGTCACAATAGATTTCACCAATAAAGGCATTTGTGTCTCAACAGATTTCACCAGTAAAGTCATTTGAGTAACAATAGATTTCACCAATAAAGTCATTTGTGTCTCAACAGATTTCACCAGTAAAGTCATTTGTGTCACAATAGATTTCACCAGTAAAGTCATTTGTGTCTCAACAGATTTCACCAGTAAAGTCATGTGTGTCACAACAGATTTCACCAGTAAAGTCATGTGTGTCACAACAGATTTCACCAGTAAAGTCATTTGTATCACAACAGATTTCACCAGTAAAGTTATTTGTGTCACAATAGATTTCATCAGTAAAGTCATTTGTGTAACAACATATTTCACCAATAAAGTCATTTGTGTCACAACAGATTTCACCAGTAAACTCATTTGTGTCACAACAGATTTCACCAATAAAGTCATTTGTGTCACAACAGACTTCACCAGTAAAGTCATTTGTGTCACAACAGATTTCACCAATAAAGTCATTTGTGTCACAACAGATCTCACCAATAAAGTCATTTGAGTCACAACATATTTCACCAGTAAAGTCATTTGTGTCTCAACAGATTTCACCAATAAAGTCATTTGTGTCACAACAGATTTCACCAGTAAAGTCATTTGTGTAACAACAGATTTCACCAGTAAAGTCATTTGTGTCTCAACAGATTTCACCAGTAAAGTCATTTGTGTCACAATAGATTTCACCAATAAAGTCATTTGTGTCACAACAGACTTCATTAGTAAAGTCATTTGTGTCACAACATATTTCGCAACTGAAGTCATTTGTGCCATAACATAGTTCACCAGTTAAGTCATTTGTGTCACAACAGACTGCACCAGTAAAGTCATTTGTGTCACAACAGATTTCACCAATCAAGTCATTTGTGTCTCAACAGATTTCACCAATAAAGTAATTTGTGTCACAACAGACTTCACCAGTAAAGTCATTTTTGTCACAACATATTTCGCCTCTTAAGTCATTTGTGCTATAACATAGTTCACTAGTAAAGTCATTTGTGTCTCAACAGATTTCACCAGTAGAGTCATTTGTGTAACAATAGATTTCACCAATAAAGTCATTTGTGTCTCAACAGATTTCACCGTAAAATCATTTGTGTCACAATAGATTTCACCAGTAAAGTCATTTGTGTCTCAACAGATTTCACCAGTAAAGTCATTTGTGTAATAACAGACTTCACCAGTAAAGTCATTTGTGTCACAACAGTTTTCACCAATAAAGTCATTTGTGTCACAACAGATTTCACCAGTAAAGTCATTTGAGTAACAATAGATTTCACCAATAAAGTCATTTGTGTCTCAACAGATTTCACCAGTAAAGTCATTTGTGTCACAATAGATTTCACCAGTAAAGTCATTTGTGTCTCAACAGATATCACCAGTAAAGTCATGTGTGTCACAACAGATTTCACCAGTAAAGTCATGTGTGTCACAACAGATTTCACCAGTAAAGTCATTTGTATCACAACAGATTTCACCAGTAAAGTTATTTGTGTCACAATAGATTTCATCAGTAAAGTCATTTGTGTAACAACATATTTCACCAATAAAGTCATTTGTGTCACAACAGATTTCACCAGTAAACTCATTTGTGTCACAACAGATTTCACCAATAAAGTCATTTGCGTCACAACAGATTTCATTAGTAAAGTAATTTGTATCAGAACAGATTTCACCAGTAAAGTCATTTGTGTCACAACAGATTTCATTAGTAAAGTAATTTGTGACACAACAGATTTCACCAGTAAAGTCATTTGTGTCTCAACAGATTTCACCAGTAAAGTCATGTGTGTCACAACAGATTTCACCAGTAAAGTCATGTGTGTCACAACAGATTTCACCAGTAAAGTCATTTGTGTCACAACAGATTTCATTAGTAAAGTCATTTGTGTCACAATAGATTTCACCAGTAAAGTCATTTGTGTCTCAACAGATTTCACCAGTAAAGTCATGTGTGTCACAACAGATTTCACCAGTAAAGTCATGTGTGTCACAACAGATTTCACCAGTAAAGTCATTTGTATCACAACAGATTTCACCAGTAAAGTTATTTGTGTCACAATAGATTTCATCAGTAAAGTCATTTGTGTAACAACATATTTCACCAATAAAGTCATTTGTGTCACAACAGATTTCACCAGTAAACTCATTTGTGTCACAACAGATTTCACCAATAAAGTCATTTGCGTCACAACAGATTTCACCAGTAAAGTCATTTGTATCACAACAGATTTCACCAGTAAAGTCATTTGTGTCACAACAGATTTCATTAGTAAAGTAATTTGTGACACAACAGATTTCACCAGTAAAGTCATTTGTATCGCAACAGATTTCACCAGTAAAGTCATTTGTATCACAACAGATTTCACCAGAAAAGTAATTTGTGTCACAACAGATCTCACCAGTAAAGTCATTTGTGTTACAACAGATAAATGTCTATTTCCATTTTTTGCTATTGAACTAAGTCTTGTTTGCTATAACTAGTAGATGCTTGAAATCTAAAACTGAATAACAATTCTGCACAAATGGATGAAAATAAAATAATTTTCCGTTTTCCCATAGATTTCTTATGTAAAACTTAAAGTCCCATTACAGGGCCCCATTCTATACTAGCCCCTTGATTTGTACAAATTTCAAACCTCTACACATAAGAATAACTGATATCAAATATGAAAAAAAAATTGAGTGACCTGTTGTTGAGAAAAATATTTTTGAAATGTTGAATATTAACTATTTTGTGACCTTAACTGGCTCCTTCCTTCTTATTGAACAAAATATGACTAGAAGATGTTTCTGAACTCAAACTGAATAAAATACATCATAAATAGCATTTTCCATTTTCCCTTATTATTCTTATGTAAAACTCAATGTTCCCTTACAGGGCTGTTATAAATACAAGCCCTTAGATTTGTACAAACTTTAAATCCCTACTCATTGTGATAAAGTATATCAAATATGAACAAAACTGACTTATCGGTTGTTGAGAAAATTTTCTTTTTTAACCCTTTGGTGACCCACCCTGGCCCTTTATGGAAAGTCTCTTCTCCTATTATTGAACCAAATCTTATTTTCTATGACTAAATAATGCTTCAGAACTCAAATTGAATAATATTTTTGCCCAAAATGATGAAAAAATGAGAACTCCCTGTTTTCCTTTAAGATCCCTATGTAAAATTCTTACAGGACCCCTATCAATATTATCCCTTTAATTTTTATCTTCATTCAAACCCTTTCATATAGGGATAATTTAAGCCAAATATAGACAAATTTGAAAATAATGAATTTCCCAATTTTTACCCTTTTGGGACCCCTCCTGACCAATGAAAACAGTGAAACCCAGTTATTTTAACAAATCAGAACTTCCTTGACGAAACAATGCTTCTGTGAAAATAAAGGTGAAATCAATTCGATTAACAATAGTATTAATGTTGGTTAAAATGATATGTGTCCCCTAACTGAACCCTTGAGGCAGGATCAGTTTTAACCATAGGGACACCATTTTGTACCAATCTTATAGAACTACAGTTGGTTATAAGAACCACATAAATATTTTCAATATCTGTTGTGCAGTTCTGGATATGTTTTAAGTTTTAGTCTATTTTTAGTATTGGCAGCCATCATGAATTTTAAATCGAAAAAAGTCAAAACTTCTGTATAGTCTCCTATACAATAGAAGCATCGATGTGAAGTTTGAGTTTAATTAGCCTAGTGGTTTCACAGGAAGTGCTGCTAATGGTCGAAAGACAACGGACAACAGACAACGGACAACGCACCATCACATGAGCCCTTCTGGCCTTTGGCCAATGGGGCTAAAACGATGCATTGATGACGTAACTCCTAACTAAATCTTTAATTCTGTCATTCATTTGCACATGAATGCATACCCATGAACAGTCATTTAACTTCGAATATATTTTCTTTATGTAATCTTGATCATATGCGACGCGTTTTTTATTCTAATATACAAACGTCTTCATTTGTTTTGTATTTGCTTTTCATTTGATTAGTCTTGGTCATCTCCTCATCTTCGACACTTGCCTTTCTAAACGACAAACGTCTTAGTCATCTCCTCATTTTCGACACTTGCCTTTCTAAAAGACGAACTGGGCCCGATTAGCTCAGTCGGTTACGCACCTGACTATCAATCCAGGGGTCGTGAGTTCGAATCCCCCACCCGGCAACATTCTCCATGATGATTGATATACGACATTGTGTCTCATTATCTTTTGTCTCTCACCACTGATTCAAGTGGGAAAGTTATCAGTTACTTGCGGAGACAGGGTGTGCTGGAGTACTGGTTAATCCCAGGAAACAGTGGTTAGGTTAACTGATCGTCTGTTAACCCTCGATGGCATAAAAATGACGCTAAATAATCAATCAATCAATCAATCAATCAATCAATCAATCAATCAATTTATCAATCTGAAAGACAAAAGTCTTGGTCATCTCCTCATGTTCGACACTTGCCTTTCTAAAAGACAAACGTCTTCGCACATTTTGAAGTAAACAAGGATTAAATCAGGAAGTACGATTTGGTTGACTGAGACATTTGAAGAAGTTCACTGTGTTTATTTAGGGAATTGTATTCTGACAAAAGTCATTGGAGATATCTTAGTTATTTAAAAAATAGAAAAAAATATCAAATAAGCAAACAAATAATACATAAATGAATATCTCAACTATATTCGGATGAAATAATTAGTCTCGTTAACACTTGCTTTTTTAAAAGACGTCTTTCCATTTGTGAATAAAATGTTTGAATCAAGAAGTAAGATTTGAACAATGTTTTCAAGCACATATCGTGTTTAAGTAGTGACAATTACAGTTTAAATGAAAGATGTAAAAATATAAAAATAAATATATAACAAAAAGGAACTGCATTTTTTGTGAGTTTATAGGTGAGTTTATATGTGAGGTTAGAACAAACACTTGTTGAACATTCTCAAGATATCAACTTACATGCAAGGAGCAACGTTTACATGAACTGATTCGCGGTTCACTTTCTTTGCAAATGATTATATATTGTGGTATTTCATTAAAATAAATTCATTCCTGACTGTGATACTATATATGTATTATATCTGGACGTCCAAATATTTTAACCTCGTGTGAAAAACAAAATCCATTTGCATCTATCTTCTAAATTTTCAAGTACTATAAATAATGTACACTAAATAACTACGATATCGTGACTTTTTTATTAAAAGATCACCCCACCCTATTATATGTATTAATCAACGATAAATTATTTTACCTGACAGTCGGGTATCTATGTATTCTTTTAGATTCGATTCAGTGGTTTCAATCTTCATCATTAATGTTTCCATGTTCAACCGTTGTTCCAAAGGGTCCGATATTTGCGCTGGAGAATGAAGTATATCGCGTGGAACTCCTTTGCACATTCTGATTGCTTTCATTATTTCACATTTTACATTCGGGATCTCCGTGTCAGCAATACGGCAGATTGCCTTTTCCATTTCTTTCCATTTTTGATTAAACGTAATGGAATCTATTTCAGCAGTATTGTACCTTGATACAACTTCATTTCTCGTCGTTCGTATCGTCTTTATATCGGCTATGGTTGTTATTTTTAACGTTTGGCATGATGTTACAGCTATCAAACAAATAAGTCGAGCATCCCACTTTGTACAGTTCTTATCAGTTTTAACGTCTGGTATGATACTCCTGAGTAGATTTCTTGGTGTTTGACTTTTGAGTTTTTCTAAATTGTTTTCAAGGTAACTACTCAAATCAACGGATGAAAAAAGTTTCACTTCCCTTGATATAACGTTGTTCCATGTGTTGTCGTCTAATCTGATGTCATAGAGAAAATACAATAAAACAATTGCCATCAGTTCACAATCCCAGCTTTTTGTATCTCTCTTACCATTGTCAGGTGGGAAAAGTTTTTTGTATTGATCATCCGTCAATTGTTGTGTTCTGAGCATGTCGTCGATATCAGCTTTTTTGCTAGTTAAGTATTGCCCCATATTCAATACATTATTTTCTAATTCGCTTTTTAAAAGATCTGACAGTTTTCCATAAACTGTGCAACACCTCAACAGGATGGTGCTCAATAATGAAACGTCCCATTCAGATATATTTGTCTTTCCATTTGCAGGAAACACAATTCGATAGGCAGCTAAACCAATACTGCGTGTGCTTTTTAAACTATTTATTTGGGCCTTGAAATGACTAAGAAATCTATCGATATCTCCCTTTGCTGACGAAGTTTCGACTATATGGAGAAACAATGCTCTTAGGATTAAAGTACCTCCACGGACATTTAGAAAAAATAACTTGAAGTATCTTTCCGTATCTTCTTTTGAACTTTCTTTTTCATCTGTAAGCTGAAATAATGATAAAATACAAATTGTTGATATATAATCGGTTTTGTTTAACATCGGAACGTATACCAAAGTAATGTATTATTATCCCGATTGTTTTTTCAATATCTTTTTTTGTAATGTTCAATTGCTTAATAAGTGGTCCGATAAATCACCCCGTTATATGTATGCAAGGGCTGGGTAGGCTAGGCTATCCCTCAAAGACTGTACAGATATATGTCAAGTTATCTATATATTAATCCTACAGGGACACATCGCAATATAAACAACTTTAAACACTAGTTCCAGCTTATTACGTTTATGACATTTATTTAAAAAGGAAAATCTAGTTACAAATGATAATATATGGTGGCTAATGACTCCAGGAGATTTTACTCTCATGTGCCTATAGAGTTTGATTTGATGGGTTACATGAGTAATTATTTAAAGTATACTGCGGGGTATCCTATTAACACAAAAATACTTAAAACGACAGCGACAACGAGAAAATTTATTACATTTTTTTTCTGTGTGTTTATATTAATTTAAGAGGTATATGTTATTGGAATGGTGGTTCAAACACATTAGTTTGTGTATTAATTTATGGTGTTTATCAAGGGTCAGGAGAAAATACATTCTAAATACCTTTTTGTTAAGTACCATTGTTTTAAGTTTTTAAATATTTTAAAATATATTTTGAAAATCAGACAACATAAAGAAAATTCTACTTTTCAAATATTATATTTTATTTATTTCCAGATTTTTTTATTGATTTAAAGGGTACCGCATGTCAGAATATAAATGGCTATTTATCGTTAAATAGACATGTAACTAACACAAAAATCAACAAATTTTAATTGAACGAAATTTATCAAGTGAGAAATAACGATATTAAATATCATGATTTCAAGCGTTTCCTGTTTATCATGGGCGCCGCCATTTTAAAGCTCTTTTATGTTGGAGGTTTTCGGTGACGTCATAGCTGCACTTCCGGTATGACTAAATACCGGAAAGGGGGCCTTTCCGCGGAAAGGGCTTTTCTACACGGAAAGGGCCTACAAAACACACATTTTTGGTGCAAATCATATAAAATCGACTTTTAATCGTTTATAAACATGTTTTACGATATATCTGGGAGTTTTATAAATTTAATTGTATTTCAAAGATTTTATAACAATAAAACGAATTATGACCCAAAAACGGCTCTGCGGAAAGGGTTTTTCTGCACGGAAAGGGCCTACAAAACACACATTTTTAGTGCAAATCTCATATAATGGACTTTTAATCGTTTATAAACACGTTTTACGATATATGTGGGAGTTTTATAAATTTAAGTTGTATTTTAAAGATTTAATAACAATAAAACGAATTATGACCCAAAAACGGATCTGCGGAAAGGGCTTTTCTGCACGGAAAGGGCCTACAAAACACACATTTTTAGTGCAAATCTCATATAATAGACTTTTAATCGTTTATAAACACGTTTTACGATATATGTGGGAGTTTTATAAATTTAAGTTGTATTTTAAAGATTTTATAACAATAAAACGAATTATGACCCAAAAACGGCTCTGCGGAAAGGGCTTTTCTGCACGGAAAGGGCCTACAAAACACACACTTTTAGTGCAAATCTCATAAAATAGACTTTTAATCGTTTATAAACATGTTTTACGATATATGTGGGAGTTTTATAAATTTAAGTTGTATTTTCAAGATTTTATAACAATAAAAAGAATTATGACTAAAAAACGGCTTTGCGGAAAGGGCTTTTCTACACGGAAAGGGCCTACAAAACACACATTTTTGGTAAAAATCTCACATGACATATAAGTTTTTATTTACCCTCGCGCTTTGAACAAGTCATTTTGGCGAGCAGGATAGGATGATTATTAAAAACATAAAAGATGATTACACATTTCTGTGATGATTAATGAGTGATGAATGGAGATGATTCACATAATAAGTCGTGTCTATATTCAACTTTGAAGTTTGTTATTAACTGAGTTGTTTAATACTTCAACTATTTTATATTTTTGGATTCGCTTACTAATAACTAACATTGTTTATACTCATGATAATTTTAAATTTGTAGATTGACGATTAAAGTGTAGATTAATCGACTAAGAATATTATTATTTCTTTTTGTATTTACCGATTGCAGCCATATATTACTTATTAGTGCATATAATTGGTTAATTTAAATAAGGTGCACCTATGGTTGTTCACCAATATTTTAAGTCAAACTATAAAAATCTCATAAAATTATTGAGAAATTTGATATAGCAAACTTTCATAACGTTAATTGCATGCCGACTAACCAGGTGCGATAATCCAATAAACAATAAAAAGAAGAGGATAATGACAAAACACAAGGTGTGAAAACGACATGGTATCTTAAAGGATACCGGGGCTTTAATTATATATTGTCACAACCAATCAACAGGATAAAGAGAGTTAATCCCTCTCGCTATTTTAACAGTCAACAAACACCATTATATAATTATGTACCATAAATAAAACAATATATTGATTTATTATAGAACAGAACAGAACAGAACATATATTTTATTGATTTGCACATAAGTACATCATCATACATTTATATATATATATAATATATTTATACATATATATACAACATACACATATATACACATACATATATATATATATATATATATATATATATATATATATATATATATATACACACACATACACATACACATACACACACATACACATACACATACACATACACATACACATACATACACACACATTGATTTATTTACAAAATATTAAATATTTTTTATTTATACACATGTATTTAAACAACATATTCTGCATCGACTTTAAAAACATTAATCACTCAAATTCTTATTCAAATATTGTTATAAATAATTAGCATTGGCTTGTTAATTAATTACTCATGTCCCCGACACGTTATCCGCGTATTCAGTTAATGAACAAAATACCAAAAATGTGTGTTTTGTAGGCTCTTTCCGCAGAGCCGTTTTGAGTCATTATTATTCATTTTATTGTTATAAAATCTTTAAAATACAACTTAAATTTATAAAACTCCCACATATATCGTAAAACATGTTTATAAATGAATAAAAAACGATTTTATGAGAATTGTATCAAAAATGTAAAGCTCTTAAAAATGTGCTAATAACATATAGCTCAACTGATTTCTGAAATTTAATTTGTAATTTTATATACTCTTCCAAAATATTGCGAAATTGATATAGCAAACTTTCACAATCTTATAATTGCAGGCTGTTTGAACAGATGTGATAATCCAATTAACAATAAAAACAAGAGGTTAATGCCAAAACATAAGGTGTGAAAACGACATGGTATCTAAAAGTTATTATTAAAATACAAATTAAGGACAATTAATTGTGACAGGCCCGGTTAGCTCAGTCAGTTACGTGTCTAACAATCAATCCAGGTGTCTAGAGTTTGAATCCCCACCTGGCGACAGTCTCTGTGATGATTGACATACAACATTGTGTCTCAATATCATTTGTCTCTCACTGCTGATTCGAGTGGGAAAATTATCAGTTACTTGCGGTTGTTGGGTGTGCTGGAGTACTGGTTAACTTTTCAGGAAACAGTGGTTAGGTTAACTGAACATCTGTACAGTAAGCCCTCGATGGCAAAAAATGATGCTAAATATTCAGTCAACCATTAATTGTTCATAAACTCATTTAATTAATTTTATAATTAATAGGCAATTTAGTTTATTGATATATGGCGTTTTCGCAGTCAACAAGGTCATTATTCTTGAATAGACATTTGAACTACCTCTACTTCGTAATGAAAAAAGATAAAGTAAAACCTTTGTTCCTTTATTTATTCAAAAATACATGAAACGTTTTTTTACTGTTAAAAAAGTGTTCTGGTATACAATTTATGAAAAATATTCATAAAATCATATAACATAATTTTATTGCTTGTAAGTTTGCATTGATATTGAAACCCTAATTAACTGAAAATGTTTAAATTAGTAATAAGGCATATAATACTATGTGATATAACATCCTGTCATAAACCCTGGGGTCATTAAACCTAGGGTGATTACGCTTACTAGGGTACAATATGCACACTGTGGCAGGGTATTTCTCATTACCACATGGTGTGAATGTGGTGTTGGTGAATTATGAAAGCTCAGCAGGGTGCCAGTAGCTGGACAGTAACATACACTTTGTGCAATATGCCTGTAGACATTATATTCCATATGACACTCCCTATAAGGAACAACGTTCATACATGTTCAGGGAACTGGTAGAATAGATACTCATAAAAGATCAAATTGGGTAGTAACACCATTTAAATAACCAAAAGACAGTGCCAGTTATGTAAAACAACACACAAAAAAAAACAAACTCATTCATGCTTCATATAAATTAACTAAAAAGGGTATGAAATCAAAATTTTATCAGCCATTTCTCAGTACGCAACAATGGCCGCACCAGCTAAACACGATAAGAAAAAAGATATAATATTATTTCTTATTCTCTCTTAGACAGGTAAATATATGTAACAAACATTTTCCCTTAAATTCCATTCCTGGTCTAAATAGTGTTTTTGTTTTTTGTTGTTTTTTTGATAATGTATTGACTGAGTAGCAAACAGTATATACCCTGATAGTACAGCATGAATATGCAGGCTCGTCTGAATCTTAAGTAACACTGACGGCGATAATTACTTTTTTTTTATCAAACTAAGGGTAATTTTACTATTTTGAAAAATTCAATCATCAATGTCAGGCTACATGATAAGAGTCAGAGTCGTGATTGATGGGTTTCGGGTTTGATCTCTGGTTCATGATCGGTGTGACTGTTTAACAGTTATCATCTTTTTGGGTGAAAACTTCATAAGACATTGCTGTGTTTCTCTGTATTATTTCTGTGATACATTCTAAATCTTCTAAATTTCCATTAGTATGGTCATTGCATCTGCAGCACGTATTTTCGTCGGACGAAAACATCCTTACACAGTTTTTGCAGCTGCAAAAATCTTTCACATTATGAACAACTGTGCCGTCTAACTATTTCTCTCGTTTTCTAATTCATTTAACTCTGCTTCCGAAAATTCTGGTTTAAAGTTGTAGGCCACAAGTCCTTCTCCGTTACTAAAATCCATTTTATCATTCTTGCGAGAACTTTTGCCGGTGACTATAGTAGCACGTTTCTATATCTGCTGTAGCGTATAAATCAATTATGTTTTAAACCGGAAGTGCAGTTATGACGTCACGCAGGTATCCAATATGGCGACTTCCACCACAAAGTCGATGTGCGAAAATGACCGTTACAAAACGAGCTGATTTATCTTTATGAACTCGAATTTATGCATAAAATACTATTAATAGAAAGCTGAACTCATAGCTATTCATATTATCCTGTTTTATACACAGGGTTGCGTTCCCCTTTAATATTTGATAGAAAATTATATACTTTTCGTTGGCTCACATTTTATAAAACTAACTGTATTCGAATACAACCTAGTACGTTATATCAAAGATATATTCATAGAAAAGAACAATCAAATATGTACATTATGTGTATTCAAAAAACGGATGTGTACTAAAGTAGTGTATTTTTTTGTCATTTTGAAAAAGAAATATTAAAAGAAACAATAAAGTGAAACAACAACCGGTTATAAAGTAACATGCTTATAAATGTGCATAATATGCAGACACTCTTTCCAGAAAATATTTACAGTTAAACAGGTTTTTATTTTTATAATAACTATGGTTTGAATCTTAAAAAAGTGATAACTCTCGTTAACAGTAACACAAATCTTAAATAGCAGACTTTGGTTTTCACAAACAAAGTACAACCCCTTTAAACCACACAGATCTACTTTGAAATGATCAGGTATATAAACATTTCTACCTTATATTATTTTATTTCAATGAGAAAAACGGACTTAAAATATTACAAATGAAAATGAAATTAAACAACAAATAGAAAACAACAAATAGAGAACAATAAATAGAAAACAATAAATAGAAAACAACAATTAGAATATAAGCCAGAAAATGTACTAAAAGAAAAAAACCCAAGAAATTCTTACTCAAGTACTGTGTCCCGAAACGTATATAAGAAATAGAGCCATCATGATGTTTTTTTTCATGTCATAAGGTGAAGAAATATTGCATTTCATTTTTTTTGACAATATATGCATTTTTAGCAGTTACAGCAACATATTCAAAACTTTATCGACGTTTTTACTTCCAAAGATTATGTCTGAAGATGACCAGTCTGTATTTTTATTATGTTTAAAGAATTGTTACTATGCAACTACTAAATAGGTGTTTAATAGTTTCGATTTCTCTTTGACCTGATTCGCTAATATTCATTTTTTAAGCAATGAGTTCTTTTCTCAATCACACTAATGCTGTAATAGTACTAGCAGTTGTTATCATTACATTTTAAGAATAATGTTAAAAAAGCTACATTATTATACAACTATCTACCTTTTTAGCGGTCAATGGTTAAAATTATTTATCCAAGGAAAATGACTATTGACCCTAAGCAGGAAACTATTGACCGAGACGCAGTCGAGGTTAATAGTTCACTGCTTTGGGTCAATAGTCCAGTTCCAGCACAAAACTAACCTGCTATTTTTTAGAACGGTTTCAAACTAAAGCATTAGACTAAACTATTGTGCATGAAACAATCCAAAGTTCCAGCACAATAAATATTCCTATGAGTTTCAAACACAAGCCTTCCCAAAGCCTATCGCTTGAAAGAATCTTTGTCGCAGTGCACTCTCCTCCAAAAACAATAAAGCTCCTCCTCCAAGATTTCAAGAACAATTTGACACTGAAAATCTCAAGCAGACTTCTTGCTGTGAAGAAACTAGCTAAAAATATAGTATTGCTTTATTATGAAGCAGTAAACCATCCCTGTCTGAACATTAAACACTCTGACTTTTATATTCAGAAAAACACCTATTTTAAAATGGTTCATGATTTATGAATAATATTTCAATCATTGATTATAATTGTATCATTCATCTTTTTATGATGAATTATCTTTTAAAACTTATATCTGGTACAATATTGTATAATAATATCAAAAAAAAATAGTTTATTTAAAGAGTTTATTACCTCTTCCTATAATAATTGCTATATACAGACATTTATGTTATAAAACAAGGGCATTAATTTGACATAAAAATAACCCCTACCCCTGGCTGCCATGTTTTTTTACGAATCAAGATGGCTTGAACAAACTTGGTAGAGAGTCACCCAAGGAACATTTCTGTGAAATTATTTTAAAATCGAGCCAGTAGTTTCTGACAAGAAGATTTTTTAAGTTTTTACTATAGCTTATATAGTAAACTAACCCCACCCCCTGGCCGCCATGTTTTTTGACGAATCAAGATGGCTTGAACAAACTTGGTAGAGGGTCACCCAAGGAACATTTCTGTGAAATTATTTTAAAATCGAGCCAGTAGTTTCTGACAAGAAGATTTTTTTTAAGTTTTTACTAATTAAATTTGCCCCGCCCCCTGGAGGCCAGTCTTTTTATGAATCAAGATGGCTTGAACAAACTTGGTAGAGGGTCACCAAAGGAACATTACTGTGAAGTTATATCAAAATTGGCCCAGTGGTTTTAGAGGAGAAATTGTTTTAAAAAAGCTAAAAGTTAACGACGGATGACAGACGACGGACGACAGACGACGGACACCAGGCGATCACAAAAGCTCACCTGTGAGACTTCGGCTCAGGTGAGCTAAAAAAATGTTAAGTCAAGAAATCGTATTAGATCTATATTATTATGTAACATACAAATGTATAAGAAGTTTTTCACCTCACTTCATTCATACTGCGTTTTTTAACAGAGGAGTGGAAAACATTTTTTTCGTAGCCTTTGTATATGTCTGTTCTCCACTAACAAATTCAACTAGTATGGTTACATTCCCAACCTTCATATATTCTATGACTTAAAATATTTAACTATTAAAGTACAACTAGCTATTACCCGTGCTGCGCACGGAGTTGAGGCAGGTGTTTGGTGGAGCATGGTTTGGTTGACTGTGGCAAAATTATTCTCAAGCAATGACCCGTGCTGCGCACGGTGTTGAGGATGTGGCTTTTTATGGGGGGTGAACCATTCACAGGGTGTTGGAGTGGAGAGGGTGTTTAGCATGATGTTACCTTTGTAGCTTTTTTCCTGCTACTGTGTCTATAGGACCTCCTTGAAAGTGACATTTTGGGTGAGTGTCCTGTTGTGGAAAAGTCCTTGTGACAAATTGTTGTCTACTTTGATGTAGATGTTGGAGTAACCTCTAGCTCGTGAAAATGCAACGTAAAGTTGTCCATGGGAGAATACAGGTGCTGGGAGATAAATTCCAAGTGTATCGAATGTCTGACCCTGGGATTTATTTATTGTCATTGAATAAGCCAGCCTCACTGGGAATTGAATCCTCTGTAATGTAAATGGCAGGTTGGCATCTGATGGAGCAAGTTTGATGCGTGGGATTAGGACTCGCTGTGAAATGTGGGTTCCTGTGAGAATTTCAGCATCAAGTATGTGGTCATGGAGGCGTCGAATGATAAGTCTTGTGCCATTGCATAGTCCTTTGGTGATATCAAGATTGCGCAGAAGCATGACTATTGCCCCTGGCTTTAAAATGAGGTTATGTGTTGGCATGCCAGTGGGGGTGATGGAGTGGAGGAATTCCATAGGGTAGTTGTTTGTTTCATTTTCATCATGTGAAATGGCCTTGTCTGCACTCGTGTAAGTCTTAGACACTCCGGGAAGTTTGTTGATGACTGAATCATTTAGTGACAATGTTGTCTCATTGAGTGGTGTGAGAATGACGGTTTTGGAAAGTTCCCTTGGGTTGTTTACATGTGTGAAGACTGCATCGACAATGTTTTCTTCTTGGGAGATGATGTTGCACTGGGGTGGTATTTCAACAGATAATGGTGGTGCTTGAGCCAACTGAGATGAAAGTTCGCCATTGCCTAATTTCAGGAGCCATTGTGCGTAGTCCTGCTGATCGTCATATGTTCTCATATTCTTGGTTAGTTTGATCATTAAGATCTGATCTCCCCTAATACAGAGCATTCTGGGATTAGTGAAAGGGGCAAATATAGATCGCAATGTTTCAGCCACGTCAGCTTAGCGCCGGTGCACTAAAAAGTAGAAGTTGATTTGACGATCTTGCAATGCATTCTGCAATACATTATGGACCCAGTGGCCTACCCTTACACACAATCCCTGCACACTGTGACCATTGTGACTCACTGTCAGGCCTACTCTCATTTCAGACATGTACACGGTGCGCGGTATTTATCTGTCAGTGCCAATATAAGATGATCCAAGATGGCCGATGCCTACCCTTACACACACTCCCTGCACACTGTGACCATTGTGACTGTCACTGTCAGGCCTGCTCTCATTTCAGACATGTACACGGTGCGCGGTATTTATCTGTCAGTGCCAATATAAGATGATCCAAGATGGCCGAATTTTTTTTGTAATTTCCAGGGCCTATAAAATTATTTGGCTCTGTTTGGCAAGTGCCTATTAAGCTGTGAGCACCCCCATTTTACCGGTCACCCATTTGCGGATAAGCATACTTGGCATACTATTCAACATGCATTGTCATGCTTCCACTCGTCATTGGCACCTATTTCCGGACAGGGATTTGCACATTCAATCAAGCTTTAAAATTCTTAAAAATTGGCTCCGTTTGGTGCGGGCCTTATTAAGCTGTGAGCACACCTATTGTACCGATCACCTATTTCTGGACAGTCGTACTGATTCATGTATTTGTCATGCTTACGTTATACGTAGGCGGCACCTATTTTCGAACAGGGAATCGCACATTCAATCAAGCTTTATAAACCGCATAAACATATTGACGGTAGGGTGTAACTGTTATTGCGTTTCCCTAAATTGCGTTTCCCTAACCTTTTCCGCGTTCCCCTTACCTTAATAAGTGATGTGAACTCTATAAAAAACATGAAAAACGTCGAAAACTGTCTGATAGAAATAATGATAGCGGCTGAATGTCGAAATGCTGGCGAGCGAGGGGAGCATTCATTGCATGGTACCGGGAGCATACAGTAGCAGGCGGGAGAAGCAAGTGCACTTTCATCACGTACCACTTCTGTCCCATAAAATACAAATATTCTTCCTAACATAGCTTTATTACTTAATCCTTACGCATCATACTTTTTATCATCACAATTTTCATGTGTTATCATTCAGTTGTAGTGCAATGATTGCTCCCTTCGTTGTGTGGCAGCACGTGATAGCGGCAGATTGTCGAACTACTGGCTTGCATGGGGAGCATGCATTGCATGGCACCGGGAGCATACGGTAGCAGGCGGGAGAAGCAAGAACATTTTCATCAGGTTCCAGTTCTGTTCAATAAAATACAAAAATTCTTCCTAACTTAGCTTTATTACTTAATATTTACGCATCACACTTATTATTATCACAATTTTTTTGTTGCAATGCAACGATTGCTCCCTACGTAGTGTGTTTCACCATTGACAGGTGGCAGCAAATACCGGCACCCTATTGGTGTGTTTCACCATTGACAGGTGGCAGCAAATACCGGCAAGTTCCATGGCGATAGTGACTGAATCTGCGATCGTGGTGATTGAAAATCTTTCCTGAAGCTACGTTGATACATTATCCACTTTGCCACATAGCTTATCTTCTTCGCCACATTTATAAAGCCCCACATACGAAAAATTAGCACGTTCCTTCAAGCGGTTTCGGAGAAGATACGTCAATTTACAGACGGCTGCTTACAGAAATAATATATAGATAGCTTATCTTCTTCGCCACATTTATAAAGCCCCACATACGAAAAATTAGCACGTTCCTTCAAGCGGTTTCGGAGGAGATACGTCAATTTACAGACGGCTGCTTACAGAAATAATATATAGATGTCACCAGTATTTAGTTACATGCTGGATCCGCTCTTGATCAAAATAACGTCATCCACGCCAATACGTATACAACCTGACGTCATTTAATTAACATATCAGTTGCGGAAAATTGATTAATTTAGTTTTAGCGTTAAAAAAGTGGTACTTCAGTGTAAGTTTTATTTTACAGAATAGATCTAGTTTATTTGTTAATCAGATTGGAGCACTCATGATGATATATAATAATAGGCATTTTCCTTGGATAAATAATTTTAACCATTGACCGCTAGTAAGGCAGATAGTTGTATACTATTAACCATAAATAGTTACCAACGTTATATAAGGACTATTATGTAACCCTGAAAATTTTCATCTTACTGTATACAAACTTTTAAATGTTCTTGGACGTACCTCTTTGATAAAGTCACAATTAAAACAAAAGTGCGTTTGCCGAACCCTCACCTTCCTTGAAACATGATGGGTAAGTAGGAACTTTTTATTATTCGACCTCTCATACGTCATTTCTCCCTATCAAAGAATAACTAATTTGTACATGGTTGTACATCCACCCTTGGTTTAGTTTACACATGAGAAGGAATCGAGTCAATGATGAGCAATGTTTCCTTAAAGCTTTAAAAAGGACGGAGGCGCTGGATAGCGACAATTCATTAAATACAAATTGATATTTCCTTGGAATTATTAAAAACCGATGAATATTTCGTCATATGTTTCCATGGATATACAAAATAATTTTATGATACCATTTACTCACAGAATACTCCCTTTCAAAACTTCAAACGAATTTATAAGTCTGCCTACATACTGGGGTGTTCTAATGTCATATTTGCATAGTGCAGATATGATTTGTTTTAGAAATATTTAACTAAAAACATATCATAATTGTCATGTGTCTCATTTAAACTTACTATCAAATTCTCCCACATAAAATCTACACTCAAATTCTCCCGCAAAAAGTCTAATATACCGGAGTTGTAAACCAACCGGACCACGAAGATCTTACTTCATAGACAAAACAACTAGACAATTTTGCACGTGCACATTACAGGAAAATAATGTTCATGAAGAAATTCGATAAAATATTTTTCAGTATACCCCTTCTTATCATCAATATATCTCATGGACCAATCGTGAAATCAATTAATAATATCGATCGCTTAAAATTTTCTTGGCGAACGGGAATTGTCGTCCCGTCATTCCCTCTGCGAATAAACCTTTGTTATTGATAACGAAATTCAAATTCATTTAAACCACCTACAGTTTTAAAATATTTCTTAGTGAATGCGCGAATACGAAATAATTATAATAATTTTGTGTATATTTACCGGTATGACCATTTACGTGACAATAATTCGTGTAGCTATTGTGATAAATAAGATACAACTTTGGTCTTTCAATGTCAGTATTTTAATATTTAAAGGCTACAGCGGTGTACATGTACCACCCATTTAGTACTAACAAGTCGTTATTCGGACACACACATCTAAATGAAGAAGAAACGCTAATGGTAATAGCGTCTTAGTAGTTCAAAAGTTTATTAAAACCTCAAAACGTTTCAGAAATAAGTACATGTAATATCAATTAATAATTAATGCTTGTTTCCCTGTTCCTTAATGTTGACATGATACACTTGTTTAGTGTGCTAGGGTTGGTGTCACGGGGGTGTAGCTCCGTTTTGGGTACGTACCGTAACCAGCTGACATTTTTCCTGACGGCGTTTAAATCATTGAAATTGTAATCATGTAAGAGAATCGAACTATTCAAGATACTTTTGGGGTTGCAGAAAACAATAATTACTCTTCTTTATTATTATTATTATATATATATATATATATATATTTATTTTTCACTTTCTAAATCATATTAAGTGATTTTCTTTTAACATTCACATTCTGGCAGAATAATTTGTTGGGTTCTGATTGTAATTCGCTCTAGGCAGAAGCAGTCATTTCAAAGACAGGCTGAAATATAGCCTACCTGTAAAGTTAACAATATTACAACATGTCTCAACACAAACAGATATATATATAGTAGTGATTTAAAATACTCCCTTAACAGACACTTAAATTCAAGGTAAAATGTAAAATACCTAGTACATCTCCCATTTAACAAAGTTGGCATATTCATTAGTCGACATATCTTTTTAAGAGATCGGCGTTCCTTTTGAATGTGCATAATTTGTATGTGCATCTATTGTATTTGTTAAACCATTAACATCAAATCTATATTATTATTTAGATTTAATTATCCAATCAAAACATCTACATATACACTGCGTAGTAAACCGGTATACCTATTTTTCGTTTGAGATAATGGCATTTCAATAGTTTGGGTTAAATAATATTTATTCTAGTATGTTTAACATGTTTAAATATACAGGCACAAAGTAGAATGGAGTTGAAAACAAGTTTTTGACTGCTTTTTTCTTAATTAATTTTTAACATCTATGCCTTGCTATGCATGCCTCTCATTTTCAGTCAATTTTATGTCAGCATTTTCTGTTAATTTCTTTGAGACTCACAGATTTTAGGTAATGATGATGTAATACAATTTTACGCTTTGATTTGTTTGATATTTGAAAATGATTTATATTTTATCACACAATTTGATTAGTCAAACTGCATGTATGTTATATAAATATTTTGACTTTGAATCGAGAGAGTCAGGATAGTTAGTTTTTAGAAAGGCATCGAAATAAGTGGCTTTGTATATTGATTTTAGGTATCGGTTTTCAGAAGAAAATACAATTTATACATTTAAGCTCAATTTACATTAATTGTGAATAATTTAATAAATAGTTTTGTCTGGTTATACCGACATAACTATATATATACTGAAATATCGGACGTATTAGCGATGTCTCTCTTGATGTCAGCTACATGTAAACTAAACGCATAATCCGACATGTTTTATCAGTTACACAACCGTAAACAAAAATGACGCAATGAAGTGCTTCTATTAATAATTTAGCAACATGCCATTGGGCACATGTGACCGCTATTGGCCAATGAAAAATAGTGTCACGTACAACTTGGCGATAGGACATTTTTAGAGCTAGATATTTAAAATGAGAGTCATTTCCGACGTTCTATTCATTCATGGTCAAATAAACCAAATACAATTGAACGTAGTTAAATATTTACAAACATACGTTGTAAAACAAAGCACGTAAACGTCAAGATTATATTATGTACTGAAATATTTGGTATGATCGTCTATGACGTATGGCACCACATACGGCACCAACATATAATTTCGCATATACCAGGTACATAAAGCATAAATCTCTCTTACAATGTCTGTTTCATTACAAATATGTTAGTTCTTTTGTTACAGTAATAGTTTCTTGTATATTGATCTCTTAAAATAGAATATAGTATAGTATTTTACAACACACTCTTCAGTATACACATTTTTATTATAAAGTCAATAGTTATTTTACCTGTGAATCGGGGGTAGTACTACTGTCCGCCATAACAAGTTTTTATCTATAACCACCAAGCGAATTTCATTACGTATACTCTAAAACTGCACAGATATTATTATTGATTTAAACTTTATTTTCGGTAAAATGACTCGTAACTCATTTTACTATAAACTGTTAATTGTAGCACAAAGTTGTATAACACCTACAGCTTGAGCAATTCTAATGACTATATAAATTCCATGACTTGTACAAATCTGTACTCCAACAATTGTGTCCCATCTGACATTCGTGAATGGAATATATTACCTCATTTAACACGAAACACCGATTCTGTTACTTCGTTGAAACTCTATTTAAACCGAGACTTAGTGCAAGTTCCAAAATCCAGAAGAGACCAGCTTTTCGTGCAAGACTTCGCACTAAATGTAACTATCTTAATCGCCACAGTTAAAAAATCAAAATAGTAAAACATTGATATCATCCTGATAACAAGTTTTTTTAATCTTATTTTTTATATTGTGTTTGTTCAGTTACAATAAAGTTGTATTGTTTCGTTCTAATCCTTAATATTTTGTTTATTGTACTTGTTTATCTGTAAATACTGAAAATGAAATATGTTTAAACCAACCATTTGCTGATTGCTGGTAATAACTTTTGTTCTCATGATTTCGTCCATTTTAAATGTACCAGGATCGAACGGTTTTAGGGTTCGATCCTAAGTCATTGACATGTGTATTATCCTTGAGATAGACACTTTATCTTCATGTGCGTATACAGTCAAACATGTGTAAGCAATCACCTCTATTGAGCAGGCACTTGTCTTAAGCAGCCACATTTGCTATTCCCGTTTCTATGCTTTCAAAGTAAATTAATATGTATTAAGCAACAATCTGTCTTAAAAGGACACTTTTGCTTCTTCCCTTAACTGGCTGTTTAATTTGACTGTGCAACCATGATAGCCTGACACGGTTAGCTTATTCGGTAGCGTGTGTGACTATGACTCCAGGGGTTGTGAGTTTAAATCCCCACCAGTTCGCAGTCTCCATGATGATTACTACTACTACAGTGGGGTCACTTTGGCGGCAAAGAATGTCTGGAATGTGATGACGTCATCAACATGTTCAGACACGTTTCGCTATATTTAATAATGTCGGAAATCCCCGAACGAGTTCAAACGAGTTCTTTTTTTTAAATGATCGCTGACGAGACTTTATTGTGCTATAAGGACGTGTTTTTTAAACCTGAAGCGCATTATCCAAATTGGGACATACGGTTAAAAAGGTAATGTTTTATATTTAATCGAGAAACATAAAGAGTGTTTAAATCTTCTTTTTTATTGCAAAATCTTAAAACGGTTTATTGTAAAATGATTTCGTTAACAGATAGAAGAAATGAAAAAGCTATTTTTGTTTGCTAATAAAATGAGAACACATTTTTGTGGTAAGGTAGGACTAATTTTAAATCGTACAATGTTAAAATGTATTAGATATCCACTCTACCACTACATGAAATACATACCTGTCTCATTTGTAAACTGATAACATTGATTAAGAGGGACGGGTAAACTTATGTTTAATTAAATAAAAAAAGCCACAACTAGTTGTCAATCATATTGAATTTTACATTTTGAAATAATCTTTATAACAAACCTATACGAGGGGCATTTCAAAAGAAATGCAACTGATTATCGTTCGGCCTCGCCTTGCATGGGATTTTCGTGAAAATTGTACCGATGTCGTGAGACATCCATTCTCTACACATACATACATACTAAGTTTACAGGTGTACACGCAGTATTATCGCTAATACAGTGATAAAAGCAACATATAGTCATTGACACTATAGCAAAATGGTTGACAAGAGAAGTGTAAAGGCAGCTGAAATTCGAGGTTATGTAAAGACTCGATGCCAGCTTGGCGTATCAGCGAAGGAGATTTTTGACGAATTGTGTGTTGTTCATGGACAGAATGAAGTGTCGTATGCCACCGTCACGAGGTGGATTAAGAAGTTTAAAAGCGGTTGTGACTCCATTAATGATGCACCAAAATCGGGACGTCCTTGTAGTGCTACTTCTAAAATTATGGTTAACAAAGTATGTGATGTGGTTAAGTCTGACGCCAGACTAACTGTTCATCAGATAGCTAGTATAGTTGGTATTTTAGCTGCAAGCGTATTCCGCATTCTAAAACGTAATTTAAAAATGAGACGTATTACAGCTAGATGGATCCCTTATTTGTTGTCGGACAAGCAAAAGCGTGTCCGACTTCAAACCGCCAGAAAACTGCTTAAAATGTTTCCAAAATATCAAAGAAAGCAGTTTTCTGACATTATTACTGGAGATGAGACATGGGTACACTTTTTCGAGCCTACCAGAAAAATTAACAACAAAATATGGGCTACCAAAAACTGTCGACGCCCCACAATTGCCAAAAGATTGATCATTGCTTAGAAAGCAATGTTTGTTATTTTCTTTGATATACGTGGTCCTATTATGCAACTGGTTGTACCAAATAGAAAAACTGTGACTGGTATAATGTATAAAGAAAAAGAGTTGAAGAAACTTAAAAAACAATGTTTCAAACGTCGCCCACACACTGACTTAAAGCACCTATCCCTGTTGCATGACAACGCCCCTGCGCATAAGTCTGCTATTGTGACCTCGTTTTTGAACAAGGAAAGGGTTCGAGTTCTTCCACATGCACCATATTCCCCAGACCTAGCCCAGTGTGACTATTTCTTGTTCCCTAAACTGAAAAAACATTTAGCTGGTAGACGGTATAGGTCCCGACAGGCCCTAGGGTCCGCTGTTTATCAGTGTATGCTGGGTATACCTGAAAATGAGTATGAAGATGCCTTTAAGAACTGGATTAAACGTTTGAAACTTTGTGTACGTAACAAGGGGGATTACTTTGAGGGTATGACGCGTAAATAATTTAATATCTATCAAACGCGCGCTTTATATTACCCCAGTTGCATTACTTTTGAAATGCCTCTCGTAGCATACGCAAGTCTCATTACATCCACATTATTATCAATTTTGAAACATGTAGGAATAAAAGCAGTACTTTATGTGTATCTCTTTCTTTTCTTTTTTAAATGGCTTATATAACATTAAAAGGTCAACGTTTATCTAGTCGGGGAATACCTTAAACCCTGGAGTTCTCCGCTGAACGAGCGAGGGAAAATGAAATTAATAAAGATTTGAATAAAAATATATATAAAAACAATTAAGAAAATTGTATTTAGTTTTGAATATATGACCAAACACAAATTTTGTATATATTTATATATATTTTTTAATAATATATTATTCACATACAAATGACAAAACAAGATGATAAAAAAAAAACAACTTCAAAGCAAACTCAAGTCACGACTGTATAGTGGGATTACATTAGATAATCAAATAAAACATGAAGAAAGTTAACACACGCATAATATACATATACAAAATTACACGCGTTTTGTAAACATTCAATAAAAATGTCTGACTTTATCTTCATTATACTCTAAGTTCGCTTTATCAAATGAATTTAAAATTGCGTCTCATGGCCCATCCACGACATCGATATATAGCGTGATATGTACAAAAACAACCGCAAGTCATTGCTCGTGACTGCTGTATTTGATCAGTATTGTAAATATAACGGCGTCCATTTCTGAGCAACACGTTCTTAAATCTTTTATGATAATATTCTGGAGGTTGCCCCATGGAATCAAAAACTCTGATGGCCCCTTCGATGGAAAATAAAACGCTATCCAGTGCCTCCCTGGTTGATCACTCTCATCCGTGTTAACGATGTACATCTTGGGTCTATCTTTAATGGCGGTAGATAACTTATCCGCCGGAACCACGCCTCCAATTTGTTTTCTCACAATAGGATATTTTCTCAAAATGTAAGTTAGTTGCAGCGTATTCATTATTCCAAGGACACGTTTCTACTTGCATTAATTTCCATTAGAGCTGGGAACTTTGCATACACGATCACTGTACACGTATCTGGCAGGGCTTCAGAGAATTTGTTTTCTAATCGAGTGTGAGCTCTTTGCGGATGACGATTTTTCACATCCCCGTCCGGATTAAAAACCCGTCCGGATTAAAAACGTATCAGCAACTGCCATTTGCAAAACCGGATCTGCCAATATGAACCACTCTTTCTCGATGATCAGAGTACAATCTTTGGTAGGCTTCGACGTAATTACCACCCTTATAATTTGGCTCCAATGGCTGAGACGGTGTTGACTGACTATCGACGAAAAAACCGACGTAGTTACAGTTGAAGTTTTGAAAATTGTAAGGGTTCTTAATGTAACTCCCATGAATGGCTGATGAAGACACCAGACCTATGATTAGTTGTTTTGGGACGTCTCCTTGAAATAAGTCATCCGTGATGAAAGAATATTGTCCTTTTGGTACGGCATATGTCTTCATGACAGAACGTGTGTAAGGGTAGAGAGCATCTGATGATTTTAGTACCTCCGCATGGCCTATAATCACACTGGAGTTAACTTTAACTACAGCGACCTTATGAGCCGCTTCCATGATTATCACCTTATAAGCCTCTGCAGCCGACACAGCAGATAGTTGGAAAGGGTTTGTACTCTGCCATAACTTAATGTTGATCCGTACTCCATTTAATAACAATCTGTCTTGTTGACATATATCAACGTGTAATCGTCCAATGAGATCTACGTTAACTTAGCTCTTTCAAAAAAGCCTGAGTTAGTACTCGAGGGATCTGTTACATCGGGGGAGTCGTGGTCATCTTTGATAAAGAGTTGACAGTCTAAATCGTGTTGAGCGGGAGTATCTAAGAGGAGATCATGAAACGCTTTATAAGCGTAGTTCGTACCAAATTCGCTAGTAGGGAGCTGCTGCACGTTGACATCTACTTGAGAGAAAATAGAATGTAAGGGGGCATTGGTTAACCCCACCTTTTTTGCAACACTTATGTCCGTGCCGTCAGCTTTAACGATTTTCAGTTTAACGTGAAGTAAGGTGTTTTTCAAATCTGTGTAAGTGGTCGAAGTTCCTGGTATATTAAATTCGATGGCAGAACCATCCGTAAGCTGATTGATAGGTCTAAATGTCAGCCATTCTTTTTTCTGGGATCCGGCTTCTACTTCTGGCTGTTGAAACAAAGCTAAATCGTTGTCGTGGACTTCTTCGCTCATTTTGAACTGTCGGTAAACACCAAGTCTTTCACACGCTGTTTCTTGTTTCCTTTTACAGTTTTAGAAGCCGACTTTCTTTTTGTAGTAGAAGTAGACTTGCCCTTATAAACTCTCTTCTTCGTTTCTTTGGCGTCTTCTCTTAATTCAGATTTCGCAAGTGCTACGGCTTGGGCCATTGGTGTAACAAATTTCACTATGGGTTCTTTTGTTGAACTCCCACCACTCTGGCCATCATCCACGACATAGTTTCCGTTTTTGTTAGGATATATCTTTTTTTCAGCCATTCGACGAAAATGTCTCTTCCCTTTTTCTACATCCATCCTGATTTTCTTAAATGTAGCGTACAACGCAATGTTGTTTTACCTTGATCAATCGAGCGTAACCCTATCCCCCTTATAAATATTTTCACTCTATTTAATGTGTTTGCTTAAATTTTCACGTAATATGGATCATTATACACGAAATAATTATATAATGGTTTCTTTTTAATGTCACAACGTACGACCCTTAACACTGGGAACAATGTGTTTTCCACGTACGACTCTTGACAAATATCGGTACATACGTACAGCGTATCTTCAACGTTTCTATTTCCTTTAATCCACATTCCCAATTACCTTCCAAAGAGTACGTACGGGTTAATTCTATTGTGAAATCAGTAGACGTATTATTCGGGTGTTCCTCTTTAGAATTCTGGCTGCTAAGAAACAGGTAATGTTCTTCATCCATTTTTCTTTGGTGAAAATTATTTTGCTCAGAAAATAATATGTTGTTTACACTCTTATAATTTATTTTTAAAGATAACACTTGGTTCTACAAACAAATTTATGGTTTGATTCGTTTTGAAACCACATCTATGATCAGCATAGAATAAACAGAAATGTCTATGTTTCAACACGTATGTTTCTTCATCACTGTCCACTTCTTCTGTTTCGTCTTTTTCCATATCATCAGCATCCAATGTTTCCAAAATCGATTCAATTAAATGTTTGTTTTTCTTTGTTGCTATTTTTATAGCCAACTTCTCTTCCATGTTACGAGCCTTGTACTTTTCGACATCCTTCATAACTTGTCGGTGTATAGTCCCTCGTTGTAGTTGATAGATATGGTGAATGAGTTGATTATATATTTCTATAACGTCGCCTGTATATGTACTCATCATCTTCTTATTCGCTTTATTTTTAGCCTCTTATTCGGACATATTGTGGTCCAGATATTTATTATATTTACGTTGCCACACAGACTCGTTTAAATCTTGAACCTTGTTGAACATGTCAGAAAACACTTCTCCTTCATCATCTTCAGATGATTCATCCTTATGACTGTCATCTGTATCAGATGATTCATCATTAATCTCTTCTTCTTTATCACTTTCATCGTCGTCTGGTAACGTTATCCATTTTTTCTTTTTCGGTTCGTCTGTCATTTGTGTGTCAACATCTTCATGATCCAGTTTCCGTCTTCTTTCTACACACCATTGCATCACGTGGTTTTGTAAAGCGTGTACATCCCCAAACATGATCCCACAGTAGTCACGAATAGGCATACCTATGTCACAATCTTCGGAATAATCACTTTCGTCGGATGAACAACTGGTCTTGATGATAATATGGTGGTGTGTCCCTTATAACTTTTGACATGTCTGTGTCTGAATCGCAGACTACCGGTAATTCCGGTAAGCCATGTTCATAAGTTTTATTTCCATTCAGAATATTTTCTCGCAGTCTATCTTGTTCCGCTGTGTTGGCTGGCTTGCAGATCAACCACTAAATGTCCATACGGTCTCTCGACAGCTCGTTTGTACGTGTTCATAAAGAGATGACAATTGGTAGGGGAGATACGTCTAGCGGGATTGGAAACTTGCATTCTGTCCACAGGGTTATTGAACAACACCAAATATTTGGTATTTAAACTTATATCTCATGATGATTTTCCTTGTGGAAACAAATTCTGTGTTAAATATATCACTGTCAGATTTCTATGGTGTGATCCTCTCGTGAATAGATTAGCAACACGTTCATCTTTCTTTGCATTTCCCACCAAATCGTCCAGAATAATACAATTTCGTACTGCCACATCCAGGTAAGTGTCTTGGTCTATAAAATCAGGGATCCCTTTCACAAATTCAACCTCTGGTAAGTGTCTCTTCACATCGTCGTAGAGAGATTGGTATTGTCCGTAACACCATATGATTCTCTGCGGTGGAGGTAGAATGTATTTTTCGCGCAATATCTTCTTGGTCAACACCGATTTACCACTTCCGCTTGGTCCAGTTAAAACTATGGAACAAGGATGTTCGAACTTAAACGCTGGAGCTCCCGACGCTCCTAAATGCGCTCCCGGCGCTCCCAAATGCGCTGCTGGCGCTCCCTGATACTCTGGGATTCCATGTGGTAATCTCCAGCTTTTATAATCTTTATGCTGTGGTTGCTCTTCAAAGTGTTTATTTTTCTTATGTCTCATGAGATTGTATCTACTACAAAATGTCTGATCACACACTGTGCAAGAAATTGTACCCATCTTGCCTCTTTTTAAGTGTCGTTAGTGCAAATATTCCCCTTATAAACTTTGACAATATTTTTTCCTCTCGTGTCCTTATTTCTACTCGCATGGTAAATCTCAAATAAAATGCCCGTAGTAGTCTCGGGATAATCTTGTGTTGACTTAACAGCAGGCTGCGTTTTCTTCTGAATGGTACGGTATGTCCAGCAATGACTCTCAGTTTTCGCCTCTTCCGATGAAAATAATCCGAATCTCTATCCAGGATAGGTATCCTGGATTCCACGATATGGCGTACAACAGTACTGACTGCATCTAGTTGCTTAGGAATATGTTCAATCATCAGTTTTCTGTCTCTCGCATTCGTTGTTCCCAATTCAAGTAGATAACAATAACGTCTGTAAACTCTGGAGTTTTCCAGTTTTTATTTCATCGCTCAGGTCGACTGCCTACATGTAGAATTACTAACGTCAAAAAATTAAACGAGATTAAATCTGAGAAGTTGCTTGGTTACCGTAAGATTGTGGTTTACCAATTATGTTAATTCTTTATAAAAGTTGACACGGGGTATTCAGTGTAACGCTATTTTGATTAACTCGCATAAACATCAGTTGAAAATGTCCTTTTGTCTGACACACTTATAAATACCTTTGTTCACCTGTATTAAAACGGTGAAACTAAGGTAAACGTTAACCCTTTATTGTTATATAAGCCATTTAAAAAAATAAAGAAAAGAAAGGGATACAAATAAAGTACTGCTTTTATTCCTACATGTTTCAAAATAGATAATTGAGACTTGTGTAAGCTATAGGTTTGTTAGAAAGATTATTTCAAAATGTAAAGATTTAATATGATTGAAAAAT
This sequence comes from Panopea generosa, assembly GCA_029582155.1. NCBI lineage: Eukaryota > Metazoa > Mollusca > Bivalvia > Adapedonta > Hiatellidae > Panopea > Panopea generosa. The sequence goes on along the minus strand of CM055899.1, from coordinate 24,979,688 downwards.
AGTTGTGGCTTTTTCATTTAATTAAACATAAGTGAAGATTTACCCGTCCCACTTAATCAACGTTATCAGTTTACAAATGAGACAGGTATGGATTTCATGTAGTGGTAGAGTGGATTTCTAATACATTTTAACATTGTACGATTTAAAATTAGTCCTACCTTACCACAAATATGTGTTCTAATGTTATTAGCAAACAAAAATAGCATTTCATTTCTTCTTTCTGTTAACGAAATCATTTTACAATAAACCGCTTTAAGTTTTTGCAATAAAAAAGAAGATTTAAACACTCTTTATGTTTCTCGATTAAATATAAAACATTACCCTTTTAACCGTATGTCCCAATTTGGATAATGCGCTTCAAGTTTAAAAAACACGTCCTTATAGCAAAATAAAGTCTCGTCAGCAATCATTTAAAAAAACTCATTTGAACTCGTTGTACGGGGATTTCCGACATTACTAAATATAGCGAAACGTGTCTGAACATGTTGATGACGTCATCACATTCCAGACATTCTTTGCCGCCAAAGTGACCCCACTGTAGTACGATTGATACATGATAGTGCGTTTCATTGTCATTCGTCTCTCACCGCTGATTCAAGTGGGAAAATTATCACAGTTGCTTCCAGAGATGGGTATGCTCGAGAACTGGTTAACCCTTCAAAATTCCAGGAAATGTGGTTAGATTATCAGTTCATCTATAAGCCATCAATGTCATAAAACTGACGTTGAGCAAACAAACAATTTTAGTCCAGCAAGTAAAGGCTGTGATCTAAAATATACGTACATAAATTATAAGTTACAATACACGCAGTTGATAAAGAATAAAGTATAACTACTTTATATGAAAGTATGCATATTGAAATGTTATATACGGGTAGTGTTCAATGTAGAATATTGATTTGTAACTACATGTCACTACGTCGAATACAGAATGTAATACTATAATCTTTTATTTGAAGTATCTGTGTCTCCAGTAAATATTTATGATTTGCGCAGGTATTTTAAATACACAAACCTTAAGCTAATATAGGGTTTGTTTAAACAGTGCACGCGGGCATATATTAAAATCTTATTCTCTGACTCGATTGTTATAAAACTTTTGTCGGAATTGGTTTTCCATGATGGCTTCTAGGGCCCGCCCAATTTTATTTTGAAACGGTTTATGTAGAATTACCCGTATACTTGTGTAATAAAGACTATACACAGATATAGATTAAAACCTATAATAACACGAAGGCAATAAGATATGACCTTATGTGTATTCCACAATAAATGTTCACATCCAAAATTGTAAATTGTATAATTTACACTATATTCTGTTTATAATTTACACTATATTTTTTATATATTTTATAATTTGCACTATATCTTGTCTATGTACTTGTTACAAATAGATAACTAGTGTAAACATATTTGATTACGAATATATTTACCTGTAAACTGTGTGTGCTGTCCGCCATTTTTTATTAACAGTTCACAATCACCAGTCACATAATACTTTAGTTACATTATAGTTGCCACATTTATATCAAAATGTCAAATTGCAAATTTGATATAGTTTATTTTAACTTATTTAACACAAATAGTTAATTGTCCGCCTTAAACTGTCACCTGAAACTGTACATATGTTTCTCCGCTTTACCATACCGGCGCAAATCGATATCTCTACGTCATAACCGGGAAGTAGTTTTTTATAGTTAAGGGTGCATTACAGAAGTGTAACAAAATAAACATTAATCGCAACTAAATTGGTCCTGTATAAACAGCCTGGCTCAGTTGTATTCAGATGGGACGAACGTAAGACGAGCAAAAACAGAAAAAAGGCGAAAAAGGTTATCTATTCAGCTAAAATCAGTTATAAGATAATATATTACCGTATATATGTACAACAAACGCAAAACAAAAATAACCATTGTGTACCAAGTGCTTTAGGAAAGATAACTCGGACATCATTTATAATAATCTTTTTGTATAGGTTATCTTACTTATGTCACAAAAACCCCAACATATAATCAGAAAACAGGCTAACGCCTCACCAACACAACTCGGACATTCGCACAAATACCAAAACGAAACTTAAGTTTAAAGAAATATTTTCTAGGTAACCGTGTTTTTAAACTGGATTCAATAGAACTGTATTACGTTTATTAATAAAACCCATCTAAAATTAATAATTACCTATATATCTGTCTTGTATATGTTAGACCTAAGTCACACACACTCTAGGCTCAGTCTGTGATGGCTTCATCTGGTCTGACATGCGCCTTACAGGTGTACGAATGACACAAAAAAAGGATGATAGGAGTTGTTATTATTATAATAGAGAGGTGTGTATTTATGACAGAGAGGTGTGTATTTATTACAGAGAGGTGTGTAGTTATTACAGATAGGTGTGTATTTATTAAAGAGAGATGTGTAGTTATTATTCATTTATATTCGTGCGAATCTAAGTAAACCCAAAACCCAAAAGTGAAATCAATATATATTTCATTCAATACATATCAAAACATATCAAAAGTCATGTATAAACGACTTTAATAATTCGTATACTCTTAACCGCGAAAGTTGTCAACGTTATTTTATACATGTAAATTCACGACAGCTAAACTACATAACGTGTGCATGAAAAAAATGATGTTCAGTATATAATATTCATAAATATTTCAACTGATCATTATAGATATAAATAAATACTGTTATGCGTACTTAAATATCAACCACAAAGTCTGGTATTCGTTCTCATTGGAACAGTGATATGGTGGTTAAAGGTATTTACAGACTAACTGAAAATAACTTCTGCTCATGGATACATTGGTTTGTTGGGTATAAAACATATAGAGACTGAATGAAAATAACAGCTACTCATCGATGCAGTGGTTTGTTGGGTATAAAACATATACAGACAGAAGGGAAATAACTACTGATCATGTGTATAGTGGTTTGTTGGGTATAAAACATATACAGACAGAAAGAAAATAACTACTGCTCATGGATACAGTGGTTTGTTGGGTATAAAACATATACAGACTGAATGGAAATAACTAGTGCTCGTGGATACAGTGGTTTGTTGGGTATAAAACATGCACATACTGAATACAAATAACTACTGATCATGGATAAATTGGTTTGTTGGGTATAAAACATATACAGACAGAAGTGAAATAACTACTGATCATGGATACAGTGGTTTGTTGGGTATAAAACATATACAGACAGAATGAAAATAACTACTGATCATGGATACAGTGGTTTGTTGGGTATAAAACATATACAGACAGAAGTGAAATAACTACTGATCACGGATACAGAGGTTTGTTGGGTATAAAACATAAACAGATAGAATGGAAATAACTACTGCTCTTGGATATAGTGGTTTGTTGGGTATTAAACATGTACAGACTGAATGGAAATAACTACTGCTCATGGATACAGTGGTTTGTTGGGTATAAAACATGTACAGTCAGAAGTGAAATAACTACTGCTCATGGACGCATTGGTTTGTTGGGTATAAAACATGTACAGACAGAATGGAAATAACTACTGCTCATGGATGCATCGGTTTGTTGGGTATAAAACATAATTTTATACAGACTGAATGGAAATAACTTCTGCTCATGGATACAGTGGTTTGTTGATTATAAAACATATACAGACAGAATGGAAATAACTACTGCTCATAGATACAGTTGTTTGGTCGCTATAAAATATATACAGACTGAATGAAAATAACAGCTACTCATGGATTTAGTGGTTTCTTGGGTATAAAACATGTACAGACAGAAGTGAAATAACTGCTGATCATGGATACAGTGGTTTGTTGGGTATAAAACATATACAGACTGAATGGAAATAACTACTGCTCATGGATACAGTGGTTTGTTGGGTATAAAACATGTACAGACAGAATGGAAATAACTACTGCTCATGGATACATTGGTTTGTTGGGTATAAATTGTTGGGTATAAAACATGTACAGACTGAATGAAAATAACTACTACTCATGGATACATTGGTTTGTTGGGTATAAATTGTTGGGTATAAAACATGTACAGACTGAATGAAAATAACTACTACTCATGGATACATTGGTTTGTTGGGTATAAATTGTTGGGTATAAAACATGTACAGACTGAATGGAAATAACTACTACTCATGGATACATTGGTTTGTTGGGTATAAATTGTTGGGTATAAAACATGTACAGACTGAATGGAAATAACTACAACTCATGGATACATTGGTTTGTTGGGTATAAATTGTTGGGTATAAAACATATACAGACAGAATGGAAATAACTACTGCTCATGGATACAGTGCTTTGTTGGGTATAAAACATGTACAGACAGAAGTGAAATAACTGCTGATCATGGATACAGTGGTTTGTTGGGTATAAAACATGTACAGACTGAATGGAAATAACTACTGCTCATGGATACAGTGGATTGTCGGGTATAAAACATATACAGACTGAAGTGTAATAACTACTGATCATGGATACAGTGGTTTGTTGGGTATAAAACATATACAGACTGAAGTGTAATAACTACTGCTCATGGATACAGTGGTTTGTCGGGTATAAAACATGTACAGACAGAAGTGAAATAACGCTGATCATGGATAAAGTGGTTTGTTGGGTATAAAACATATACAGACTGAATGGAAATAACTACTGATCATGGATACAGTGGTTTGTTGGGTATAAAACATATACAGACTGAATGGAAATAACTACTGCTCATGAATACAGTGGTTTGTTGGGTATAAAACATATACAGACTGAATGAAAATAACAGCTACTTATCGATGCAGTGGTTTGTTGGGTATAAAACATATACAAACAGAAGGGAAATAACTACTGATCATGGGTAAAGTGGTTTGTTCGGTATAAAACATATACAGATAGAAAGGAAATAACTACTGATCATGGATACAGTGGTTTGTTGGGTATAAAACATGTACAGACAGAAGTGAAATAACTGCTGATCATGGATACAGTGGTTTGTTGGGTATAAAACATATACAGACTGAATGGAAATAACTACTGCTCATGGATACAGTGGTTTGTTGGGTATAAAAAATGTACAGACTGAATGAAAATAACTACTACTCATGGATACATTGGTTTGTTGGGTATAAATTGTTGGGTATAAAACATGTACAGACTGAATGAAAATAACTACTACTCATTGATACATTGGTTTGTTGGGTATAAAACATGTACAGACAGAAGTGTAATAACTGCTGATCATGGATGCAGTGGTTTGTTGGGTATAAAACATATACAGACTGAATGGAAATAACTACTGCTCATGGATACAGTGGTTTGTTTGGTATAAAACATGTACAGACAGAATGGAAATAACTACTGCTCATGGATACAGTGGTTTGTTGGGTATAAACATGTACAGACAGAATGGAAATAACTACTGCTCATGGATACAGTGGTTTGTTGGGTATAAAACATGTACAGACTGAATGAAAATAACTACTGCTCATGGATACATTGGTTTGTTGGGTATAAATTGTTGGGTATAAAACATGTACAGACTGAATGAAAATAACTATAACTCATGGATACATTGGTTTGTTGGGTATAAATTGTTGGGTATAAAACATGTACAGACTGAATGAAAATAACTACTACTCATGGATACATTGGTTTGTTGGGTATAAAACATATACAGACTGAATGGAAATAAATACTGCTCATGGATACAGTGCTTTGTTGGGTATAAAACATGTACAGACAGAAGTGAAATAACTGCTGATCATGGATACAGTGGTTTGTTGGGTATAAAACATGTACAGACTGAATGGAAATAAATACAGCTCATGGATACAGTGCTTTGTTGGGTATAAAACATGTACAGACAGAAGTGAAATAACTGCTGATCATGGATACAGTTGTTTGTTGGGTATAAAACATGTACAGACTGAATGGAAATAACTACTGCTCATGGATACAGTGGTTTGTCGGGTATAAAACATAAACAGACTGAAATGGAAATAACTACTGATCATGGATACAGTGGTTTGTTGGGTATAAAACATATACAGACTGAAGTGTAATAACTACTGCTCATGGATACAGTGGTTTGTCGGGTATAAAACATGTACAGACAGAAGTGAAATAACGCTGATCATGGATAAAGTGGTTTGTTGGGTATAAAACATATACAGACTGAATGGAAATAACTACTGATCATGGATACAGTGGTTTGTTGGGTATAAAACATATACAGACTGAATGGAAATAACTACTGCTCATGAATACAGTGGTTTGTTGGGTATAAAACATATACAGACTGAATGAAAATAACAGCTACTTATCGATGCAGTGGTTTGTTGGGTATAAAACATATACAGACAGAAGGGAAATAACTACTGATCATGGGTAAAGTGGTTTGTTCGGTATAAAACATATACAGATAGAAAGGAAATAACTACTGATCATGGATACAGTGGTTTGTTGGGTATAAAACATGTACAGATAGAAGTGAAATAACTGCTGACCATGAATACATTGGTTTGTTGGGTATAAAACATATACAGACTGAATGGAAATAACTACTGCTCATGGATACAGTGGTTTGTTGGGTATAAAAAATGTACAGACTGAATGAAAATAACTACTACTCATGGATACATTGGTTTGTTGGGTATAAATTGTTGGGTATAAAACATGTACAGACTGAATGAAAATAACTACTACTCATTGATACATTGGTTTGTTGGGTATAAAACATGTACAGACAGAAGTGAAATAACTGCTGATCATGGATGCAGTGGTTTGTTGGGTATAAAACATATACAGACTGAATGGAAATAACTACTGCTCATGGATACAGTGGTTTGTTGGGTATAAAACATGTACAGACAGAATGGAAATAACTACTGCTCATGGATACATTGGTTTGTTGGGTATAAATTGTTGGGTATAAAACATGTACAGACTGAATGAAAATAACTACTACTCATGGATACATTGGTTTGTTGGGTATAAATTGTTGGGTATAAAACATGTACAGACTGAATGAAAATAACTACTACTCATGGATACATTGGTTTGTTGGGTATAAAACATGTACAGACAGAAGTGAAATAACTGCTGATCATGGATGCAGTGGTTTGTTGGGTATAAAACATATACAGACAGAATGGAAATAAATACTGCTCATGGATACAGTGCTTTGTTGGGTATAAAACATGTACAGACAGAAGTGAAATAACTGCTGATCATGGATACAGTGGTTTGTTGGGTATAAAACATGTACAGAATGAATGGAAATAACTACTGCTCATGGATACAGTGGTTTGTCGGGTATAAAACATATACAGACTGAAGTGTAATAACTACTGATCATGGATAGATTGGTTTGTTGGGTATAAAACATATACAGACTGAAGTGTAATAACTACTGCTCATGGATACAGTGGTTTGTCGGGTATAAAACATGTACAGACAGAAGTGAAATAACACTGATCATGGATAAAGTGGTTTGTTGGGTATAAAACATATACAGACTGAATGGAAATAACTACTGATCATGGATACAGTGGTTTGTTGGGTATAAAACATATACAGACTGAATGGAAATAACTACTGCTCATGAATACAGTGGTTTGTTGGGTATAAAACATATACAGACTGAATGAAAATAACAGCTACTTATCGATGCAGTGGTTTGTTGGGTATAAAACATATACAGTCAGAAGGGAAATAACTACTGATCATGGGTAAAGTGGTTTGTTCGGTATAAAACATATACAGATAGAAAGGAAATAACTACTGATCATGGATACAGTGGTTTGTTGGGTATAAAACATGTACAGACAGAAGTGAAATAACTGCTGATCATGGATACAGTGGTTTGTTGGGTATAAAACATATACAGACTGAATGGAAATAACTACAGCTCATGGATACAGTGGTTTGTTGGGTATAAAAAATGTACAGACTGAATGAAAATAACTACTACTCATGGATACATTGGTTTGTTGGGTATAAATTGTTGGGTATAAAACATGTACAGACTGAATAAAAATAACTACTACTCATTGATACATTGGTTTGTTGGGTATAAAACATGTACAGACTGAATGGAAATAACTACTGCTAATGAATACAGTGGTTTGTTTGGTATAAAACATATACAGACTGAATGGAAATAACTACTGCTCATGGATACAGTGGTTTGTTGGGTATAAAACATGTACAGACAGAAGTGAAATAACTACTGATCATGGATACAGTGGTTTGTTGGGTATAAAACATATACAGACTGAATGGAAATAACTACTGCTCATGGATACAGTGGTTTGTCGGGTATAAAACATATACAGACTGAAGTGTAATAACTACTGCTCATGGATACAGTGGTTTGTCGGGTATAAAACATATAGAGACTGAAGTGTAATAACTACTGATCATGGATAAAGTGGTTTGTTGGGTATAAAACATATACAGACTGAATGGAAATAACTACTGATCATGGATACAGTGGTTTGTTGGGTATAAAACATATACAGACTGAATGGAAATAACTACTGCTCATGAAAACAGCGGTTTGTTGGATATAAAACATGGACAGACTGAATGGAAATAACTACTGCTCTTGGATACAGTGGTTTGTTGGGTATAAAACATATACAGACTGAATAGAAATAACTACTGATCACGGATACAGAGGTTTGTCAGGTATAAAACATATACAGACTGAATGGAAATAACTACTGCTCATGGAAACAGCGGTTTGTTGGGTATAAAACATGAACAGACTGAATGGAAATAACTACTGCTCATGGATACATTGGTTTGTTGTGTATAAAACATATACAGACTGAATGAAAATAACAGCTACTTATCGATGAAGTAATTTGTTGGGTATAAAACATATACAGACAGAAGGGAAATAACTACTGATCATGGGTATAGTGGTTTGTTGGGTATAAAACATAAACAGATAGAAGGGAAATAACTACTACTCACGGATACAGTGGTTTGTTGGGTATAAAACAAATACAGACTGAATGGAAATAACTACTGCTCATGGATAGAGTGGTTTGTTGGGTATAAAACATGTAGAGACAGAAGTGAAATAACTGCTGATCATGGATACAGTGGTTTGTTGGGTATAAAACATATACAGACTGAATGGAAATAACTACATCTCATGGATACAGTGGTTTGTCGGGTATAAAACATATACAGACTGAAGGGTAATAACTACTGATCACGGATACAGTGGTTTGTTGGGTATAAAACATATACAGACTGAATGGAAATAACTACTACTCATGGAAACAGCGGTTTGTCGGGTATAAATCATGTACAGACTGAATGAAAATAACTACTGCTCATGGATACATTGGTTTGTTGGGTATAAAACATATACAGACTGAATGAAAATAACAGTTACTCATCGATGCAGTGGTTTGTTGGGTATAAAACATATACAGACAGAAGGGAAATAACTACTGATCATGGATACAGTGGTTTGTTGGGTATAAAACATATACAGATTGAATGGAAATAACTACTGATCATGGATACAGTGGTTTGTTGGGTACAAAACATATAAAGACAGAAGTGAAATAACTACTGCTCATTGATACATTGTTTTTTTGGGTATAAAACATATACAGACTGAATGGAAATAAATACTGCTCATGGATACAGTGGTTTGTTGGGTATAGAACATGTACAGACTAAATGGAAATAACTACTGCTCATGGATACAGTGTTTTTGTGGGTATAAAACATGTACAGACAGAATGGAAATAACTACTGCTCATGGATACAGTGGTTTGTTGGGTATAAAACATATACAGACTGAATGGAAATAACTTTTGCTCATGGATACAGTGGTTTGTTGGGTATTAAACATATACAGACTGAATGGAAATAACTACTGCTAATGGATACAGTGGTTTGTTGAGTATAAAACATATCAGACTGAATGGAAATAACTACTGCTCATGGAAACAGCGGTTTGTTGGGTATAAAACATGTACAGACTGAATGGAAATAACTACTGCTCATGGATACATTGGTTTGTTGGGTATGAAACATATACAGACTGAATGAAAATAACAGCTTCTCATCGATGCAGTGGTTTGTTGGGTATAAAACATATACAGACAGAAGGGAAATAACTACTGATCATGGGTATAGTGGTTTATTGGTTATAAAACATATACAGACAGAAGGAAAATGACTACTGCTCATGGATACAGTGGTTTGTTGGGTATAAAACATATACAGACAGAATGGAAATAACTACTGCTCGTGGATACAGTGGTTTGTTGGGTATAAATCATGCACATATTGAATAAAAATAACTACTGATCATGGATACATTGGTTTGTTGGGTATAAAACATATACAGACAGAAGTGAAATAACTACTGCTCATGGATCAATGGTTTGTTGGGTATAAAACATATACAGACTGAATGGAAATAACTACTGATCATGGATACAGTGGTTTGTTGGGTATAAAACATATACAGACGGAAGTGAAATAACTACTGATCATGGATACAGTGGTTTGTTGGTTATAAAACATATACAGATAGAATGGAAATAACTACTGCTCTTGGATACAGTGGTTTGTTGGGTATTAAACATGTACAGACTGAATGGAAATAACTACTGCTCATGGATACAGTGGTTTGTTGGGTATAAATCATGTACAGGCTGAATGGAATTAACTACTGATCATGGATACTGTGGTTTGTTGGGTATAAAACATGTACAGACAGAAGTGAAATAACTACTGCTCATGGATGCATTGGTTTGTTGGGTATAGAACATGTACAGACAGAATGGAAATAACTACTGCTCATGGATACAGTGGTTTGTTTGGTATAAAACATATACAGACTGAATGGAAATAACTACTGCTCTTGGATACAGCGGTTTGTTGAGTATAAAATATATAAGGACAGAATGGAAATACCTACTGCTCATGGATACAGTTGGTTGGTCGTTATAAAATATATACAGACTGAATGAAAATAACTGCTACTCATGGATTTAGTGGTTTGTTGGGTATAAAACATATACAGACTGAATGAAAATAACAGTTTCTCATCGATACAGTGGTTTGTAGGGTATAAAACATATACAGACAGAAGGGAAATAACTACTGCTCATGGATACAGTGGTTTGTTGGGTATAAAACATATACAGACAGAAGGGAAATAACTACTGCTCATGGATACAGTGGTTTGTTGGGTATTAAACATCTATAGACTAAATGGAAATAACTACTGCTCATGGATACAGTGGTTTGTTGGGTATAAAACATATACAGACTGAATGGAAATAACTACTGCTCATGGAAACAGCGGTTTGTTTGTTATCAAACATGTACAAACTGAATGGAAATAACTTTTGCTCATGGATACAGTGGTTTGTTGGGTATAAAACATATACAGACTGAATGGAAATAACTACTGCTCATGGATGCATTGGTTTGTTGGGTATAAAACATATACAGACTGAATGAAAATAACAGCTTCTCATCGATGCAGTGGTTTGTTGGGTATAAAACATATACAGACAGAAGGGAAATAACTACTGATCATGGGTATAGTGGTTTGTTGGATATAAAACATATACAGACAGAAGGAAAATAACTACTGCTCATGGATACAGTGGTTTGTTGGGTACAAAACATATACAGACAGAATGGTAATAACTACTGCTCGTGGATACAGTGGTTTGTTGGGTATAAAACATGCACATATTGAATGGAAATAACTACTGATCATGGATACATTGGTTTGTTGGGTATAAAACATATACAGACAGAAGTGAAATAACTACTGCTCATGGATACAGTGGTTTGTTGGGTATAAAACATATACAGACTGAATGGAAATAACTACTGATCATGGATACAGTGGTTTGTTGGGTATAAAACATATACAGACAGAAGTGAAATAACTACTGCTCTTGGATACAGTGGTTTGTTGGGTATTAAACATGTACAGACTGAATGGAAATAACTACTGCTCATGGATACAGTGGTTTGTTGGGTATAAATCATGTACAGACTGAACGGAAATAACTACTGATCATGGATACAGTGGTTTGTTGGGTATAAAACATGTGCAGACAGAAGTGAAATAACTACTGCTCATGGATGCATTGGTTTGTTGGGTATAAAACAAGTACAGACAGAATGGAAATAACTACTGCTCATGGATACAGAGGTTTGTTGAGTATAAAACATATACAGACTGAATGGAAATAACTACTGCTCTTGGATACAGTGGTTTGTTGAGTATAAAACATATACAGACTGAATGGAAATAACTACTGATCATGGATACAGTGGTTTGTTGGGTATAAAACATATACAGACTGAAGTGTAATAACTACTGATCACGGATACAGTGGTTTGTTGAGATAAAACATGTACAGACTGAATGGAAATAAATACTGCTCATGGATACAGCGGTTTGTTGGGTATAAAACATGTACAGACTGAATGGAAATAACTACTGCTCATGGATACAGTGGTTTGTTGGGTATAAAACATATACAGACTGAATGGAAATAACTACTGCTCATGGATACAGTGGTTTGTTGGGTATAAAACATATACAGACAGAATGGAAATAACTACTGATCATGGATACAGTGGTTTGTTGGGTATAAAACATGAACAGACTGAATGGAAATAACTACTGCTCATGGATATAGTGGTTTGTTAGGTATAAAACATATACAGACTGAATGGAAATAACTACTGCTCATGGATACAGTGATTTGTTGGGTATAAAACATGTACAGACTGAATGGAAATAACTACCGCTCATGGATACAGCGGTTTGTCGGGTATAAAACATGTACAGACTGAAAGGAAATAACTACCGCTCATGGATACAGTGGTTTGTTGGGTATAAAACATGTACAGACTGAATTGAAATAACTACTGCTCTTGGATACAGTAGTTTTTGGGTATAAAACATGTACAGACTGAATGGAAATAACTACTGCTCATGGATACAGCGGTTTGTTGGGTATAAAACATGTTCAGACTGAATGGAAATAACTACTGCTCATGGATACAGCGGTTTGTTGGGTATAGAACATGTACAGACTGAATGGAAATAACTACTGCTCATGGATACAGTGGTTTGTCGGGTTTAAAACATATACAGACTGAAGTGTATTAACTACTGATCACGGATACAGTGGTTTGTTGGGTATAAAACATGTACAGACTGAATGGCAATAACTACTGCTCATGGATACAACGGTTTGTTGGGTATAAAACATGTACAGACAGAAGTGAAATAACTACAGCTCATGGATACAGTGGTTTGTTGCGTATAAAACATATACATATAAAATGGAAATAACTACTGCTCTTGGATAAAGTGGTTTGTTTTGTATAAAACATATACAAAATGAATGGAAATAACTACTGATCATGGATACAGTGGTTTGTTGGGTATAAAACATATACAGACTGAATGGAAATAATTACTGCTCTTGGATACAGTGGTTTGTTGGGTATAAAACATATACAAACTGAATGGAAATAACTACTGATCATGGATACAGTGGTTTGTTGGGTATAAAACATATACAGAGAGAATGGAAATAACTACTGCTCATGGATATAGTGGTTTGTTGGGTATAAAACATATACAGACTGAATGGAAATAACAACTGCTCATGGATACAGTGGTTTGTTGGGTATAAAACATATACAGACTGAAAGGAAATAACTACTGCTCATGGATACAGTGGATTGTTGGGTATAAAACATGTACAGACTGAATGGAAATAACTACTGCTCATGGATACAGTGGTTTGTTGGGTATAAATCATGTACAGACTGAATGGAAATAACTACTGCTCATGGATACAGTGGTTTGTCGGGTATAAAACATATACAGACTGAAGTGTAATAACTACTGATCACGGATACAGTGGTTTGTTGAGATAAAACATGTACAGACTGAATGGAAATAACTACTGCTCATGGATACAGCGGTTTGTTGGGTATAAAACATGTACAGACTGAATGGAAATAACTACTGCTCATGGATACAGTCGTTTGTTGGGTATAAAACATATACAGACTGAACGGAAATTACTACTGCTCATGGATACAGTGGTTTGTTGGGTATAAAACATGTACAGACTGAATGGAAATAACTACTGCTCATGGATACAGTGGTTTGTTGGGTATAAATCATGTACAGACTGAATGGAAAAAACTACTGCTCATGGATACAGTGGTTTGTCGGGTATAAAACATGTACAGACAGAAGTGTAATAACTACTGTTCATGGATACTGCGGTTTGTTGGGTATAAAACATGTACAGACTGAATGGAAATAACTACTGCTCATGGATACAACGGTTTGTTGGGTATAAAACATATACAGACTGATTGGAAATAACTACTAATCATGGATACAGTGGTTTGTTGGGTATAAAACCTAAACAGACTGAATAGAAATAACTACTGATCATGGATACAGTGGTTTGTTGGGTATAAAACATATACAGACAGAATGGAAATAACTACTGCTCATGGATACAGTGGTTTGTTGGGTTTAAATCATATACAGACTGAATGGAAATAACTACTGCTCTTGGATACAGTGGTTTGTTGAGTATAAAACATATACAGACAGAATGGAAATAACTACTGCTCATGGATACAGTTGTTTGGTCGTTACAAAATATATACAGAGTTAATGAAAATAACTGCTACTCATGGATTTAGTGGTTTGTCGGGTATAAAACATATACAGACTGAATGGAAATAATTACTGCTCAAGGATACAGTGGTTTGTTGGGTATAAAACATGTACAGACTGAATGGAAATAACTACTGCTCATGGATACAGTGGTTTGTTGGGTATAAAACATGTACAGACAGAAGGGAAATAACTACTGCTCATGGATACAGTGGTTTGTTGGGTATAAAACATGTACAGACTGAATGGAAATAACTACCGCTCATGGATACAGTGGTTTGTTGATTATAAAACATATACAGACTGAATGGAAATAACTACTGCTCATGGATACAGTGGTTTGTTGGGTATAAAACATGTACAGACTGAATGGAAATAACTACTGCTCATGGATACAGTGGTTTGTCGGGTATAAAAAATATACAGACTGAAGTGTAATAACTACTGATCACGGATACAGCGGTTTGTTTGGGTATAAAACATGTACAGACTGAATGGAAATAACTACAGCTCATGGATACAGCGGTTTGTTGGGTATGAAACATGTACAGACTGAATGGAAAAAACTACTGCTCATGGATACAGTGGTTTGTTGGGTATAAATCATATGCAGACTGAATGGAAATAACTACTGCTCATTGATACAGTGGTTTGTTTGGTATAAAACATGTACAGACTGAATGGAAATAACTACTGCTCCTGGATACAGTGGTTTGTAGGGTATAAAACATGTGCAGACAGAAGTGTAATAACTACTGCTCAGGGCTACAGTATTTTGTTGGGTATAAAACATGTACAGACTGAATGGACATAACTACTGCTCATGGATACAGTGGTTTGTTGGGTATAAAACATGTACAGACTGAATGGAAATAACTACTGATCATGGATACAGTGGTTTGTTGGGTATAAAACATATACAGACTGAATGGAAATAACTACTGATCATGGATACAGTGGTTTGTTGGGTATAAAACATATACAGACAAAAGTGAAATTTCTGGTGCTCATGGATACAGTGGTTTGTTGGGTATAAAACATTTACAGACAGAAGTGAAAGTACTGGTGTTCATAGATATAGTGGTTTGTAGGGTATAAAACATATAAAGACAGAAGTGAAATTACTGGTGCTCATAGATACAGTGGTTTATCGGGTATAAAACATGTACAGACAAAAGTGTAATTTCTGGTGCTCATGGATACAGTGGTTTGTTGGGTATAAAACATTTACAGACAGAAGTGAAAGTACTGGTGTTCATAGATACAGTGGTTTGTAGGGTATAAAACATATACAGACAGAAGTGAAATTACTGGTGCTCATGGATACAGTGGTTTGTTGATTATAAATCATATACAGACAGAATGGAAATAACTACTGCTCATGGATACAGTGGTTTGTTGATTATAAAACATGTACAGACTGAATGGAAATAACTACTGCTCATGGATACATTGGTTTGTTGGGTATAAAACATGTACAGACTGAATGGAAATAACTACTGCTCATGGATACAGTGGTTTGTTGGGTATAAAACATGTACAGACTGAATGGAAATAACTACTGCTCATGGATACAGTGGTTTGTCGGGTATAAAAAATATACCGACTGAAGTGTAATAACTACTGATCACGGATACAGCAGTTTATTTGGGTATAAATCATCTACAGACTGAATGGAAATAACTACAGCTCATGGATACAGCGGTTTGTTGGGTATGAAACATGTACAGACTGAATGGAAAAAACTACTGCTCATGGATACAGTGGTTTGTTGGGTATAAATCATATGCAGACTGAATGGAAATAACTACTGCTCATTGATACAGTGGTTTGTTGGGTATAAAACATGTACAGACTGAATGGAAATAACTACTGCTCATTGATACAGTTGTTTGTTGGGTATAAAACATGTACCGACTGAATGGAAATAACTACTGCTCATGGATACAGTGGTTTGTAGGGTATAAAACATGTGCAGATAGAAGTGTAATAACTACTGATCATGGATACAGTATTTTGTTGGGTATAAAACATGTACAGACTGAATGGAAATAACTACTGCTCATGGATACAGTGGTTTGTTGGGTATAAAACATATACAGACTGAATGGAAATAACTACTGATCATGGATACAGTGGTTTGTTGGGTATAAAACATATACAGACAAAAGTGAAATTTCTGGTGCTCATGGATACAGTGGTTTTTTGGGTATAAAACATTTACAGACAGAAGTGAAAGTACTGGTGTTCATAGATACAGTGGTTTTGCAGTGTATAAAACATATACAGACAGAAGTGAAATTACTGGTGCTCATAGATACAGTGGTTTATCGGGTATAGAAATTATACAGACTGAATGGAAATAACTATTGCTCATGGATACAGTGGTTTGTTGGGTATAAAACATATACAGACTGAATAAAAATAACTACTGCTCATGGATAGTGTGGTTTGGTGGGTAGAAAACATATACAGACAGAAAGGAAATAACTACTGCTCATGGATGCAGTAGTTTGTTGGATATAAAACATATACAGACTGAAGTGAAATTACTGGTGCTCATAGATACAGTGGTTTGTTGGGTATAAAACATATACAGACTGAATAAAAATAACTACTGCTCATGGATAGAGTGGTTTGGTGGGTAGAAAACATATACAGACAGAAAGGAAATAACTACTGCTCATGGATGCAGTAGTTTGTTTGGTATAAAACATGTACAGACTGAATGGAAATAACTACTGCTCGTGGATACAGTGGTTAGTTGGGTATAAAACATATACAGGCTGAATGGAAATAACTACTGCTCTTGGATACAGTGGTTTGTTGAGTATAAAACATATACAGACAGAATGGAAATAACTACTGCTCATGGATACAGTTGTTTGGTCGTTATAAAATATATACAGACTGAATGATAATAACTGCTATTCATGGATTGAGTGGTTTGTTGGGTAAAAAACATTTACAGACAGAAGTGAAATAACGCTGATCATGGATACAGTGGTTTGTTGGGTATAAAACATATACAGACAGAAGTGAAATAACGCTGATCATGGATACAGTGGTTTGTTGGGTATAAAACATATACAGACAGAATGGAAATAACTACTGCTCATGGATACAGTTGTTTGGTCGTTATAAAATATATACAGACTGAATGAAAATAACTGTTACTCATGGATTTAGTGGTTTGTTGCGTATAAAATATATACAGACAGAAGTGAAATAACGCTGATAATGGATACAGTGGTTTGTTGGGTATAAAACATATACAGACTGAATGGAAATAACTACTGCTCATGGATACAGTTGTTTGGTCGTTATAAAATATATACAGACTGAATGAAAATAACTGCTACTCATGGATTTAGTGGTTTGTTGGGTATAAAACATGTACAGACAGAAGTGAAATAACGCTGATCATGGATACAGTGGTTTGTTTGGTATAAAACATATACAGACTGAATGGAAATAATTACTGCTCATGGATACAGTGGTTTGTTGGGTAAAAAACATATACAGACTGAATGGAAATAACTACTGATCATGGATACAGTGGTTTGTTGGGTATAAAACATGAACAGACTGAATGGAAATAACTACTGCTCATGGATACAGTGGTTTGTTAGGTATAAAACATATACAGACTGAATGGAAATAACTACTGCTCATGGATACAGCGGTTTGTTGGGTATAAAACATGTACAGACTGAATGGAAATAACTACCGCTCATGGATACAGTGGTTTGTTGGGTATAAAACATGTACAGACTGAATGACAATAACTACTGCTCATGGATACAACGGTTTGTTGGGTATAAAACATGTACAGACAGAAGTGAAATAACTACTGCTCATGGATACAGTGGTTTGTTGGGTATAAAACATATACATATAGAATGGAAATAACTACTGCTCTTGGATACAGTGGTTTGTTGAGTATAAAACATATACAAACTGAATGGAAATAACTACTGATCATGGATAGAGTGGTTTGTTGGGTATAAAACATATACAGACTGAATGGAAATAACTATTGCTCTTGGATACAGAGGTTGGTTGGGTATAAAACATATACAAACTGAATGGAAATAACTACTGATCATGGATACAGTGGTTTGTTGGGTTTAAAACATATACAGAGAGAATGGAAATAACTACTGCTCATGGATACAGTGGTTTGTTGGGTATAAAACATATACAGACTGAATGGAAATAACTACTGCTCATGGATACAGTTTTGTTGTGTATAAAACATATACAGACTGAATGGAAATAACTACTGCTCATGGATACAGTGGATTTTTGGGTATAAAACATGTACAGACTGAATGGAAATAACTACTGCTCATGGATACAGTGTTTTGTTGGGTATAAATCATGTACAGACTGAATGGAAATAACTACTGCTCATGGATACAGTGGTTTGTCGGGTATAAAACATATACAGACTGAAGTGTAATAACTACTGCTGACGGATACAGTGGTTTGTTGAGATAAAACATGTACAGACTGAATGGAAATAACTACTGCTCATGGATACAGCAGTTTGTTGGGTATAAAACATGTACAGACTGAATGGAAATAACTACTGCTCATGGATACAGTCGTTTGTTGGGTATAAAACATATACAGACTGAACGGAAATAACTATTGCTCATGGATACAATGGTTTGTTGGGTATAAAACATGTACAGACTGAATGGAAATAACTACTGCTCATGGATACAGTGGTTTGTTGGGTATAAATCATGTACAGACTGAATGGAAAAAACTACTGCTCATGGATACAGTGGTTTGTCGGGTATAAAACATGTACAGACAGAAGTGTAATAACTACTGCTCATGGACACAGCGGTTTGTTGGGTATAAAACATGTACAGACTGAATGGAAATAACTACTGCTCATGGATACAGTGGTTTGTTGCGTATAAAACATATACAGACTGATTGGAAATAACTACTGATCATGGATACAGTGGTTTGTTGGGTATAAAACATATACAGACTGAATAGAAATAACTACTGATCATGGATACAGTGGTTTGTTGGGTATTAAACATATACAGACAGAATGGAAATAACTACTGCTCATGGATACAGTGGTTTGTTGGGTATAAATCATATACAGACTGAATGGAAATAACTACTGCTCTTGGATACAGTGGTTTGTTGAGTATAAAACATATACAGACATAATGGAAATAACTACTGCTCATGGATAAAGTGGTTTGTTGGGTATAAATCATGTACAGACTGAATGGAAATAACTACTGCTCATGGATATAGTGGTTTGTCGGGTATAAAACATGTACAGACAGAAGTGTAATAACTACTGCTCATGGATACAGCGGTTTGTTGGGTATAAAACATGTACAGACTGAATGGAAATAACTACTGCTCATGGATACAGTGGTTTGTTAGGTATAAAACATATACAGACTGATTGGAAATAACTACTGATCATGGATACAGTGGTTTGTTGGGTATAAAACATATACAGACTGAATAGAAATAACTACTGATCATGGATACAGTGGTTTGTTGGGTATAAAACATATACAGAGAGAATGGAAATAACTACTGCTCATGGATACAGTGGTTTGTCGGGTATAAAACATATACAGACTGAATGGAAATAATTACTGCTCATGGATACAGTGGTTTGTCGGGTATAAAACATGTACAGACTGAATGGAAATAACTACTGCTCATGGATACAGTGGTTTGTTGGGTATAAAACATGTACAGACAGAAGGGAAATAACTACTGCTCATGTATACAGTGGTTTGTTGGGTATAAAACATGTACAGACTGAATGGAAATAACTACTGCTCATGGATACAGTGGTTTGTTGGGTATAAAACATATACAGACTGAATGGAAATAACTACTGCTCATGGATACAGTGGTTTGTTGATTATAAAACATATACAGACAGAATGGAAATAACTACTGCTCATGGATACAGTGGTTTGTTGATTATAAAACATGTACAGACTGAATGGAAATAACTACTGCTCATGGATACATTGGTTTGTTGGGTATAAAACATGTACAGACTGAATGGAAATAACTACTGCTCATGGATACAGTGGTTTGTTGGGTATAAAACATGTACAGACTGAATGGAAATAACTACTGCTCATGGATACAGTGGTTTGTCGGGTATAAAACATATACAGACTGAAGTGTAATAACTACTGATCACGGATACAGTGGTTTGTTTGGGTATAAAACATGTACAGACTGAATGGAAAGAACTACAGCTCATGGATACAGCGGTTTGTTGGGTATGAAACATGTACAGACTGAATGGAAATAACTACTGCTCATGGATACAGTGGTTTGTTGGGTATAAAACATGTACAGACTGAATGGAAATAACTACTGCTCATGGATACAGTGATTTGTTGGGTATAAAACATGTACAGACTGAATGGAAATAACTACTGCTCATGGATACAGTGGTTTGTAGGGTATAAAACATGTGCAGACAGAAGTGTAATAACTACTGCTCATGGCTACAGTATTTTGTTGGGTATAAAACATGTACAGACTGAATGGAAATAACTACTGCTCATGGATACAGTGGTTTGTTGGGTATAAAACATATACAGACTGAATGGAAATAACTACTGATCATGGATACAGTGGTTTGTTGGGTATAAAACATATACAGACTGAATGGAAATAACTACTGATCATGGATACAGTGGTTTGTTGGATATAAAACATATACAGACAAAAGTGAAATTTCTGGTGCTCATGGATACAGTGGTTTGTTGGGTATAAAACATTTACAGACAGAAGTGAAAGTACTGGTGTTCATAGATACAGTGGTTTGTAGGGTATAAAACATATACAGACAGAAGTGAAATTACTGGTGCTCATAGATACAGTGGTTTATCGGGTATAAAACTTATACAGACTGAATGGAAATAACTACTGCTCATGGATACGGTGGTTTGTTAGGTAGAAAACATATACAGACTGAATGGAAATAACTATTGCTCATGGATACAATGGTTTGGTCGGTAGAAAACATATACAGACTGAATGAAAGTAACTGGTGCTGATGGATACAGTGTTTTGTTGGATATAAAACATATACAGACTGATTCAGAAGTGAAATTACTGGTGCTCATAGATACAGTGGTTTGTTGGGTATAAAACATATACAGACTGAATAAAAATAACTACTGCTCATGGATACAGTGGTTTGGTGGGTAGAAAACATATACAGACAGAAAGGAAATAACTACTGCTCATGGATGCAATAGTTTGTTGAGTATAAAACATATACAGACTGAATGAAAGTAACTGCTGATCATGGATACAGTGCTTTGGTGGGTAGAAATATATACAGACAGAAGAAAAATTACTGGTTCTCATAGATACAGTGGTTTGTTGGGTATAAAACGTATACAGACAGAAGTGAAATTACTGGTGCTCATAGATACAGTGGTTTGTTGGGTATAAAACGTATTCAGACCGAATGAAAATAACTACTGCTCATGAATACAATGGTTTGGTCGTTATAAAACATATGCAGACAGAAGGGAAATAACTGCTACTGACGGAAACAGTGGTTTGGTGGTTCTAAAACATACACAGACAAAAGGGAAATAGCTACTGCACATTGGGTAAATAGTTTGGTGATGCGTTACTTGTCGAAAAGTTATTATCTAATTGATTGAATTGTGTGTATAGCGTCGATCACATATTGTGAAAATGATCTACACGTTTTTAGAGCTATGATACACATGGCACTGTTGTCCCATTTATCTAAGTTAGAACTGACACCGTTTTCTGGAAATAACTCCAGTCCAGATACTAAGCAGGAGTAATTTGATTTGATTCTTTCAAACTATCAATTGCACGTTTGTTGCAACTTAGAAACTCGTGTAATCCTTCTGGAGCAAACAATTTCACTTCTCTCATGATAAATGATTGCAACGAAACAGAGTTATTCAGTTGACCGTTATCACACATGCAGTAAAATAGTTACACATAACTTACAGTCCCATTTATCCACTTCAGTTGGTTTAAACCCAGACGGAAACAACACATTGTATTGTTCATGTGTGATTTTTCCACAGCGATTCATAGCTGCAATGGCATCTCGATTGTTTTTTAAATAGTCATCAACATCTAAAGCCGTAGCATGCAATATTTGCATTAACATTTCGAAACGTTTCCCCTATAATGTACAACAACGAAGCAGAACGACACAAAAAAGTGATGTTTCCCATTAACGAATATGTATTTTTCCATGTTTTGGAAAAAGCATTGTGTAATCTGCGTTACTAATAATGCCTTTTTGTTTAAGTGTAAATAGATCACTTTTGAAATGTGATAGAATTGTTTCTATATTGCCTTTAGTCGATGAGTGTAAAATTTGCTTAAGAAATAAGGTTTTAAGAACTGATCTAACGCCACGGACATTTAGAAAAAACAAATCTAAATAACTTTTATTGTCTTCTGTCGCCATTGTATTGTCGTTAATTTTAAAGATTTGAAAACAGTTGTTTGATTGTAATCAACTTCCCATCCACAAAATCACTTGACGGTTTGTTTCAGTCCCTGGAAAAAGCAAAATAGTTAGTTTCGCAAATACAACTGTATGCTAATAAAAGGACAAAACTCAGAGTAAGTTGTAGACTCATTCCAAGATCATGAAAAAATCAGGACTTTTAAACATAACTAAAACGCATTAAGAATCTGTACTGCATTTAAATGAAATAACATTAGCATGTCTGTACTCTGTTATAGTACTTCATGTAATTCACTAAGTTATAGAAACTGCTTATATCAAATGTAAAATAAATAATCAGATACTGATAAAGGGCTTTACTAATATCTGGCCGCTATTGTGTACGGTAAACAGGCAAAAAGTAAACAATATTTGTGAAAAAAAGTGTGTAAATTAATATTGGAGATTAATTAAAAATGCTCTAATTGGATATTTTTGGTGTGGAAAAAAGTCATTGTAACAAGTATTTATGCAAAAGTAAAATAAGTAGAACTTTTATATCCCAAGAGTCAGCGAGAGTGTAAAGATATACAACCGAACACTGTGAATGGAATAAGGGGTAGATCAATAAGTAACAGTCCAGACTTTACAAACGTGTGCACCAAACATAATAGATGATAAATATATAACATGTAGGTAAATACTTGATATTTCATATTGCTTTATAATTATTATATTGAAAATTACCCGTAAGAAAATAATAAAGCTGACCGGTTACACATTTGCGTTCAACATCAAACTAACCAGTGTGCTGTAAATACTGTTACATTTTGCAAGAGAAATAATAAATCAGATTCCCTTAATCATTGCGGTTACACGTGTGAACACTTAAACTATCGACACAGTAGACATTTTTCGCGATTAAGAACGAACGTTGGTTTCGGGTTGAAAGTGTTTCTTATATTTTTCTCACATCGTTTGGCAAAGGGAAACTAATCAGAGGTGTTTAAGAACAACTATAGGTAGTCCAAATGACACTCAGGGACTTTAAAAATGCAACACTTACATACAGGTAATTTTAATGCAGAAAATGTCGTTTGATTTCAAAGAAAGTTTATGTACATTAAGTGTGCAATCTCTGTCTTCTACTGTCAAAATTGTATGACTGAGACTTAAATTTTTATGCATTTTTTTTCAATTAATCAAAGCTACCCCCAAAAGTGAAAATTCACAGGCGTCAATAACGTGTGTATGAACCATTCGTCTGGTGCCATGTTCGAGTACTTGAATGGATCTTTTAGAAAATATATGGTTTTACAGCCTTGTGTTGCGTCCTAAGGGCTCTATGGAAGCTCGAACATGGCCAAAAAAAATATTTTTAGAAATGGTAAGAATAAACTTTTATTTGATGAGATCTAGCTAATATAAAAATATATTTTTTTAACCCAAGTCTATTATTCGAGTTTTGCACGTGCACGGGTTTCAGATATTTCAGAAAAACTTGACGCCACTTTGTAAGGCTCGCCCAGACCTTTCAAATGATACCTAAGTCGAAAAATTTAGACCAGAACTGGCCTCTCGGCTCAGGTTAGAGCCCCTTTTGCCCCGCCGTCTGACCATATGTGAGTTGGGGTTAAGGTTATACTGGCTAAACAGTTTGAGTTAGCCATATAGGTCAAAGACAAACGTTGCTAAGAATTAAATTCTTTTCAACTTATATGAAGCTGAACTTAAAGCACGTGGCTCTCAGAATGACGCACGTTCCAGGGGGACTACCTTAGTTCTAGGCCCAGGAATGATCTTTAACCAGCGAATTCCGACCTTGAGATATTGTCAATACCTGTCGAACATTACCAAGATCATCAGTTTCTGACAAGAAATGGCCTCTGGGTGGTAGTTTGAATCTGGCACCCAAATTAGTTGAATTACACGTGTTGGCACGTAACGCGTTTCAGACTAAACAGAGACAGATAGCTTAATACTTTAAGAACAAACGTGTTGGTACGAGACGCATTTCCGAAAAAAACGGAGAGAGATAGCTTATTTATTGAAGAACAAGAGTTGCTTAGAATTAAAAAATACACAACATTTATGAACATGAACCCAATGCACGTGCCTTAAATATGCTGAGCATGTGCCAGAACATGACCCAGGTTCGAGGCCTGCTGGCGACCCCTAGAGACCAGATATCGGAATAAATAAAGTCGCTTGCTCAACATTTAGTCAAAATTAACTATTATATATATATAAAGATATATTGAGGTATCGTCATTTTATTTTGTTTACCATCTTGTGTCTATTAAAATAAGAATAATTGTAAGTAGTTTATGAAGTTGGTACTAGCTTTACTTGTAAACTTGTCCATTTGAATCTACACCTACCAACGTCCGTTTTGATTTATCAAACATTTTTAAACTGTTCATTTGCCATATTCCCGATATAATGCATACATTTGATTACATTATAACAATGCATATCAAAACAATATTACAGGGTTGTAATCAATACAATAAAATGTAGGGCATTGATCTGCACATATAGATTACACATTTAAGAAACGTGGAGTGGATAACGATAACGAGTGATGTAGCCTGAATAAAATAAAGGTCGATAGAGTCATGATCGTCACCACACAACTGCTATTTGTCACAATAAGTATGCATGAGTCATATCAATAGAATATCCTGAAATATCTAAATGTTATATTGTTATGGTAATTACACCTACTGTAGCATTCATATAACTTGATAATGTTCTTTATTAAAGGATAAAAGAAGAAGCAGCAAATGTTACTGTTTTATTTTTATCTAGTACGACCATTTCGTTGCCGTTGGACCATTAGATAAGCTTTTTGATACTATCTTGACAATTTTAAAATATATGTTCAATATTTAAAAAACAATTATATACACGCATCTGCCGAATTCCATATTCTGACTTAACATCTATCTGTTTATACGGTTTTCCAGTTGTAAAATATTTTCGAAAATAAATATACATGTATATATATGATTATGATATGTGGATAAGGAAATAAATGCCACAAAGATATTTCTTCCCAGAGTTTCGTCACACAATGTAAGAAAGATGTCACGGGACACGGAAGATAGAGTTTTCCTCCATGGAGAAATCCTTATATTCTATGATCAGAAATAGGAGGAAACAATCCGTCATGAGTTCATCGATGCGAGATAAAAAATCTCAACCTGTGGGTTAAAATTACATGCAGAGACGAGGCTCTCCGATAAGATTGTTCTATCCCACATCGATACGCATGATGAATTCTTATACTAAACATTATAGATCTATTTCTATGAGTGATATACTTTGTCGTCATATCTATGATTACTTTGAATTCTTTTTTTATCGTTGACATTAAATATTTTCAAGGTTAACATATGAGAGGAATGCACTGATCTAGTTAAAAAATATTTGTATATAATATCAATTTCGACAAAATATTGTATTACTTATGTCATGAGGTGCATACTACATACCTAAATGTTACAGATTTTAAGAAATTAAAAAGTTTTAGAATAAAATCACCAATACAATGATGCTAACAACAATAATTCAGAGAAAAACACACAATTGCCGCTGTCACTTTTTTATATGCTCTATTTTACATTTTCTATAGATATATAGTTACATTCTTTATGTAAGCCACTTTTATGGATTTCCTTTTAGTAAATAAGCAGTTTTTATTTCCCTTAAAGACCTCTATAATTCTTGGGGGAAAATGTAATATGACATGACCTCAAATAATGCACAAATATTTCTTTAACTATATGATAGTTATAAATAATTAGTTTCAATTTGATAAATTGATATAAGGTGTCCATTACATTTACCTATAAACTGGGCGTGTTATCCGCCATGTTATATCAATAACACAAATGACAAAAATGACGTAATGAAGTGTTTCTATCACTAATTTTAGCAACAAGTGGTACATGTGACCGTTATCGGCCAATCAAATAATAGTGTCAAGTACCATTAGGCGATATGCCAAATAGCAAGAAATGAAAACAGAAAATCATTTCCGACATTTTATTCACTCATTTTCAAATAAACCATATAAATGGCCGTGATTAAAGATTTACAAACATTTTTTCCAAAACGTCCAACAAGATTCTCATGCACTAGAATATTTCTAACGACCGTCTATGAAATATGGCATCACGATGTAATTTCGCATATACCAGGTACATAAATTACTCTTACAATGTCTGTGACATTACTAATATGTAGTTTATTTTGTAATAGTTTCTCATATTACAGTATCTTAAAATAAAGTATGATTTAAAATACATTTTTTAGTTATAAACATTTGTAATTATAAAGTCAATAACTGATTTACCTGTGAATCGGTTGTACTGTCCGCCATTTCATATGTTGAATCCAGAACCACTTAGCAAAAATCATTATGTGAACTGTACATTATAACTGGCACATTTATTATTATTAAACATTATATTCGGTAGAGCTCATTTAACTATAGACTGTTAATTGTCCGCTTTATTTTGTAATACACAGTTGTATAACTTTGATGCGCCACATCCTCATTTATGTACATAACCGGGAAGTGATCATTTCATTTTAGGTAAACCTTTGAACCATTGACTTTCCAGGTCGTACATGCGTACTCGATATTTCAGTTTATCGTCCATTTTAAGTATGAACCTGATATGAATTGTGTAATAAGAGTTCTGTTATCTACAGTTACCATATAATGTGTTAAGTTTCAAAATTATATAGGTTGTATTGATACCTAAACGTACTTTGCATAACAGTGGATCATGTCTTACATAGAATAAAATATATTCATTACAAAAATGAACTATGGAGCATTGAAACCGGTTGGGGGTTCGATCCTCCGTCACGGACATATGCTCTATCCTTGAAAAAGACAATTTATCTGAATATATATATATATATATGTATGTGTATATAAAGGGAGATAATTAAATTCACACCAACGGAATTGACGATTTTTGGGATCATTTCAGATGCTCATTCACAATGCATGATATATATATGGAGATAATTATTTGTGAATAACCAAGACATAAATGTACAGACCAGACTACGGCGAGTGCGCCTAGCTACAATGTAAACCATAAATACAATATCAAGGCCTCTGCCAAACTAATAAATTTAGTGTCGACCATGACTTATATACTAAGGAATTACATGCAACACATCTGGACAGGGTGGACACATTTACATACATGAAGTGATAGCTTTATATGAGTAGGATCCAGTTAAGGATTCATGACTACTTACATACTATATAAAGGATATATTTATAAACCCGTTGGATCATATAGATACAGTGAATTCATATATATTTAATTTCATAAAGGGAGATAATTTTATATATATATATCCGTAATAGCCGGCTAGGGCAGTCGGTAGCGTGTGTAACTTTTACTCAAGGGATTGTGAGTTCAAATCCCCGCCCTTTTACAGTTTCGATGACGATCGATACATGCCATTGCGTCTCATTGTCATTTGTCTCTCATCGCTGATTCAAGCGGAAAAGTTATCAGTTAATTGCGTAGATGGCAGTGCTCACGTACTAGTTAACCCCACAGGATCCCAGGAAAGGTGGTAAGGTTAACTGTTTGTCTGTAAGTCCCCAATTACATACAGCTATCGTTGAATATTCAAACAAAACAAACAAATCATTTAAACTTTGTCCTAGAAGGCTGTGATTGAAAACTATACGTATATTAATTATGTTACCGTACACGCGACTGATAAAGAAAAGTGTAACTATTTTACTTTGAAAGTATGCAAGTTGAAACGTTATATATGGGTAGTATTTAATGTAGAATATTGATTTGTAACTCAATGTCAGTTTGTCGAATAAAGAGTGTACACTCATTTGAAGTATCTGTGTCTCCAGTGATACGGTTTGTTTAAACAGCTCACACGGGTATAGATAAAACGATATAAATTCATGTGTTGAAGTTGACAGGAATGATTAAACATAAATG
Organism: Panopea generosa; assembly: GCA_029582155.1. Lineage (NCBI taxonomy): Eukaryota > Metazoa > Mollusca > Bivalvia > Adapedonta > Hiatellidae > Panopea > Panopea generosa. The sequence goes on along the minus strand of CM055899.1, from coordinate 24,950,475 downwards.
TTACAGAAACGAATATTTAGTTATAAACAAAAATGAACTGATAAAATTCACACTAATTCGAATATTCCAGAGACCATTGGTAACTTTTGCGAAAGACAATAATTCGCCTATTGCAGAGACCATAATCACAATAGTTAAGATGTATTGTTCAACACATATACATTGGTCAGAAAAGAACATATATAATTAGTACGTTATTGACACCGTGTCAATAATTAAATGGAAATAAAGTCAGATCGTTAAGATCACTGTCCTAACTTTTTTAAACGTGTGTACAATACATACTCTTTTTCATAAAATAAACGTTTGTTTCCAATATTCTACATCGAAAATGATTTTAGCAGAGAAGCTACAGTTATATATCGCCAACAATATGATAAAGCAACTAATCGGAAGTTGTTGTATTGATTTTATACGTGAAGACACTTGAAATCCTCGAACACGATAAAAGACGTCGACTTTTCAGTTTTACTTGCTGTAGCACTGGCACGGAGGAAGTCTTATAAATGAAAGTATTTTCTAGAAGAATTAGTTATTGTACTTATGTCGAAATATTAATCCGATCATCACAAATATTCAAGTGATCTGACGTTCTTTCAATTCAATTATTGACCTGAAACTCAAGATACAGTGGGTGCCCTCACCTAATAAAACAATTACGAAGTAAATTACTAATTTCAGACAATTGCCTGTTGTTAAATTGCATCTGTCATATCGTCACACACACACCCCACACGCACACATACACCCCCACTTACATCAAACAAAAACTTCTATGAATTTAAAGAATGAAGCGTATGTCAAAACGTATATTTATATGCTTTTCATTTTTGAAATCGGAAACAAATAAGCGAAATAAATGCATCAGAGTCCTAAAGTTTCTCCAAAAGCGAAAATCACTCTCTTGCCTTGAAACCTAGGATTAACCATAAATGCCATCGAAACATTTCTGGGCGTCTTTTCCAGATTAAAAAACTGCATAAAATTACCCATATACTTGTATTGGTCGGCCCACATACATACATACTTCATAACCTAGGATAACACGAGGGCGATAAGATATGAACTTAGGTGCATTTCACAATATATGTTCACAACCAAAATTGTAAATTGTATGATTTACACATAATTTGTATATTTTGTATGATTTACACTACATTTTTATCTATTTTGTGCTTTAGGAAAGACAACACGGACATCACTCATAGTAATATTTTGGTATAGGTTATGTTTCTTATGTCACAACAATTCTCGACAAATCAAGATATAAACAAAACATTTTATGTGAGAATAAATGTACCCTTGAAGTAATATAGACATACATATATCTGTAAAGAGTGTCCACATTATCAATAAACCAATCTAAACTAGATAGTTTACCTATATATCTCTCTTACACATGTTTGACCTCAGTTACACACACTCGGGGCTCAATCTGTGCTGGCTTCATCTGGTCTGACATGTGCGCCTTACAAGTGTACGAATAACATGCATAAGGATGCTAGTATTTGAGTTGTTAATTTTATTACAGAGATTTGTGTATTTATTACAGAGAGATGCGTAGTTATTATTTCTTTGTATTTGTGCAAAAATAAGTAAACACAAAACACAAAAAAATGAAATCAATATATTTTATTCAATTCGTATAAAAAATAATGTAAAGTAATTTCATACGACTTTAATAATTCGTATACTCTAAATCGTAAAGTTGTAAACGTTATCATACATGTTTATGTACAACAGCTACACATACACAATACATAAACAACGTGTGCATGAAATAAATGACCATGTGCACCTAAATTTTAACCCCTGAGTCTGTATTCGTTCTCAGGGATACAGCAGTACGATGGTTAAAGGCATTTACAGACGCTATGGAAACAACTACTGCTGCTCATGGACACAGTAGTGTGGTGGTAATAAAACATACACAGAAAAAAAGGGAAACAACTACTGCTGCTCATGTAAAAAATGGTTTGGTGGTTATAAAACATACACAGACAAAAGGGAAATAACTACTGCTGCTTATGGAAACAGTGGTTTTGTGGTTATAAAACAAATACAGGCAGAAGGGAAATAACTGCTGCTCATGGAAACAGTGGTTTTGTGGTTATAAAACATACACAGACAAAAGGGAAATAACTTCTGCTGCTCATGGAAACAGTGGTTTGGTGGTTATAAAACATACACAGACAAAAGGGAAATAACTACTGCTGCTCATGGAAACAGTGGTTTGGTGGTTATAAAACATACAAACAAAACGGAACTAACTGCTGCTTATGGAAACAGTGACTTCGTGGTTATAAACATATACAGGCAGAAGGGAAATAACTGCTGCTCATGGAAACAGTGGTTATAAAACATACACAGACAAAAGGGAAATAACTACTGCTGCTCATGGAAACAGTGGTTTGGTAGTTATAAAACATATACAGACCAAGGGGAAATAACTACTGCTGCTCATGGAAACAGTGGTTTGGTGGTTATAAAACATACAGACAAAACTGAAATAACTTCTGCTGCTTATGGAAACAGTGACTTTGTGGTTATAAAACAAATACAGGCAGAAGGGAAATAACTGCTGCTCATGGAAACAGTGGTTTAGTGGTTATAAAACATACACAGACAAAAGGGAAATAACTACTGCTGCTCATGGAAACAGTGGTTTGGTGGTTATAAAACATACACAGACAAAAGGGAAATAACTACTGCTGCTCATGGAAACAGTGGTTTGGTGGTTCTAAAACATACACAGACAAAAATGAAATAACTACTGCTGCTCATGGAAACAGTTGTTTGGTGGTAATAAAACATACAGACAAAATGGGAACAACTACTGCTGCTTATGGAAACAGTGACTTTGTGGTTATAAAACAAATACAGGCAGAAGGGAAATAACTGCTTCTCATGGATACAGTGGTTTTGCAGTTATAAAACATACACAGACAAAAGGCAAATCACTACTGCTGCTCATGGATACAGAGGTTTGGTGGTTATAAAACATAAACAGGCAGAAGGGAAATAACTGCTGCTCATGGATAATGTGGTTTGGTGGTTATAAAACATATACAGACAGAAGAAAAATAACAGACAGGAGGGAAATAACTGTTGATCATGGATACAGTGGTTTAGATGTTATATACACAGGCAAAGAAATACAACTGCTTCACATGGTTCCACTGTTTTGGTTGTCATAAAACATAAACAGACATAAGAGAAATCTGCTGATCATGGGTACAGTGATTTGGATGTTATAATAAAGTGTTAGACTACACTAGATTTGTAAATGATGATGAATTTTATTTTATACAGCAAAGACTGGCATGCATGGCATGAAGCCAATAAAACAGCACTGGTTTTTAAAAAAGTTAATTTTATTAGATTTTACCCGATGGATTTCTTCAAAGAAGCCACGCATTCATTTTGTATTGACGGAAACACATACCCGATACACCATATTTATGCTGTATATATTACAACGTATTTGATATAATATCACATTCATTATGTTTTGATGGAAACACATATCTGATACACACTATTTATGCTGTATATATTACAACTTATTCGATATAATATCACATTCAGTTTGTATTGAAAGAAACACATATCTCATACACCATATTTATGCTGTATTGCTTATAACGTATTCGATATAATATCGCATTCATTTTTGTATTGAAAGAAACACATATCTCATACACCATATTTATGCTGTATTGCTTATAACGTATTCGATATAATATCGCATTCATTTTTGTATTGAAAGAAACACATATCTCATACACCATATTTATGCTGTATTGCTAATAACGTATTCAATATAACATCACATTCATTTTGTATTGATGGAGTCACATATATTATATACCATATTTATGCTGTATTGGTAATAACGCATTCGATGTAATATCACATTCATTTTGTATTATTGACCTTGCATCCACTGTAACTTATCTAACATACATATAATCAGCAATAAGTACAGAATTTAAAGAAAACATGTCGAGTATCAACTCAACGGACAGGTGGGCAAACTTTCACGCTAAAAAAAATTGTCACTTACTGGACAATGTGACTGAACATAGTATTGTGTAAAAGTTTGATGACATTTTGACAGGCACAGATGTCAAGAAAGGTTATATCTTTCACTTATTCAGCACTTTTGCAAAGTATTTGTTACCTTTTACTTTTTTATATCTTACATTTATGCATATCCTTGTACTCGAATATCTAACAAGCTTTCCATTCGATTAAAATGATAATTTAATTTAATTGAACATAAAAGTGAAGAATTATTTGATGAATGTAAAAATAATTCGGAGATTAGAAGTCACGATCCCGACACATTTATCAATGTCAATTTTTTGCTTAATTTGTTTAAAATAGGTCAAGTTTGTTATCAATAGTCATTTAAACGACATCTTCCATGTCCGTCTTCGTCTGTCTTAATTGCTTCATTAAAATTAACGCTTTTAAACTCGGTGAACCCGCTTTTAACCTCGGCTTGTTCTTATTTAATTTCTCGTAATTGATTGGTTTGCGTTTCAAATTATTTGTTCATTTCTAAATTTGTCGTATATTAATCATCACGGAAACTGTTGCCGGGCGAGGATTCGAAATCACGACCCCTGGATTGATAGCAAAGACGCGTTCATTCATGGCAAACGCTTGCTTAGTTTGTTTAAAAATAGGTCAAGTTTGTCATCGATAGTCTTTTGAACGACCTCTTCCATGTCCGTCTTCGTCTGTCTTAACTGCTTCTTTATATCGCTTTGAAACTCGGTGAACTGTTTTTGAACCTCGGATTGTTCTAATTTGATTTCTCGTAACTGATTTGTATGTGTTTCAAGTTGTTTATTCATTTTTAGATTTGCCGAGTGTATCCCTTCAGTGGCAGTACCACTTCGACCATATCAATGTATATTTTGGAGCGAATCTTCAATAGGTTCTGTTGCTTCCTCTGTATCCATAGCGCATGTTCCTTCACAACTGTGTCGATCAGAGAAAGTCTTCAGTTTTATATTAGCATTCTGATCTAGTGCTTTGAGTATCCCCCAGATCGGAGTAACGAAATATAATGTACCGTCGGTCGATCCACCTGTAAGAATACCAATTGCCCGAAGGTCATTCACATTACCGTTGTGTGGAACAAGCATTAATGCTCCAGAATCCCCGTTTTTGGCAAACTCCTTTGGACCTACACTTAACATTTGAATTTGCTTGTGGAGACATATTCCGAAACTACCGTTTGTATTATGTAATGAATTTGTTCTTACACTAGGACCATGAAGGTCAAACGCTCCTCTTGTCAACAATGTTTCTGAGCCATATTTATAAACTGTTGATTGTCGCGACTCTTCTGGAATCGATGTGTATATCTCACCCGAAGAATATGTCATTGGACTTGAAGGAGAGAAACCTATAAATAGAAACTGACATACTAATTGTATACCATATCATCTTTAATTTTCAATTGAAACTGATGAAAACTTTAATCACATAACCATTATTAAATGTGCAGTTGAAACTTAAATGTGCATACTTTTGATGTCATTACACGGTAATGGTGCATATACATTTTTTCTTATAAATCATATGGAGCTTTATTTTAATCACAATGATGACATGTGTACGCTATAGACAATATATTTTGCATTATTTGAATTACACTGATCACTTGGCCTTGAAATGGTACTCTGAAGGTTACTCTGTCATAAATCATGTTATTTCCTATATCGATATATAAATCGGTTGGAGATTGCAGCTACTACATGTAGTACAATATTTATGATAAAAATAGTGATTATAAGCAAACAAACTTCGTAACGATTTAGTGATTTAAGAATAAAGCCAACCTGTATCAGTATAATCTCCGTCTGGAAAATCTCCACTTTCAGGAATTCTAGCTGGGTCAGTGATAAGAATAAAAGCAGCTTCAACGCCAATGTCCCCATAACCTCCTCCGTTGCTATAGACCGCTTTCGTCATATGGCCAAAATGTGGTCCAAGACATGGCACAGGCTGTAATATTTTATTATCTCTCTTTTCAATAACTTTGTTAACGATCAGATGTTTCATGTCATTATCATTTAAAACTACATGGGCACTTGTTATGCACCCAACATGTCCACTGGGGAGATCTACAAACGCACCCAATGTACCTATTTTATACTGGCCTTGTACACCAACGGCACATCCGATTAAACACCCCATCTTCAATGTAGGATTGTATTCATTTGCCTTGGGTGCATACAATTGGAAACCCATTTCTCGAACATCAACGGGAATTCCTTCTATGAATCTTGGAAATTCATCTTCTTGTAATGGAATCAATCCTTTCATCTCGACGTAAAGGACAATGCACGCTTGGTCAATGAAAGATCCGTTACTCTTGCCATAGTCTATAGATTTGATTGGACAAGCAGATAAAATGTTTAAATGTTGATGTTCTTCCATTAATGTAGTGGACTTATTTTCAAGAACACTTTCTATTTGCTTTCGTTTGTCGTTAGTGAACGATAATTTATTTTTTGACAAATATACCATGACTTGTTTATTTTCGTCGCTGTACACGCCTGACTCGCGAAATTCCACCTTGAATGTATACAGTGGTTTCGGCAAACGTGCTGGTTTATTCACGCCTTTCTGTGTGAACACAATAAAAATAATTTCATATTCATCCGATGGCTTGTAAACAGCTAAGACGTGCATATATGAAGGGGAACACGAGAGTATATTTTTACAAATGAGGTCACACGTTTCTTTTATCACAGGATATTTCCTTCCATACCGCTTACAGGCAATTTTCAACGATCTGTTATCTGTAACCAATGGTTTTTCTTCTTTATTTATCGAACCTTCAAGATAATATGAAAAACAGACATAGAATTCAATGAACATACCTATAACAACTTAAAATAGAATTCTTAAAAGCCATAGAATAAGTAACAACCGCAAGATAAAGCTTGGAATTACCAATCTCATCTTCTGTCACCCATCGTAACATCATAATATGAAGTAATGCTAATTAAATATATCCTATCAAATTAGAGGCAGCATTTACATGCGTAAGATGGAAAACTAAAGGCCATTCAAAGTCAGCTTTGTTATCCCCTATAAATACATTGTTTTCAAAACAATGGTTTATTAGAACGCGACCTCTCCTCAAAAACACTTCTCAATGCAATGGCTGAGAGCTAAACTGAACCGGATTGTTTCTCAATGGTTTTAATCATGAATACGTTCATGTTTCAAATGACATTTTAATAAGACGTATGTTTACTCAGCATGTTGGCAACGTCGTTGTTCGAACTTTGTGGTTCTCTACATACATATATATGTATATGCATCATCGTTCTTTTAATATTAAAATGATGATAAAACTATTTAAAATTCAATTGATTTGAAAGATGGCACATCACTTGTACTGGATCGATTTTAAACATAGTTATTGTATAAACGTCATATAATCGTTCTCGTGTTTTACTTGCGGCGATATAAAAAAAACTTGAATTAAGTCATAAACGCCAATAATAGAAAATGTCGAGGATTTTAATATGTTGTGATTGCGTTTCTTCTTACTTTCGTTTTATATATTAATTTTATATTACACATGCATTAATATTGTGCTGTATACATCTGCTAGAAAATGATATAAATGAAAAACTGGGACTGTTTATTTTATGAAAATGATTCATAATTATGTAAGTCCTTGTTATGTGGAAATATTGAATTACTATAGTAAATCTAATAATAATAATATTTGATTATTGATTCAGTTTTTATCTAATTGTTTTCCAGAATAACAGTTTTTCACCAAGTACATGTTTTTCTGTGAAAGAGAAGGTGTCACATGCTCCCGAATCATACATACTTGCAAGCTTCAATTATGAGCATAGGTTTTCGGAAGTACTGATGAAAAACCGTTTCTATTCAATCAGAGTATATTTTTTCTTTTGGTTGTTTTTATGTTGCTTTGTTGTTGACATTTTCTCTCTTTTTATCTTTAATTTGAACATCAATATACATATTTGATACATACAACTGAGTTATCAGATTTTTTTATACAAATAATTATAAACAGACATACTGATAATTATTAATAACTTAATTAATAATTAACTTTTGATACAGGATAAAAAACAAATAAATATCTATATTCTTTATGCATACTAAATCTAATTTTTATTTCATGGTCAAGAAAAATTTCGAAAGGAAAGAGTAATTGTACTGTAAATGCATGAAGCACATTTTACAATTATCTTTACAGGTACGATTATCGAATCTGACAATAGTGTTATTATTTGTATTGCGCTTTATGTAAATAAAAATCAATATAATAATATTATCGTGCACATGTAAAGCGTCTTCAAAAGCAAAATATATTAACTGAAATAAGATAAGGTGTAACCCCACCATTGATTTTTGTTCTTTATTATACATTAAATAATAAAAGTTTGAAGGCTTGTCATACATAGAGAGACCCAAATGAAAGAAGTGAATCTTGCATTTTACTGTTTATCAACCTCTGCACTATCAAAATATGATGAGAAAAGTAGGAGTCATGTGTCGTATAAGAGATTTTTTTTCTGTTCAGTGTGTACACTGTTGACAAAATGAAAGTATATTTCCAAAATCATGTATTCATACCCCAATTTCCAAGCATTAATTTATTTTTCTTACTTCACGATTCAAACATAACAATGCTGTCAAAATGTTCAAAATACATTAATAATGCCATTCAAATAAAAAACTGAGCATTAAAACAAGGAAAATGCATTTTAAAGAAGAAAATACGAAGATTATTTATAACCGCCATTATGCGACTACTCACGGAAGCACTTCCTTTTTCCAATGGTGGCACTATGCCATAAGACTGTGATTGTATGGAAAGGATATTTGAGGGAAAAGTGTGATGAATTTGTGTGTGATTTTATGGTTGTTTTTTTTTTTTAAAAAATATGATGCGTGTTTGAATGTAGATTATATGCTTGCATCCATGAGGTACCAAGAATCATGGAAGTAATTAACTGTTTCTCACATGTATATGCATATGGGCAGAATATAACATAACTTGTATGCTACTTTTATGCATTATATTTGTCTACTTTTCCTATTTCTATACAAAGTTGGCTTCTCAAGTCTGAAATTTATAAAATTATGAAACCCAAAATTACAATAAAAACTATTGAAATTTCCATCGAATATACCTTAGGCTTACATGACAGACATGAACATTTTTTTTCAAACGTATAAAAAATAAAACATAGAATGGAACATGAGCATGCGATGGTAAAATTAATATTCAACATTTTCAATTCTATGTTTACAGTCCTTGGTGTCTCGAGTGTTGATGATAAGGGTAGCATGCAGCAAAATTAGAATTCCCCACTTAAACAGTATGACAAATAAAAAATCATCTATGAAGGTACAGTGTCAAAATCAAAGAAGAGATACCTTTAATTTTCTGAAAAGCAAGAATGGATCAGTATATTTTTTACATAATACACATTTTTTGTAAAATACTAATAAAAATCTAGGTTAGACTTTTTTCTGATCTCCCAGCAAGCACTTACTGATGTAACTGATGTAGTAGCATTTTCAGGCTATAAACTGACCATTCTTTGATTATTTTAAGATAAGATTTTTCGTAAAATTAGTAAAGACAATTCATGAAAGAGTACAATTACAAAATACTAAAAATTATCAATTTTCATATAAATTAAATGGCATTAGAAATGACACACTTCAATAATATATTGACGACAATTATTTTTTGAAACACTTCTTTTCGAAGTAAATGGACAGACAATTTTCCTTAAACAAAATGAATATTCACTACTAAAAGTATCGAACAACTTGAAAAGGAACGCTTCATTAAACACGAATTTCTGGAAATTTAAAGATATGCACTATCAAAATCATAAAATACGTGAAAGAAAATGGAAGTATTTAATATAAGATCACAAGCAAAATGGAAAAAAATGGAAGGGTTTAAAAATGGCGAAATAGATTGAAAAAGGAGAACACATTGTTTTTGCAATTTGGCAAAATAAAGTAATGCTAAATCTCATGTCTAAAAACAATGTTATTATTGATACACAAGAAGGAATATTGAAATTTTATAAAAGAAACTTCATAACACGATACTGAAACAGTTAATTTGTTTGGAATTCCTCAAATTTTAATATTTCTAAGTTAAATGAAAATAAAAAAAAAAACACAAATAAACAATGAAAGATCTAATATAATATGAAATTTTATACACAATAATTGTGCTTTATAGGACATGTTTTTGGTAATATCTATAAATGGTTACTAAATGATGCAATAGTAAGTATTGCGAATTGATTACATATCTTGAGAGGCATTACTAATGATGATCAAACAAGTTTCACCCCAAACAAATATATAGGGAAAAATATAAGACTTTTATATGATTTAATGTTTTATGCTGAAACAAAAATAGTATCGCGACTCTCATTTTCATTGACTTTGAAAAAGCCTTCGAATCAGTTGCATTGAGTTTTATTCATCAATTCATTCAACTTCTGTCCAGATTTCAAAATAAATAGATTTATTTTATACAAATACAGAATTTTACTGTATTGTGAATAGACATCTTTCAGAATGTTTTTCCTTCAAAGCGGATGTTGCCAAGGTGGCAAAATATCCCCATATATCTTTATTTTTGGGGCTGAATTATTACTTGTTGCCCTTGTCAGGAACAGTCCAGGTATAAAGGGAATATATGTTTTATCTCCGTTAAATGATGATACAATTTTAATATTAGATGGTTCCGATAAATCACTAAGAAACGCATTAAAAGTGTTAAAATCCTATGCAAGAATCTCTGGCCTTAATATTTAATATTATCATATCTTAAACAAAAACCATATGGATAGGAGCAAAACGAGACTGTCAAACTAAATTATGCAGTGATATACAACTAATCTCGTATAATAAATTTACTGCATTAGAAATAACGAAGTTAACTTGATATTTTTTATTTTTTATGGAAAGGAAAACCAGATAGAATAAAAAGCACACTGATTTATAAAGACATTTCAAGAGAGGGACTTAATAAGTCTTGATTCGTTTATTGCAGTTCTAAAACTCTAAACAATATGGTTTTGTAACACACATTGAATAATACTCTGGACACATATCTGCTTAAAGGACTTATCTAGGTACTTTGTGTTTTTCACACTCTATCTCTAAACAAAAATTCCCTGGCCATTATTTCATTTGTCAATATCAGAAATTTAGAATAAAAAAGGATGTAGATACATTATACCATGGGATTAAATGCAATTCTGAAGCTCGATTAGCATCCGAAAATGAACAAATATTTGAATTTGAATGGAGAGTCAGTCATAACTAAGATATTTAATATCCCCTTTAAATGTAATAATGACACGAATTTGCATCCTCGTCCATGTTTTCACAATCATTAATATTTTGGCAAAGTTTAGTCACAATGCAATGAAAATGACGCGCAAACATTTGCCTATTCAATAAATCAAGGTCCATGTTTTCAAGAGCAATTATGGTCTGTATCATGCTGAGCACGTTTGATTACAATACGATTAAAACTAAAAGTACTGAAGTGTTTACAAAGCAAAATATGAACATCCTTCAAATGTTCAAGTGATACTCTGTCATTTTCATTCAATAGACTCTATTTAATAACCAATCTTAACTTTTACACATATTAACATTTGAATGCTGCTATAACTAAACATGTACAACAATAATCAGAATTGTTCAACAATTCAAGGGTCATAACTCTTTCATGGCTATAAACATCATGGGTAGAATTGAATTGAAACTAAAGGTACTACATTGTTCACAAGAAAATATAACGGACGGACGACAAATGGACGGATGAAATGACGACGAACTATTTATCATAATATAAATAAAGCGGTGGTTACCTTTAAAACAACATCAACTCTGTATTGACCGGTCCTCCACTAATATAATCAAGAAGTATATACTACATCAAAGTAAGGCTTTTCATTCCAAAGGTAATTAAAGTTCTATATAGCACTACAAAATACTAAATTATTACACATTCAGTTGTAAAACTTATAAAATACTTAAAGACAACACAGTGATATATAGCGCAACACAATACAATAAAATACAATACAATGGAATTCACTTAAAATATGTATTCAAATACTATACACTCAATAACTATACAATATATTTAAATACAATGTAAATATTATAAATATACAATAAGTTCAATTAAAATACATTATAATAGAATTATAACACATACATACAACACATATAATACAATAAATATACAAACTATTCAATCGATTACACTTTAACAAGCACATATACAATGTACTACAATCAATTACAATACACTTAACTACAATGCACTCAAATACGATACATTCGACACAAAGCATCTGGGTACAATAACAATACATGAAATTACTATACAGTTCATCCAAATGCAAACCGTTTCAATACTGTATAATTATACTTAAGTACAATACTTAAAAGATGGAAATCAAATACAAATATAAATTTAATAAATAAACTATAACAGTTCAGTATAAATGTCATATACAGTACATTAACTTATAATACATTAAAATTCAATGCACTTAAAATTCATAGTGAACTGTAGAATGCAAAACTATTGTTCAATATTGTTCAAAGGAAAACATTTTTTCAAATTTGTGTTTTCCCCAATAATTTAAGGGCAATAACTGTATTACTCCTGTTTTTTAGTTTCGTATGATAATGTCATGAGAGTTTTTATATATTATACTTCTCCGTAGCCGAGTTGTCTAAGGCGCCGTCTCAAGATCACTTACCTCTCACCGCTAAGGTAGTAGGTTCAAGTCCCGCTCGCTCCAAAGACTTTATGTGAGAAAGTTTCCAGTTACTTGCGGAAGGATGGCGGTTCTACTCAGTCTGAGGTCTTCCTCCACTGGACATGCCATATATAACCTGAAATGTGTTGAAAATGGCGTTAAACCCCATTAAATATATATTATACTTATAAATATTTAGACCATTTTGATCATGATCCGATGAAAATTAAAGGTGCTCGTGTTAACAATACAAAAATATGCACTTTTCAATTAATCATTTCTGTCTATTCTAGTTAACTATATTCCCAGAATACGATATCGTCCAACCTAGCATGGTTGATAATATTCTGACCGAGTTTGTCTGCACTATGTACAAAACAAACTATTGTTGCTACAATAGAAATATTTTCTGATCATCGATACCGTAGTAAGTCATCCATTCTAAAAGATGCACTACAAAGTACTGGGGAAACGTTTGAATTTGCAGGTGGATGAGACTATTATTGCTTTCAAATAAAATAAAAATTTTGCAGAAATTACATCATGCCAATGCCGACACTCCCTTGTTTTGATGATTTTCTCTTCTTCTCATTAACTTGTTAAATTTGCAAACATACCCCATTTTATGTTCTTAATAAGTCTCATACATTTGGTATGTTTTCAAGTTATTTTAACGTATATTTATCGTGCGTTCTTCTGTGTATATTAATATTAAACTCACAATAAATGTCATCCTCAGCAATCATGCTGAAGCGAAAAAACGCTCTTTTCTGTTACTATTGATATTTCCCGATAACCCAGCAATATGTACAACTGAATAATAACAACTTAATGGGATTAACTCTGCTGTTCATGTCTTTTTAAAACAAATTTAAAATGAACAGTACTCTTGATCCTGTTCTATCTTAACACTGCTATCCTTTTCCATCAAGCTAGTCAGCAGCAAAATAGTTTGCTACTTTAAAAATTGATGAAAATATATATGTACCTAACTTTTCATCAATTTAAGATTACATCATATTTAAAATACAATATCACAGTGAATATACTTATATTGTAACTTATGTTTTCGACCGAGACTGAAATAGCGATGTCGACATTTGTTGATGTGCCAAACATAATAGAAAATTCGCACTTAATTATCTTTATTTTATTATTATATAATTTCACAGTTGAAAAACATGAAATGGTATATTATCATCAATCAAAAAACAAGATACCCAAGATGTATAATGTCGAGCCCGCCAGCATAGATATGAGATCGAACGTTGTCTCATTATGTAACAAAATAAGCTAATTCATGTGGCCTGAATTCTCTGTGTCAGCTAGTACCAACGAATGAACATTGTATAAACATATAACGATCATGTAGCGTAGGTTTAACTTATCGCTAGATATATAGGGATTATACATTTAAAGATTTTTTTTTTCATATTCATTTTTGGGTAAAAGAATCAGTCATTTTGACATTATATCATAAAAATCCGTTACGTAATGAGCATTTTAGAAAATGTGCGTGGGTTTAATATTGTAAAACGAATCATATCTTACATTAAGCCTTTTTTGTACAGTTATAGACTACGATATCGCATGACAAGTAAATTTCGTGAGTTTCTTAAGATACACCTGTGGTTTGTGGTAATTTCGTATATATAGACGGATGAAAACCTAAATCAGTTTGCAAGTGTACTACTTTATAACTTGACCACGACATACGGTATATAAGTGAGTACTTATTATAATATGTTTTCTATAGTTAAGTTATTTAAATGTCCGATAGCTATATCTCGACATAAGGAAATCTAAGATAATTGTTGTATAAATTTGCTGATATATATTCAGACTAGAATGTGGTGAATTTAATTTCTTATCCGAAGTATTGAGAGTTGTTTATAAGGATATAGGCCGGGGAATCTGTGAATGTATTTTGAGGTGTTTATATTGTGTTTATAATGAAGTATTGAAAATCGGCATTTTGAAGTGTAACATATGTAATTAAATTGTGTAAAATTTATTCTGTGTTTTTGCAAAGCAAAGGGATACAGAATTTGTCTTGTCAGTGTTTATATTTTATAATGCGAAAATATGGAGAGATGTATATGCTACCACGATATTTAAAATACGATGATAAAAAATGAATTTACTAATAAAACTATAATAAATTGTGATAGATGGTAAGAAATGATTGAATGTACTATTATGATACATTAATGAACTACCATGAAATAGAGAGATGGTAATTAGCGTCTCACTACACAGTTACGCCCCATTTTCCCCATGGTCACATGATTCTTACGCTTAAAACTCAAGGCCTATGTAATTTGGTTTTGAAATATTAGCTGTGATTTCTTGCTGCAGATGAGTAGAGCAAAAGTTGGTACAACATATACTGCAATGGTGTTAAAAAGGTTACTTTTATAGGATTTCAACATATGCATTTATTTGAGGACTTCTTTATTCAAAAAATCTCAGGGTGTCACTGCACCCTCTTTAAAAAAAAAAAACAAGCTGGTCAACCTACCAGTTACTGTGCATTTTTGTGGGGGAATACATTGCAGCGACGTAAAAAAAAATACTAAAACAAAATTCTATGTGTAATTTTTATTTTACCATGGAAATCCTATACCTTTTATTATATAGAACCAAGAACATAATTGAATTGTGTAGTGAGACATAAAGCTTATTAAAGTGAACATTGCTAACTTAATTACAGATAAGAACATTATTACACTGGTATTTTTTCATGTTGAGTAAATCTTGTTGATTTGTATATATACTGTATAATCATTGTATATTCATAGTTTTATTTATATATATATTCTTTCTTAGGTAGTTGTCGGACCTTGGTCATTTTACTACATATTATGGTGAACATTTGTAGCACATTATTTTAATATATGTCAAGTGATTTACACGATATGAAGCGGACATCGAGTTCTGTATGTATTTCTGACCTTAAAGTGTGATTTTGTCCTTTAGGTCTACTCGACACATCATCTGATTAACATTAATTATGTGCCATGATATTTTAAATTAAGTGGTTTACAAAATATGAAGCGGACACTACATTTTGTGCCTATTTCTGACCTTTAACCTCTCAATTTGAATATGAACTTGACCTTTAAGATATGGACCTGAATCTTACAAGCGACATTTCGTCTCATTACAGTGAACGTGTGTGCGATGTTATTCAAAATCCCTTTACGTATAAGAAAGTAATTGCCGGGAAATGATGTGATGCACGAATTCACATACATGATCCGATTACTATATGATTGTGTATTAAGTATCTCCGCCAATGTTCGTCTGCAGTGTGCTTTATTCAGGTGACAAGCTAGTTTATTTTTAGAATAACGAACAGTATGAACTGTGCGGAACAATGCCTTTGAATCAGGGATCTATAAACAGCAGTAGTAAAGTTATGGCTTAAGAAAAAAAAATGCAACATTATTGAGTGTTCTCTTTTTGAAAAAATAAACATTAATGTCTACGATAAATTTTTTATTACTCTTATACTATTTGGGTAAATACATCAAGTGAAAATATAAATAAAGTAATTAAACTGCAGAAAGGAGCATGCAAATAATTTTAGAAAATGAATATGAAAGTCTAAATTTTCAGTCGAAAGATTTAATTCTCTGTCTATCGATAAGTCTGCGAAAAGCAAAAACTCTGGTATAAAATAGCAATGCTGCAGCTCCGCCACATTTGTGTGAACATTTCAAATGCGTAGAGGAAATTATTAATACACCCATCGTGTTGCGTTCAAACTCAAACAAAATGGCGAAGAATAACCTAGAATGAAAACGTTTAAAGGTATCATATTTGGATAGATTTATACGGAATAATATTCCATTTCTTATAAGAAATGTGAGTTATTAAATGTTTTGAAAGAAATTGCTTAGCTTGGATAGAAAGAAATAAGAATATATTTATTTATTTTTCTTTTTTGCTTTAATTTTACTATTGATGTTTTTCTTATTTTCCCTTATATTCAAGTTTGCATGTATACGCTCGCGTGTGGATGCGAGTTAGTATCATATGCAAGTTGAATGAAGTTTGATAGTATTGAACGTACGATATATATAGATATGAAGTTAAGCTACTTCTCGACAATGTGTATGCACTTGTTTGTTTATATGAGGACATCAAGGACGATTGGTTTTACCGTTTATTTACCTTCTTTAAATAAAGTAATTACTTACCAACTTATTTACTTACTTAGTTACGTACTTACTTGCTAATTGATATAATATCGAACTGTCCCAATACGTACGTTTTTGATGTTTTGTTTGCCGCAACGCAATTCTTGGCGGCAAAGGAGGTGGTGTTTCCTCTCTGTCATATCCATCTGGAAGTTGTATAAAAGTGATATATCAAACGATAGACAGTCAACAATTGTTCTTGTAGCAACGCATGTTTCGCTATCCGGTACCAGTATTACTGTAGAAGTTTATTTAAAAAATACATGTAAAGACAATAGTAATACACAGACTGATCAAGACATTTTGTTATATTCACAAATTCAAGAAAATGTATCCAAAACAAAGTTTAGTCAAATATTAAAGTATAAAGTTAATAATTATTAGTGAAAATAAAAACAATTGAACAAGAAAGTTTAAAAACGCTACCATGACCTTTTCAACCGTCCGACTGACAAACAAAGACATTTTATAAATTATAATGATAAGAAAGAAAATGTTAAGCATATTTCTCAATAGAAACTGTAGCGGTGGCTCATTTTACTGTCATATGATAAGTGTGAAGTGAAGAATAATATGTACAATATAAATCTCACCACCAATTAAATTTGTACTATTCTATATATAGATAAATACATTTCTGGAATATTAAACACATTGCCAATGATTTTAAATGTATATTGTTCACATAGATAGTCCTAACTGGTTAGTTAGTCTTGTTGGCTACGTCATATTTCTTGGAATTATTACATGTGTTCAGAGTGTGTGACGGTTATGACTTTACATGGATATGATAAATCTTAAAATTTGATGTGTGTTATGAAATTCGATGAATTAAATCTTGCTCTAAGCATATGGACTTTAATCTGGCATCAACCTAAAACCGTTTTCGAAAAAATATCACTTCGAAAAGAGGTGCAAAACTTTTGGAACTTAGTATATAATGTGTGCCAAATTTAGAATATGAATCAAATTTCTTTCCTGACAATATGTATGTACTTGTGTGCTTATATAAAGGATTATGTTCTTACTTGCTTGTTGATTGATACAATAATCGAACTATCCCATTACGTACTTTTCTTATCTTTTGTATGATGTAGCCTGGCGATAAAACAGATGCTGTTTTCTTATTGTCATGTATAACTGGAACATCAAGGCACTGTGGGTTACCGAAACTCAAAGCATCCCCAGAAGAGAACTGAGATTTGATCCTTTCATTTTCAATCAAATCTAAAACAACGTAAATTGAGTTGTTAATACTAGACAATTTTTATTTAAAAATTGCAATATTACATTATAATGTTTATATCGGTTCATTGTAAAAGAAAAATATATGTAACATTGTGCAATAATTACAAAATAAAGTACAGTTTTATT
This sequence comes from Panopea generosa, assembly GCA_029582155.1. NCBI lineage: Eukaryota > Metazoa > Mollusca > Bivalvia > Adapedonta > Hiatellidae > Panopea > Panopea generosa. The sequence goes on along the minus strand of CM055899.1, from coordinate 24,932,051 downwards.
TGTATTGGTTAGTCGAAGGCCAGCTTGCACATTTAGATATATACATGCATACAGGTTTATATAAGTTTAAAAAAAACTGAATCAGTGATCTTTTTTTTTGTAGATCTATATAGATTATATATGTATTTGAAACAACGAGAGTTATTTGATCCGCGTATCTCATCACAAGATTTCGAACGAAAAACACTTAGCATACTAATAATATATTCTAGTGTTCAATTGCAGAATAGTATGTTCTAAAAGTTTAATTCTAAATATTTTAGTAAGTATATAAAGATATGTAGTTGATAATTTCAAATATTACAAAATAATTCTATTTAATAACAAAAAGAAAAGATTTTAGTAGTTATTCCTTTTTACATTGGAGCAATGGCATTGGTGGGGATAGACTTTACTTGTGTACGTACATTCCTTGTAAAATATGTGTACATAAATACATGCACCTACATAAGAATACACACTCATATGAATACACAGTCATGTAAACACAAATATATCTTACAAACACATAGATAATTAATATAATGGATAACTCTCATTTCGAACAGTAACATTAAAATAATTAAATACACATATACTGTAGTTGAAATCTGTGTAGAAATTTCACTCCAGAACTGAAATTAACTTTAGCAAAGTTATATTATGTATTGTATAACAATGTTATATATATATATATATATATATATATATATATATATATATATATATATATATATATATATGAAGATTTTTTGCTATATACAGTATTTTATTAAGATCTGGGTCAAATTTATGATTTCCAAAATTAATATCAATGTCTTTCCAATTTCCAATTTGTTTTAATTTATTGTGACTTAGTATTTATAAATACTCTTAAAGCAGTTAAAAATGCTTAGTTATCACAGTGTCTATAAAATTTGTTAATCGTCTCCGTAGCATTATTGCACAAACACGTTAATTTTAACTTGGAACCATAATACACTTTTAAAACAGCGTGTTGCAGAGATGCTTCAGTCCCATCAAAGATAAAGGAAGTGACATCAGCATATTATTTTTTTTTCTCTTATTTGCATTATTTTTGTATTTGGATTACCTCGAAGCAGAACAGCAATAATCTCCGCGCATGATATAAAAATGAAAGGTGATAAAGGGTCTCCTTGTCTACACCCCCTTTTCAAGAAGAATCATTCTGACATTTCTGGCGAAACAACATTTTACCATTTTAATATAATATAAAAATGAAGATAATATGCAAATTAATGATATGATGCCATATATTAAAAATTATCTAATTAAAATAGTATTATATAACATAATTTCAAATATTTTGAATATATCCAAATACTTTGAGGCGATAAAGTCATACCAGCCACCATTTTGCGACATTTTAGGACAGAAACATTGATATTCTATGCAGACTACCTACATCAGTAGTGCTTACGTTGTGTACACAGTTAATGGAGCTGCCGCCATTGATTACTTATCATCTACAGGATAGTTGGAAATCAACATTTTTGAGATATTGAATTATCACTCGTATGTATATTAATTAATGATTTTATATTGTCGTATGATAAGGCCTAGTGTGAATTGCAGAATGTTATGTACTCTACGTCACGACTTTTAGAATTATTACATGCCAGAGAATCCAGGATGTTGATGGAGGGGTGAAGTGGTGTACAATTCTCAATCACTATGACCAAAATATAGATTAAGATAATTATATAATGTTATCTACGTGATATATTTTAAACTAAGCCACACGAAGGATTTAGATAAAGGAAAGTGGGACAAATTACAGGACATCCCGATAATACAGACACATAAACGGATACAAAAACACACATTCGGCTTACGCAATTGCCAACTAAATGTCTAACAGTCTGACAAGCCTGACAAGGATAGCTTCCGTGAAGTAGGGGTGACACTATAATAAACAAACATTTTGCTTTACATATATGGTGAACATTATTAATTCATTAAACTGTTTTGTAAATATTTATTCAATCATATAAAACAACAACAACAACAACAACAACAACAACAACAACAACAACAACAACAACAACAACAACAACAACAACAACAACAACAACAACAACAGCAGCAAGACAACAATAAACATCGTGAAAGGCCTTGTAAATTGTTACGTTACATGTCTGAAGTTGTTTTGTGAGAGTACCGAGTGAAAACATTGAAAGATAAGCATATACTTGTGGTAAATTTTCATATATATAACATTTTTAATTAACTAAAAAAACATTATTATTATTTCCACCCGTTAAAGTAATTTTCCTTGTATTTTTTTATATTCCTCTTTTCACCTACACCCACCCACCCCCTACATACACTTTATGGTAGTCACTTTGTATAAACATACACATATTTATATTTTATCTTTTTAAAATTAAACAAATTTTCCATAAAATACAAATCAGTGTTCTTCTGCTTCTTCTCAAGTAAAAAAAATATATCGTGAACTTTACTGAATGTATATGTCTCTTTAAATTTCATTTCCTTCCTTCAAAAGTATAAGTTAAACAAAACTATACTTGTCCTTCTTTTGATAATTTAGAAACTCCTACATGACGATTGCGTTTGCCAACTCTGGCTGAAACGTTCTTATGATAAAATTCACAATTGTATGCCTTTGTGGTCACTACTGGTTCCTTATGGGTATTGAAACACATTTAAGGACTATATTCATGCTGAACTTGAGTTAAATGTGGGTGGGATACGTGCATGTGAAATCTAATTTTTGAGGGAATACTAGAAGCTAATATTATAGAGTTTGGAAATATAAAAAGTACTAATTTAAAAATAATAAGATCAAAATTACTGTTTTAGTGCAATTTTGTCAGTCATTTTAAATAAAGAGGGCATCAATTAAATTTTACTGGCATAATTACCTCTATTATCTTTGTAGATGCTATATTTGCTAAATACAATATGGAGTTTAATTTTAGGCCAGTTTAGGACAAGGTGTAAAAGGATGGAATTAATCAAAGTTATGCTTTAAATTATTAGAACTTTTCCAATTATACTTTACGAAGAAAATAAATATGTATGTGACATAAAATAATAGATTACATTATAGATGAAGTCATGTGACCAAAATTTAGTCACATTATCTAATTAACACCCGTTGTATTAAGGATTAGAAACCCTGTTCGAAAAAAGAAGATAACTTTAACACAAAGGTGACTCTACGTATTAACATAAGCCAAACTGTTCAATAATTAGTCAATGTGAGAAACCAATCTGTAGCGGAGTGATAGCAATTTAAATCGGTTTAATTATCAATAAGATGTCCAAAGAATCTAACATTCATATCAATTAAAACATTATTATTTTTACAATCGAAATATTTGAATAAATTTATCAGAAATGATATAATAACGAATTTGCTGTTATTTTGAATCTAAACATGATATATTAGATGCGCTACTTTTTATTATTGCAAATCAACAGGAAATAATATGCATAATTCCTAAGTTCATAATGGTAACCATGCAAACATATTTAGCAAATATAGCATGGTTACATATGCAGCAAGCCTTAAAATTTTGATAATATCTTTGTTTTCTTAGAAAAAGGTGATTCATTGTCATAAAAGATTACAGATTTTTCATTTCATTAATTTACACAAACAAATAGTTCTTCGTCAAGTATGATTGCCATTTTTAAATGTGGTTTAACGCCATTTTAACATATTTCGTTTATATATGGCATATCCAGTTTTACTTGTGGTGGAAGACCTAAGACTAAGTAGAACCACTGTTCTTCTGCAAGTTACTGGCAAACTTTCTCACATAAAGATTTTGGAACGAGCGGGACTCGAACCTACGACCTTTACGTGAGAGGCCAGCGATCTTAAGACGTCGTCTAAGACTACCCGGCAACGAAGTTCAGAACACGACCTCTCACCACACATACATATTTGCATGGATGTTCTTGGAAAAAGCTGTAAATACAAGGACTTATATATAACAGAGAAGAACAAGAAACTTACATGCCCTCAACTAAAATTATATTCCGCGACATTTTGATTGAATAATACATGGATAAATCCTTGACAAAGACCACACACTACTGTTATGCAACCAAATAATCTTTGTTTATATGTATAGATGTATGTATACAATTAGTGGTACAGGTCTATAAATCAATTACAAATAAACATCAGCTGTGTAATTTCCCTTGTAGATTTCACACTTCGCATACGAAATTTTCTTGTCAAAGATAACTTCACAGGTTGCTCCAGAACATCTATCTTTTCTTTAAATCAGCACCGGGAACAGTACCTGTAATACATAAATCGTACATAAACTATATATTAAAACAGACATTCATACTTTGTCTCATTTTCTTTCACAAAATTGTTTGTTTTAATTTTAAAGAGATCATGTATATCAATATTTAAAAACTTAAAAAGCAGCATTTTTTTTATTTCATCACTATATTATGCATATGTATATATCATTGCTGATTGTGTATTGCGATATCAATATATATTCAAACATGACCAATATAATTTATTAGTCAAAAGTAAATTATTTTATATCAATTGCAAACAAAGCTCAGAGCTAATATGAACTGCTATCGAGTCCGCTTCCTGGGTAGAACCAATACAGTACTGAATGTGTATTTTAGAGACATTTTGTTGAGCTAGGGATTGATCCGCGACCTCTGACATTGGCGGCCAACAGTCTATCCACTACACTTTCGCCCCGCTTTTTAGGCGGGTGTATCCGCCTATTAAAATCACTCCGATTTTACCGAATATGGAAATGTGTGAAAGGTGGAGACATCTAGCGGCCATATTCAATCAGAGTTGCCATTTTCTTCAGACTTGGAACAGTAACAACGGACACAAATCAAGGTTAGAAGAATGCCTATCAAAGTGCTACAAACATATTAAAGAGGGTTGATAAAGCGTGTAATGCGAATGCAAAGTGACTGTACAAGTTTACGTTTGCATGCCACGTATTTTTATAAATTGTTGCATCCATTTAAATAGCGTTTACAAACAAGTTTGACCTAGTTTTGAAGCGTCAGCTGACCTTGCGAAGGGGCAATGTATAAAAATAATATTTGCTATCTTTGTTTTTATGTTTTATGAAAAACATAGAGAGTGTATGTGTAAATTAGTGATTTCGTTCACGCAACTTGGTAATTTCAATACAGAAACGCACATTCCGATTTCATTCTTATCTAATCACAGGGGTTTGTCGAAAATAGTAATCCAGGGATACGTGTTACAATTCACGGAGCTTCAAAAACGTGACACAGCAGAGTCGTCATTTTCTTCAGAACTGGAGCAGTATCATCAGATGCAAATCAATGTAAGAAATAATGCTCTTCAAAGTGCTATAAATATACTTACGAGGGTAAATATAGCGTGTAACGCGGATGCAAAGTGGCAGCACAAGTTTACGTTTGCAACAACTTCTAAGTTAACGTTTGCAACAGCCACTTATATTTATAAATTGTTGCAAACGTAAACAAATTTGACCTAGTTTCGTAGCGTAATAATCTTCGTGTTTTACAAACATGAGATGGTATATTTTTGGCTTGCCAAAGTGCTAGGCTTTATAGATTCAAATTTGCATAAATAAATCATTTTGACACTATTGCGAAGTGGACACATACGTTTGCGTGTGTGTACTTGTATATATTTATTATCCATTGAAATATTGTTTACAAATAAATTTGACCTAGTTTTGTAGCTGTCCTTGCGATGGGGCAATGTATATAAATAATATTTGTTATCTTGTATATATGTTTATAAATAACATAGATTTGATTTGTTTTCTTATATTATGATTTTATATTTTGCTTCTGTAAGATTTTTGAAAAAAAAACCCGGCCATATTGGATTTGCTGCCTGTGATTTTCATAAGCATAATTTTAATTAGTTGATTATTTTAAGAGTAGATCCTCCATTGATACAGGTTTACATGTTTTTTCATTTAAACAAAAGTCTGTATGATGTCAAGCAGTAGCTAACCTTTTACACCATAGATACGCGTTTTCCCGCATCAATTACAGAAGGCCTTTGAAAACAGTGTAGGAAGAGTTAATATTGATCTGATCACTTTCTGCACTGTTGTCCACTCAGTCAGTAAATATTAACATAATTCACCAGTTGCTGATCAGTGGTGAAATGCTGTGAAATCATTAATTTTCATTGGGATTAAATTTCATTGTTTTAAGTTCGAAGGCATACTCGTTGGGAAATAATTTCGTTGAAACTTTATTTTAGAAATTTTCGTTAAAGTGCGAACTTACGGCTGATTTAATTCCGCGAATTTCTGTTACATAACGTTTTAAATTACTGATCTGTACCAGTATCAAGTCGCTGCCTGTACCTATACACGCGACACTAAATACCCTTCGCACCATGGGGTTATCCTGTATAAAGATGTCAATAAGTCGGTGCTTTTGTGTTGCGAGTTTTGATCAAAGGATGTGTCAAAAGAATGTCAAAATGTGTTAATTGGTCGAGACCAGCGCAAAGTCACCCATTAGATATATTGATTACGCTTAGATATGAAAACAATTTCTAAAAATCTGTACCGTATTTAGTCCATGCTTTAAAAATAACCTACTTGTAAGAAAGAAGGAAAAATACGTCTGCTAATATGTGTCGTCTACTATTGAAATTGACATCTTCTTCTAGGAAACACGACTTGTGACATGCATATTTTATGTAATGAATTGACTGTTATAGTAATATAGTAATATAGTTGCCGCATTTTAGCCAGGACACTTTGAAAGCACAAAAAGAAGAAAATATATATTTTTAAATAATTGTAAAATGCGCACACTAAATAGAAAATATTGGATAACAAACAGCTCAGAAAGGTATGTCAACGTTCTAGGTACATATAAATAGTACAGATATAACACAATTTGAATACGATCAATTCGTTGGGATTTGATTTCGTTGTCGAGACCCCACGAAATCAACGAAAATTATTCCCCAACGAAAATTAATAATTTCACAGTAATGCTTTTAATTTGGAAGAGTCAAAGAAAATGCTTATGGAGTAAAGCATTAAGTGATAAACTCTCCATGTGTATAAATTAGCAATAGCACCCATAACATGTTACACCAGTGACCTTTTCCATTCTGTTTCAGGACGAAGCCAAACGTACGGTGATGGTGGGTACCACTGATACAAATATTCGGACGATTACATTATCTGATGATGGAAGACTGTCCAACTGACACTTTGGCGAGATCATAGTTCTCATGACCTTGCAATATGTCAGTTTATCTCCGTTGACCACTGCATCACTTCTGAGTGGCAAAAAGTCATTGAACTTAATACTACGAGAAATTCGAGCATAAAGGTAATTGTTTCTTTTATTTATCTCCCTTCTGATCTATTACAAATTACCTTTATCCCACTTATATCTCCTAGTATGAAATTCTAAGACTAACAAAGACTACAATAGAACAATATTTTTCCGCCCATGATTACAAATCAAATCCTTATAATGATATTGATGTTAATGTTCAAAGCGTTCCATTCAATTACCAGCCAAAAATGGCAATTATAATTAATGTCTACATATTCAAGTTCTAACAATCATTTTCCTGCCAAGGAGGCCTAACAAATGTCTTAGCTATCCAGTCTTACTATCATCAGATTTTAACCAGTACTCGAGCTCATCCATCAGTAATGTATCTTTTCCACATGATATCAACTTACACAATATAGTATATCAATACATCATGGAAATAATGGCCTAAAAGGATTCAAGCTCAACACACTACAAACTGACCCACCAAACCTTGACGGGGAAGTAACTTCCTTTTCCCGCTATTAGCAAGTTTTGAAATCTTGGACTCAAATTTTTAATTCCATGTAAATTAAACCTCGAATCGTAACATTATTTTGCCATTTGCCATATAGAACATAACGTAACTGGCACATACACATACTTTTCTTACCTTTCAGATAATCGAGGCTCTCATTGATGGACAAAACGAAGCTATAACAACTGGAGATGTGACTGAAGAAGTAGCAGTTAGCCGTAAAAATGGAAACTTTCAAAAATTTTCTCCAAATGACAAGGCCTTAAGCTCAGATATTGTGTGTGTAATATCACCTCATGATATTCTCTCGAAAGAGCTAAAGACAGGAACCTGGGGTTAAAGTTGACCCCACCCAGGGGCTTATCAGTTTACATGAGATTATTAAGAAAAAACAATCCTCTTCCCACAAAGTAGATATTTTGCATAGTTTTATCCTTTTTTCAATTTTACTTTAAAAATTTCATTTTTAAACATTTTTTTTATTTGTTAATTTTTGTTTTCTTTTATTGTTTATTTTAGCTCGGAACAATAATTAAAGTTTCAGTTTACATAAGTCGCTACTGAAGTTCAGTTGGTCAATGAAACCTCGTTTATAAACAACACAGTTCATATACCACTGTCATTCTTTTTTTCATTTTTTGTGTTTATCACAAACTCATGTGCCAAACATACATCTAGTCAATGTATCATTCTTACTACAACTTTCATGCCATGTAAAGTCTGTCCTGTATAATCCAGATTCAAAATTCAATACTATGCTTTGTACTAGGCCAACAAATAAGAGAAATTAATAAAATGTATTTCATTTATGGCAAAAATTAGCTTCTTACCTAACTTGGGCTAGAGGCTCAAGTGTGTTGTATGATATCTTTTTACATCTTTAAATTATATACAAGAACCGCAAGGCATATTTCCACCAAATTTGATGTGAAGCATCCTTCCACGAGCTCTTTCAAGTTTTGTTAATTTATAATGCTTTTTCATGCCCATGCCAAAGATGACGTCTCAATATTTTTTTCAATATTTTATAATAATCTCCTCAGAAATTACAAGGCCTGCGGCTTCTTACCTATTATGCATGCAACATTGCCTAATAGCCTATTTTCGATTTTATTCATCCAGGTCACTGCTCCTTCAACTTTCAGTTACTTAATCTGTTGAAAAGCCTATCCTTAGACATTGCTTAGTTTTGTAAGGCATCTGTTCAGCACGGTGCGAGATAACCACTTTTTGTGCTGTATTTTTCAGATCCAGACTCGTTCATGTCTGTTTATTTATTTTGATATGTTTACTTTGTTATTTTCTCATCAATCTTGTAAGGCATCTGTTCAGCATGGTGCGAGATAACCTCCCTTTGTGCTGTTATTTTCTGATCCAGACTCGTTCATGTCTGTTAATTTATTTTGATATGTTTATTTTGTTATTTTATCATCAATTTCGTATGGCATCTATTCAGCACGGTGCGATATAACCTCTCTTTGTGCTGTAATTTTCAGATCCAGACTCGTTCATGTCTGTTTATTTATTTTGATATGTTTACTTTGTTATTTTCTCATCAATCTTGTAAGGCATCTGTTCAGCATGGTGCGAGATAACCTCCCTTTGTGCTGTTATTTTCTGATCCAGACTCGTTCATGTCTGTTAATTTATTTTGATATGTTTATTTTGTTAATTTTATCATCAATTTTATAAGGTCTCTGGTCAACACGGTGCAAGATAACCTCTCTTTGTGCTGTAATTTTCAGATCTAGACTCGTTCATGTATGTTTATTTATTTTGATACGTTTATTTTGTTATTTTATCATCAATTGTGTATGGCATCTGTTCAGCACGGTACGAGATAACCTCTATTTGTGCTGCAATTTTCTGATCCAGACTCGTTCATGTGTTATTTATTTTGATATGTTTATTTTGTTAATGTTATCATCAGTTTTGAAAGACATCTAATCAGCAAGATGCGAGATGACCTCTGTTCGTGCTGTAATTCTCAGATCCAGACTCGTTCATAACTGTTTATTTATTTTGATACGTTTATTTTGTTATTTTATCATCAATTTTGTAAGGCATCTGTTCAGCATGGTACGAGATAACCTTTCTTTGTGCTGTAATTTTAAGATCCAGATTCGTTCATGTATGTTTATTTATTTTGATATGTTTGTTTTGTTAATTTTGTCACCATGTCTTGCAAAACAACTGTTCAGCCATTGTTATGTTTTACTTCTGTTCGTTGTTTTTCAACTGCATTTACAATACTCTACTTGACCTTATATTCTTACACACCAAAATTGTATATGTTCTAAACAGGCAAGTTTGGAAACCATGCCAGACCTTTACTTCCATAATCTGATATCGATGGTCCCAATATTTATCCAGACTGTTATGCATTACTAAAACCACAGGCCCTATCTTACTAAAGCTTTTGCATTGCTATATCTAGTAAATAATGGAAAGGTACGACACTTCAGAAAAAAAGATATCTTGTTTAAAGAAACCAGTACTTTTCAAGTGATGCTCCGGACAAGGAAAATTGCAATGGACAGACCGACCGACCGACAGACCGACAGACCGACCACAGGGTGACTCCAATATACCCCCTCAAAACTTCGTTTGTCGAGGGTATAAATATTGAAGAAGCATTAAGTTCCGTCAGTGGACAAAATCATAATAAACCTACTTACTAATGTTTATCTCTTTGAAATCAGTATTAAGCAAGAAATATGCATCTTTCCATGAAATCTAAATTTATGCAGGCTGTACGTTTAGATTATCATTTTCTACTTACACTACAGCTTTACTTCATTGAAATCGGTCATGGATTCAGTTAATGTGGTCTTTCTGAAGTGGCCTACCTTTCCATTATTTACTTTAAATAACTATCAAACCGCTATAGAAAGGTAAGGCCTGTGCCTAAAACAATTATTTTTGTATCATTTTTCCAAATTGCAATTATTGATTTTTGTAATTTATACAATTTTACTGTCATTGCCATATCGCTTGCTATCATCGCATATTGCTGTCATTGCCACATTAATTGATATAATCCATATTGCTGCCATTGCCACATTGGTTTATATCACTCCCATTATGATGTCATTGCCATATTGATTGATATCATTCCCATATTGTTTGCTTTCATTCTTATATTTCTGTCATTGCCATAGTGATTAATTTCATCGCATATAGCTGTCATTGCCATATTGCTTTCTGCCATTCGAAATTGTTTGCTATCATTCCAATACTGCTGTCATTGCCATATTGCTTGCTATCATTTCATATTGCTGCACTGCAATATCAATTGATATCATTCCAATATTGCTGTAATTGCATTATTTGCTTCTTATTATTCTAATACTGCTGTCATTGCCATATTATTTGAAATCATTCCAATATTGCTGTCAAAACTATATTGCTTGCTATCATTTCATTTTGCTGCATTGCCATAACAATTGATATCATTCCAATTCTGCTGTCATTGCCATACTATTTGAAAGTATTCAATTCTTGCTGTTATTTCGTTATTGCTTGCTACCATTTCATATTGCTGTCATTGTAGTATTGCAGCTCAGCATTTCATACAACTGCATTGAAATATCAACTGATATAATTCCAATATTGCTATCATTGTCATATTGTTTGATATCATTCTAATATTGCTGTCATTGCATTATAACTTGTTACCATTGTCATACAGTTTTCTGCCAGTATCAATGCCATATTTATTAATATAATTGCCATATTACTTGGTTTAGATGCCATAATACTGTCATCACCTATTGGTTGATAGCATTGCCATAAAAGTATTAATGTCACAAACGTCACATGCAATCTTTATGTTCTAACCATAGCTGTTGCCATGATTAAATTACAGATTGTAAACTGCTGCATATAACTTGTTCGTTTTTTAAACATATTTGAACCGTTTTATACTTTTAGAAATACTTTATTTGACAATAAAAAAAAGTGAAAAGAAAGTTTACTGTCTTAATTGTTATTGGATGTTGATGTGTACCAAACTACCTCATTTGAGTGATTTTCTTACACACTTGGGCATGCAGTGTAAATAACTAAAACTGTTAGAGGTTTTCTAAAACTTGTATGCATGTCAGTTTAGTGATTATGCTGCTGGGGAGTTTTTATCCTCAAATATTTTTCTGTAACAAAGGAAATATCTGCCAAAACTGCTAAACGGATCGATAAATCCTTGTCACAGTCTCGTGGTTTAATGTAACACCCGCCGCTCAGTACTTTCCTTGACTTTCTTAGTTGGACTAAAGTCTTCAGGTCAGATTTTGCTGTTTTTAACTAAGTTTTACTATTATAGTAACTGAACTTGGGGTGGGGGACTATTTTTGTATTAGACTGTTATAACCCACCAATTCAATTTTGTTTATTCCATTATCTTAATATAAATTAATGTTTACCAAAACCAACTTAATTTCATCTTATTATACTTTCTATTACAGTAATAGATTCAAGAATTATATTATTTTTAAAACATTGAAAATTACAAATTTCTTCTTGAACAATTCACAAATAATTATGGTACTACTTGCTTGGTGCTCAGTATTTAAAGGATAGTTCTAAGTCTGGTCGGCCCGGTGTCAGTATAATGTGACTGTGTGGGGTATCGCACTATGCGCCTGCGGCATGATACTCCGGCTTAGAATTATGTCTTAAGCTGAGACACAATCGTGATAATGACTGAATATTTTTGAAAGTGACGCTAAATAGCAAAAGCAACATTCAAGTATTTGTTTTCATCTAATTATTAATAAACAGTATTACAATTTACAATGATATTACCTTTGCAGAACTGCTCTCTTTCATTTACATCGCTCATGGAACATTCTTCTGCCAACAAACTTAGTAGTCAGTTTTCAACCTGTGTTTTCTGTAAAACAATCATTTTTTTCTTCTGTGTGACTAATTATTGACAGCAGAAGTGTTAACAACTTGATTTAAAAACTTTTAATTGAGCAAATACAAAATTTATTATTTAAGTGCTTAATAAAGTCCTATTACATTTCAAGTTGCATAATTATCTTTTCTCTATTGGTGTCAACTAGATCTGAGACAGATCAGTGTTTTGTTTCCGTCATTTTTATAGTCGTTATTGGGTCAAATTCCCAAAGACAGATAGTATCTTTTTTTCACAATTGAGTGGTAAAATTTCCCAATTGAAAGCTTCAATAATTGACATTATTCCTTGATAAAAAACCCAAAGTATCTCCATTTTGAATTGAGTGTGACATTGATTCATTAATTAAATTGCCAGAGAAGCAAGTGTACACATTTTTATGAGGTTGACAAAAAGATTTAATGCAAAAGATTTCCCAATATAAATGAAAACGCTGCTAAAATTCCGGGTATGGGTTATCTTCCCAAAACGGTGGGGGAAAAACCGTGCATACTAATGACTAAGATGTAAGTTAAAGTGTTCTTCATGGCCAAATGGTCGCTAATTTCGTGATTATGTACCTTTCAGTGCTGAGGTCGCAGGTTTGAGTGACAAAGTCTGCCAGTTACCTTTGGAAGGAATGTTGTTCAACTTAAAATCATTCCAAGTTCTTTCTCCACCAATAAAACTAGACATGCCACATACCGTAGAACCTAAAAAAGGGTTCAAACCCATTTATAACGTTAATAGCAGCGACCCTACAATCGACCACATAATGTCCCAAATGTTGCCGATATAAAATATTAAGATGTATTGTATCTGACAATCTATGATACTGTTAAAGAATCAGCAGAGCTTTTCATCTAATAATAGCATAGATATCGAATAAAGTGCATGTATGATGCATGCTTATATATATCTTCCATCCTGACATGGAGTGCATACCTTAAGATTCAAGCTTAGAAAGCAAACATTTACACATATCAAATATTTTCAATTGAACATTTTATGAAAATCTTTGTCTCTTATTTCTACAATTCAAGGACTTATTGTTAATATTTATAGTTTGTTTACAATATCTCAATCTTTATAAAAATAAACTTACCAAGGCAGGTGAGCTGGGTTTTTTACTTAAGTACTAGGTTAACGAAGAGAAATTTGGGTAATATGTCTTACATTTGGTCATCTCGATGGTCGGTTATCTGAAAAAGTGACATACAATTTTGTTTGACAAGACAGGACCATATTTATAATACTTTGTGTCTATTTTTCTTATTGTATCTCTGTCTTTTCAATACTTTTCATTTTGATTGCACATCACACAACGACTTTTAATGAAACATGTACAGTCTTAGGTTTCCCTTACCCAAATACTCTGGGTTTTCACTAACCAATTTCTCAAGATGTGTCCAAACAAGCTTTCCTCTATAAGAATACCAATAGTTTCAGATTCATTTTTTAAAGGAATTATATCAGGATTTTTCCATAATTTTAAAATTGGCTAAAAAGATTTCCTCTGCAATATATTATATCTATATATACTCAAAGACCACGTATGCTTAAGGATATATATCTATTTAAACATGCCAAAACAATATATTGAAAAGAGTTTTCCTAACTTTGGCTGCGCGCCTAGGTTAGACTAAAATAATTTTCCGCTTAAAATTGCAACATATTTTGTGACGTATTAAAGGAGTCGCGTGGTTTCATTTGATTTCAATTTGATCTGTTATAAAGGTTTGCATAAAAATTTACTGTAATAAGGAGGTAAAAAATAGGAATCATAAAATATTTTGTGATTCCTTTATAATATATCTTACAACATATTTTATGATTCCCTTTTTTTGCCTCCTTATTACAGTAAATAAATACCATAAATATCAATTAAAGTAAAATTTTCTGGCTGTGTCAGTGCTACTGCCGTCATAGCTAATGTTTGTTCTGTTATATCTCATACTAACTATATACAAAACTTTGTATCTTATCATTGGAGTCGGTCATTATGCAGATAAAACATAAAAAAGAGGGGTGTGAATATAAAAACCGAACCGACAACTCGAAGCTATTGCGGATCTACTCTTTACAAACTCGGCCTACGACCCCCCCCCCCCCCCCCCCCCCCATTTTTAATTAAAATTCACTTTATTAAAATTTCACTGAAAAACATGTGTGCCCAATCAGATTTTGTGTTGCGCCCCCAAAGTACGTCACCTCTAAACTGAAATCCTGCTAAGATTTGCAGTTAAACGTTTTATCTATTCAGCTATTTGTGATTTGATTTACATTTAGTAATTTATTGTTATCAACAGTCATATCCCTATTTACGCTTGAACAACGAAAGTATTCATGAGTACCAGGTGAATAATAGATTGATTGATTTAATATTTAGCGTCATTTTTATACCATCGAGAGCTAACATACGATCTGTTAACCTAACCATTGTTTTCCGGAATCCTGGAAGGTTAACTATACTCTAGCACACCTATCTCCACAAGTAACGGATAACTTTCCAACTCTAATCAGCATTGAGAGACAAATGATAATGAGACGCAATGCTGTATATCGATCACCACGAAGAATGTGGCCGGGTGGGGATTCTTACTCACGACCCCTGGATTGATATTCAGATGCGTTACCGACTGAGCTCATCAGGCCCGGCGCCAGGTAAATGATGCACACTTATGAGTTTGTTGCATAGAACGATTGAATTACTGTGGTTTCGTCAACCTACCGGTAAGTCTACCTTAATTTAAAGAGTGAGTCATAAGTGGTATCGTCTACCTTGTTATATATATTATATATAGTGAGAGCTATATCATTATAAGTGTCACACCTGGTAAATAAAAACAATTATATATTAATTAATTTGTAGTTTGTGTAACACACGTGTTGACTTTTCAAAAAGTAAAATCACAACAATCATATATAATGTATCAATCAGCAGTTTGAGTTTGCACGTGACGTGCTAACTTTATCTAAAGGCGAATTTGTTTTAATCGGCAATGTTAATGATACTGATGATATTGGTTAGTATTTGCCTAAAATTGTTTTATTTTTTTATGAAAAAAAAAAAACATTGAATATTAAATAATTTTATTACTTGTTACTTTTCAATGACATACTTAACTACATATATTTATAGTCCCAGATCGTTCAAGACCATAACTGGTTCTCAACTGTCCATACTTGTCAGTCTTCTTGCTGTACATTGGATTATCACACCTGGTTAATTGACATGCCACATAACACTATATTAAATTAAGGTTGACGGAATATTCATCAGAAAATATAGGTAGACGAGCCGGTAGGTTGACGAAACCACTGTCTCCCGAACGATTTACCAGCTATCCGTAAACGCGCAACATACTTTAAACAATTCAAAACAAATAAATGTTGGGCAAACAATGGTTTAACTGCATATTTTACAACATTAAAACGTAATACACCACTTTTAACAACGTGTGCTGGCTTGCACGTGATTTGCATAATATTTCAGCTGAATAAAATGCAAGGCGAAATGTAATTGA
This sequence comes from Panopea generosa, assembly GCA_029582155.1. Classification (NCBI taxonomy): domain Eukaryota; kingdom Metazoa; phylum Mollusca; class Bivalvia; order Adapedonta; family Hiatellidae; genus Panopea; species Panopea generosa. The sequence continues at coordinate 24,915,820 of CM055899.1, read as the reverse complement.
TAGCAACTAAATTGTATTATACGTATTTCGTATAAAAGATCGGCCAACGTAAAGTTGCATAATCAATGATCGACAACTGCTTGTTCTTGTTTTAAAAATAAAACTTACCCTATATTGAAAGAAACTCCACCAATTCATAAATTTCTGAGATGACAGATGTCCTCAAAGTTACTTCTTCTTCAAATAAAGAACGATAACTCTCTTCCGGAAGTAATAAGTAAATCGGTAAAAATAAACTCGATCTCGTGTGAAAAATAAAATGTAATATAGTTATTTTTGTCACAAAATCGAAATCCAAATAATGTAATGTCTTAAAATAAGTTTCAACGCGTTTTTTTGGGTATAAGTCAAACGTCAACAACAACTTGCTGTGTAGTAAAAAACAAATCATTACACGGCTCAGTTTTGGGCTAAATTAAATACAACCGAAAAACCCGCAATGAGACCGAAATATTTAAGATTGATTTTGGACAATCATATAAAGAGATATTTTGAAAATCACTGTGTCGCATTTTAAAAATGGCGGCGTCATTTTCGACCATGCATAAAAACAGCGTGTTCCTGCGACTTACAACGACGGAAAAGATAACGCTTGTTGCATATGCACGCTGTTTGACCTTGTTGTTGGGGCCTTTGTTTTGGCTATTGTAAACGACTATACCAAAAATTAGGGCTTAAGCCTTTGAATTCATCCATATACGTATTGATGCACAACTGGCATGAGCCTTCCACTAACAATTGGCATTTTACAACTTATCTTTTAATATAACATCAATATTTCACTAAAAACACAGCTTATTTGAGCAGCTGTCAAAATAAAAAAATAAGAAAATAATGAGAAAATGAGAATGATCTGTTACCTATGTATAGATCAAAGCCCCGTTGTGGAGCCCGGGCTGACACCAACACCTTCATTTACTTGGATGATTTAAGACAATATGAGCACATTTGGCTGACAGGTTCCTGAGAAAATATTTTGAAAATTCACAACGTAAGCCCTTTTTTGGCTCCATGCTGTCACGTTATGGATTTTTAATTAAAGCATGAACTCTCAACCAAACCTACTCGAGACGTCAAAATTCAAATCGATGAGAATTATCATTTTTAATAGTATTTCTTTATCAAATTCACTAAATTAATCCTGACTCCTATATTTGAACATATTGAAAACCCATACTTATATGAGATACTCATGGCCAAATATGAGCTAATTAATCCCCTTTAAAGAACCAATCATCAACCGTCACGACTACACGCATATCTCATATCACGATTTGAATAAAATCATAGCAAAAATGAATGATTACTTGGGGATAAGCATTAGTACATGTTACGACTATAAACATCTACTTTATGCAGACGACAGTGCAATACTTTTTCCTACAAGATATTTGAAATAATTAGCCAGAAGCCTTGGACTTAATAACTGTAATAAAAGGCCGATTGATAACAAGTTATCCCTACATTTATTTTAGGGAAAGTTAAGGGTTTCCTTAATGGTGGAAAAAGGAACGTATCATAAGCTAACAATTTTTCTTTGGGTTGCAATGACTACACTATAAAGTCACAAAGCTCTGTTTAACATTTAGGTAACATGTCCGTCAGGTAGTTCCTGTGCTTAAGATATAATAGGAAAAGTTCACTTCAGATTGAATTCGGCTACGAATATAATAATGTAATTGAGTTTAATATTAGGAAAAGGCTTTGTAATTCCCTCATTCAAAATCAGTTTGACTGTGCTTTTTCAGCTGTTTTAACGATACCACTTATGAAGCACTCAAACCTGGGTTGCAAGTAGATCTAACTCTTACCAAGAAAATATAATCAGATTTATTTTGCGAGTGCAACATCATTTAAATATAGCGACTTTCAAAAACTTGGCATATTGAAATTGCAAGAACAGGATCAAACAGTTTGAAATAAATCATGTGCATTCAATTTAGTATGACAATTGTTCATCATATTAATTACTAAATTATAAGATTGTTAATTGTATTATATTTGGCAAAGAAGATTTATTTTGACTTGATTTAAGTGCCTGTAGATGTGCGACATTTTAAACATAGCAACGAAAATTTATTTATAAAAAATACAAATTCGAATTGATAATACGTACCTTCGTTCATTTCTCTCACCGTAACTTTTTCATAATGTCTAGAATCAATTATTTCGGGCACATATGTTTCGTGTTGTACTTCTACTACACATATACTGGCAATTGCCTCATACAATTTCTCGCTCTGCTCTTGAGGTATACTTTGGTCATCCTGGTCGGCTGTATTTAAAATATTCCGTCTCATTGATTGAATTGTGTATATAGAATCGACAACCTTTTGTGGAAAGGTTTTACATATATTAAGTGCGAGTAAACACGATAAATTCCTGTCCCATTCAGTTGTATTACTTTTGCCACCACTTTGAGGGAAAAGTTTATGATACTGAGTAGACGTTATCTGATTTGATTCTTTTAATCTGTCAATTTCACATTTTCTGCATTTGAGGAAATCGTCTATGTCTTCATGACCAAACAAATACATCTCTCTTCTTATAAACGATTGCAAAGCGTCAACGTAATTTTTTCTGTCTTGATTATGCATGAGTACGGTTGAACATATATGAATGTCCCATTTCTTCATATCTGGGGGTTTATAACCACTAAGAAATTTATTTTGTCCATCATCATTGACGTATTGAGCAAATTTTCTGGCTCCAGTGACTTTTTGTTGTGTCGTAAAATAATCTATATCAATGGTTCCATCTAAATCCATTAAAATACAAACTAACTTTCCCTCCAGCGTTCCAAAACTTAGTAGCATTGTGCATAGTAGTTGCATGTCCCACTCAAGAATATTTGTGTTTCCATTTTTTGGAAAAAGCATTAAGTAAGAAATCACATTTAGTACTTTCTTGTTTTTGAGCATCTCTATTTGTTTTACAAAGCGTTTGAGAAATATGTCGATATTTCCTTTAGCTGTTGAATTTTTAACCAACTCTAGAAATAACGATTTTAGAACAAGTTGAACAGCTTGGGTACACAGAGGTTGTATATCTGTATTCATTATTGTGTTTTCTGCAGCTTTTTGTTAATGACTGTCACATACATGTATATTTTTTATGTAGAATGTCAAGTTGCCCACTGTTGTTCATCTTGAGACTCAGCAGTTCAATACGTAGTTTTCCTACAACAAAAACATGTTACAATTATGCTAACTATTGTTATTTTACATGTAGATACACACTGGACATAGACTTGTTTATACAAGTTATATTTACTAAAAAAATTGCTTTATTGTTGTTAATGGTTTGTATATTAACATCATCTTTAACTTCACACTTGTTTTGTTTTATTATCTCTGTTCCATATTGACACCTATCACTAAATATTGGACACGATGTTAATGATCACTGTTTTTGGATGAAAATAACAATATCAACAATCGGGCCGAATTGAGTCATAATAGTTACTTTAAGGTAATCTTAAAACAAAAAGTAAGAAAATGATGTATCATTACAAAGTGTTACATCCATTATGCCTGCAGTACACCTAGAACACATGGATATACTGTCATTCATAATATACACCTGCGGAAAAGTGTTTCATATAGGACATGAATACTTTCCCGCATGTGTACATTATCAATTGCTCGGTTGGTTACCCCACTGTCATTTTAGCAATTTTACTTGCATAAGTAACGACGCGTACATACTTCATGTTGAAACAAATGTTCAAATAACTTGATCGGCCCATCAAGTTAAATATGTATATAATTATAAACTAGCAGAAGTTGACAGACAGGTCTCGATGAATTAAGTCCGTAATAGTCCAAAATGTGTGAATCTTCAGTATTAACCAGAAATAAATAGTTGTTGACTATTATCGATCAGGTTTCTAGAGATTCTTTTACATAATATAAAAGCTAACAACTGTATAAAAGTTTATTTAAACATATTTTATTTATATGAAATGTGGTTGGCAATAAGTTTTGCCAACATTATATCCGACCCTTCCCTAATAGATTTCAGAATCGATTGTTTAACAATGGTATAAAATATATTACAAAATCAAAATCATTTACAACTATTATGGGAATGAGAAAAGATGGTTTTAGAAGAGAGGAAGAGAGAAAGAGAAGAAGAATAAAGAGAGAGAGAGAGAGAGAGAGAGAGAGAGAGAGAGAGAGAGAGAGAGAGAGAGAGAGAGTTAGTTGCAGCACAGTATTCAGTCCTTTTTAGCTTGTGATTAATCACACAGAACGTATGCTTTCAAAGACTGTGTTTTCTCTTTCTTACTTTTGGAAAGCAATTGCAGACTAGATATTTTAGTCTTTATACTACTGAACAAAAAGTAAGTGATAATGTTTACATTTTAAACAAACGTGGGAGGCGTAAGTAAAGAAAATTGTGTCATGCAAATATGGTAAGAGAATATCACCAGTCAATTTGTTTCCATTGTTTAACCTGACCTATCTAAAAAAGTGATATTTCGGAGGTATGTCGATTACAATTTCAATGTCGCGGATAAGTGTCGATATTCTAAACAGTGCAGAATAGCATTTTCAATCTACTGAAGACGGTAAAGAGAGACGGTTTCTTAATACTAGAAACCCCCTTCAGTTTGCCAAGACTCTTTATTTAGATTGATATGGATAAAATAAAAATATTCACATAATTCACACATGTTGTTTAATACGTTATATGACGAAAAATTCAATTATCTTATAAATAAAACATAATGCGATTTCTACGGTTTCTAAATAAAATACATTGTAAAATATATTTCAAAAACATTTTTTTGTGTTGAATATCTTACATTATTACGCTGAAGTCAAGCAAGCGTAATTGTTTCGGGATAATATTATTATAAAAAGTTGAAATGTTTCGTTTATAAAGTATATTCAAATTATAACTAGATTGAGTTTGTTTAAAATGAACGGGTGAAGGACTGGGGTCAAACTTAATCGAGTTAAAAGTGGGTAAGATACGTGCATGTGAAATGTTTCTTTTTTGAGGGACGGTTAGATGTAAATATGGTTTAAATTAATGTATACGATAATATTATACAGTTTTGAAAGAAATAAAGTACTTAAATAATGCGCTTGAGAACATTATGACTGTTTTGTGCAGTTGTATGTATGTACCAAATCTTTGGTAGGCAGTCATGCTAGATAAAGAGGGCATCAATTAATGTTTAATGGAATAATTTGCCACAATCATTTTTGTAGGTGCAACGAGTCTTAATGTTTTGTTTTCTTAAAAAAAAGGTGGGAGAAGTTGGTCACTGTTATCATTTTTTTCCAGATTTTTCATAAGTTTACACAAAAAGAAATTCTTCATTAAGTATATTGACCATTTAGTGTCATTTACTCTCTGTATACTTTATTAGGCAACTTTGTATTTTGGGGTTTATCACAAACATGAAGTTCATATCTCCACTTCTCAACACACATATATATTTGCATGGATGTCCTTGAAAAATGTTGTAAATACAAGGACTTATACAGAGAAGAATTAGAAACGTACATGCCATCAACAAATGTTACTAAAACAACTTGAACATTATTATTTACTTATCCAAAAGTTTTATGTTACCTTTAATGTTTTGATAAAAATATTATTGAATTTTATGTCATTGTGTTATTTTGTTAATGGCAGTATAATAAATGTATATCAATAGAATTCATAGAAATAAACAAATAGCTAGGAATTTCTGCGACAAGTGCAAATATATATTTATATAATCAAAATATCTCGCGACAATTTGGCTGAACAAACAAGCTCTCACGTCTCTCAATAAGTTTTTTTTTCACTATATAAGTCCTTGATAAAGGGGACAAACTACTGTTATGCAACCAAATAAATGACATACATCTGTTTGTTTATGCATAAATGTATTTATAAAATTATTTGTACAGGTCTTTTTTAAACAAATTAAAATTAGATATCTGCTGTGTAATTATTCATGTATACAATTTACATACAGAACCTTGTTTGTCAAAGAAAACTTTTTAGGTTACTTCCATTTTGTCTTTTCTTCAGCGCCAGTACAGTACTTGTCATCCATTAATCATATATGGACTATATAAAAAGCAAATTAAATGGACATTCATACTTCTCATCCTCTTTCACAAAAATAATGTTTTAAGTTAAAGGAAGTATATGCATTTTTTTATTCAAGTATAATACATGTTCATATGTATCTTCTATCCTGACATGGAGTGCATTTTTTGATATTTAATTTTAAAGAACAAACATTTACGCACATCAAATATTTTTAATTCAACATTTTATAAAAATCTTTGTGTATATATTTACAATTCAAGGACTTATGGTAAATACTCCTACAGCTTGTAGTGATAAGTTTAGCGATAGAATTTTGGGTAGCATTCCTGACTTCATCTTACAATATCAACACCACGTCTTTAAAAGTATTTATATGTTTTTTCAGTTGTTTCTCATACTTTTCAATACTTCTCATTTTGACTGCAAAACGGTTGTTAATCTAACATGTGCTTTTTGTTTGACTTTCCAATAACTTTGTACTTTTGACTAAGCAATTTTTAAAGACTTGTCAAGATAAGGTAACCCTGACATGTTGGACAACTGAATTTGTCGTGAGAACAAGATAATTTATAATCAAATAGATTCTTTCTTTCACCAAGTCTAACCGGCTTTGATGAAAGTCTTAAAATTTACTTTTTTGGAACATTGCATGTCCTTACTTTTCTTTCATTTCCTATTTTGATTGCATAAACGTTTAATATAAATCCACATTATTTTTATTCGTGAATGGGGTTTAACGCCAATTTAAAACTTTTCAGGTTATTTGTGGCATATCAAGTTTTATTGACTAAATTTGAGTAGAACCAAATCTTTCCGCAAGTAACGTTCTCACATAAACTTTTTGGAGCAAGCGCGACTCGAACCTACGTCCTTAGTTATAAAGGTATGTGATTTAGAGACAGCGCCCTAGATCACTAATCTACATTCAATGAAAAGAGAATCACGTTAAACAACTTGATCCATAAATTGCTATCATAGTTGTGCTTAAGTATTTAACCGGCATTCATTAATCTTCACCGATATGTTCGAGTGTTTTTAAGCGATAATTGTATCAGAAATAATTCTTTTAACTGAAATAATTAATTAAGTCAGCTAATGCCCCAGTGGCGCAGTGTTAAGATACTACTTTATCTCTACATCAGATATCATAAGTTCGAATCCAGTTTCATAAAATTTTGACTATATTTTAAATGTTATGTAATTGTCTTGTTATTCATTTTATTTTGACATTATTTGATGTTAATTGCCGGACCTTGTTCATTTTTTGTTAATTTGTTTTATATCTTATTACATATTTTATGGTTTTTTTTCGGCTTCTTTTATTACAGTCGTAAATTCCATACTGTCAGTTTAAGTAAAATTCATTCCTCTTTGCTGACTTTATCAGTATCAGTGATGATGTCCATACTCACTCAGTCCGTGCTGCTGCCGTTATAGCTTATGTTTATTGTGTTATATCGCATGCCTACTATAACATAACTATGTATATGGTATCTTAATTTTCGAGTAGATCGTTATTCAGATACAGCATACAATTAAAAAAATGATGGCGGGCTAGACATAAGAAACCAACAACCCAAATATATGCAGCTAAATGCTTTAATAGCCATACAACTATTGGTGAGTGCGATATGAATACAATTTAGTAATGTATTGGTATCAGCAGTCATATCAATATTTACACTCGAACACGGAAAACTAATTTAAGTAGTGAATACTTACGTAAAATAACAAGAACTAAAATTTGGCAACACTTGTGTTTCTTTTGTTTTTTCTTAAAAACACAATAACATTGCATGCTAAATTGTATCACTTGTTGCACACAATGAACTACCAACTATCCACATATATTACAACAATAGAACACCATACGTCACTTTTTCACTACATGTGCTTGCTTGCACAGAATTTTAATAATATTTCAGCTGTTTACATTGCGAGGCAAAATGCAACCCCATTTTATATATTTCGCATAAAAAGATCGGCCAACATAAAGTTGCAACATCGATAATCCACTGCTTCTACCAAATAAAACTTACCTATATTGAAAGAAACCCCATTAATTCATGAATGTCTGTGATGACAGCTGATGTTTTTTCGCCTTCAAATGAAGAACGATAACTCTCTTTCGTAACTTTAAAGTTATTCGGCGAAAAACGTCGGCTACGTTACTGTTTTAATTTTCGTCACAAATTTGAAATTAGAATAACTTAAAGTCTTTAAATTAATTTCAAGTCGAACATATATTTTTACAAATGACAATCTTTAGGGTAGTTTAAGATTCAGCGGAGTTATACACATGCTTACATGTATTATTAGTAATAAATAAGGTCACCGTCAACAAATTTTCATGTAATGAAAAAAACAACAATACACGACTCGATCTTTGTTTAAGGTTATCGTATTGAAAATCTGCTGTAGTGATCGACATGCATCAATTATTTACATTAGTTACATTTATTTCATCTTTTTAACAGAAGATTCCTCATCTTGCATGAATTGGTAAAAAGTTACTCAAGTTACATTATGAAAGATTTATATGAATAGAGCAGTCAAATTAAAGTTTATAAAATGGGTCAGAAAGAAAACACCACCGCTGATTCACTCAGTTTGCATGAAAAGTTTATGTATACATATGGATCTTACGACATTCAAACTGAATATGCACTGATTTATATATCTCTAGATCCTTCTGTAACATTTAGCTGTCTTTAAATGGCTTTGCACCAAGTTCACTTTGGAAACCACTATTATGAAGAATACATGTATTAGGGAACTCATTTAAGCTAACTTTGGAAACCACTATTATGAAGAATACATGTATTAGGGAACTCATTTTAGCTAACTTTGGAAACCACTATTATGAAGAATACATGTATTAGGGAACTCATTTAAGCTAACTTTGGAAACCACTATTATGAAGAATACATGTATTAGGGAACTCATTTAAGCTAACTTTGGAAACCACTATTATGAAGAATACATGTATTAGGGAACTCATTTAAGCTAACTTTGGAAACCACTATTATGAAGAATACATGTGTTAGGGAACTCATTTGAGCTAACTTTGGAAACCACTATCATGAAGAATACATGTGTTAGGGAACTCATTTGAGCTAACTTTGGAAAAGGGTTCTTCATAGTTGAGGTTGTGGGTTTTAGCCCTGCTCAGTCAAAAACTTTGAGAGAAGTTACCAGTTAGTTGCAGAAGGACGGTGGTAACGTCTACTCAGATTCATTTTGAGGTCTTTCTCCACCAAAAAATGGATACATAACGGTAATGTGTTGAAAATAGCGTTAAGCCCCATTTACTTTGGAAAATTCTGCCCCTTCGGCAGCAGTTTTATGCAGTCACACCGACTTGTAATATAATAGTTTGCATCAGAGTTATACATCATTTGAATTTGAGACAAATGAAAAAAATACCTAGAAACATCAGCTTTATAGTTATTTCTGATATAATTTTGGGGAGCAATTACATAATTGAAAAAAACAGCTTGGTAATATTGTTTTGGGTCAAGGTCACTGTTACTTGTTTTGGGGATTTCAGGGTATCCATGGGTATGAATATCAAGCATGAATTGATGCTTTACTGAAAGTCATGCATTGACTGTGATTTCAATGTATTGACCAAATTAGGGCCATGATGGCCCAGGAGCATTTGTCAAGTGGATAATATGGTAACATTACAATTCAGAATAATTTCATAGATCTGCATGATCAGTTAAGTCAGGTGACACAGATGAGCGATATAAGGGCCAACGTGACCCTCGTGTTGTTAAACTTGTTAGAGAATATAGCATGTAGTTCATTTATTCTTAAAATCATCACATTTTTCTCAATAGACTTATGGCTGAGTTACGGTCCTTTTCTTATATTTAACTCTTAGATGCTTGCCAGCACTACTTCAATAAGCTTTTCAAGTGATTGTGGTCACCCATTGTAACACATATCAGTGCACAGTTGTGCATATTGCATATACTGTATATTCCCTAATTAACGCCCCTGGGGGCGTTACATTTTACAAGATGGGGGCGTTTATAAAAGATAAAAAAAAAGCAAATTTAACAACAGTTACAAATACAATGAAACCAATAAAGCCATGGAAAAAATCTTAAATCGGGTTTAAATCTCCGAAAAAGTGGTTCAGAATTATTTGAGAGTGAATGAAATAATCGACATAGGATGAAAAAAAGCTGAAAATCTGTATGAAATTACTAGTCTGCGTACTGGAATATTCAAATTTATGGTCAGTGTACTCTTCACTTTAAATCACTTGGACGCTTGCTCTTATCAACGTGGAACAATGAGCTTTCAGCGTACACAGACTAATCAAATTTACCGACGTTTTGTAATGTTTTAATCGGCAGACAGTAGTTTTACTAGTATTAAACAGCAAATATGGGGAAGTATTTGTTCAACCAAAAGTGGTTTAGTGGTCACCCAAGATATAAACAATGGGTTAAAGAGTTCAAAGGTAATAAACACTCCGCTAATTGTTGTCTGTGTAACAAAATAATCGATCAGGGAAAGATGGGGGAATACCCACTCAAATAGCAAAAACGTTGTTTTGTTTTTTTTAATTTTCCAGAAAAATAGGTGGGGGCGTTTATTAGAGTGGGGGCGTTTATAAGGGAATATACGGTAGTAGTACAACTGCTGTCACTTCAGTCGAAACTCATTGTAACTCTAGGGCTCTTGTTCACACTTTTGGGACTTTGGGAAGATAAGCTTTATTTTCAAAAAAAATGGGAAAATTACATAGCACAGGTTCCTTCAATATACGTAGCAATATATGTGTAATGTATATCAACTTATAAAAGAATGTGATGTTCTTGTAGAAGACTACAATCATTAAAACCAAATATTCAACAATTTCCAAACTTTCCTCCCAAATACATCTTTTTGTTTCTTTGCATTTTGAAATTGTGAATTTTGATACTTTGGATTGGGAAAAAAAGATACTATTTGCCATTGGGAATGGGGCAGAATAACAGCCCCAATAGCCCTGAAATCTAATGGCATTTCTACAGTAAGGCTGCGGTGGAGTACTGTGGGGACATTTGTGTTGACAAGAGACATTTCTAGTATCAAAACACATAAAAATTGAAACTATTTTATTCAAATTAGCATTCAAAGTTGGTTGCTTATCACTGGATCTTGACTATTTTGACTAGGATTACCTTCACCTTTAATTGATATATCTGTTGTTCCTAGTTCTAATAGGGTACATTGCTAAGGCTCTTGTTCATGGTTATAAATGATGGGAAGAAAATTGCATTCTGTTAGTAATAAGACTGATAAATCTGTTTTCTGCCAGAGGAAGTATCAAGGCAACAACTTGTGGTAACCCCCAAATATCTTAAAAAAAAAGTAGAGAAAAGATTTGCTTAAATATGGCATGTTCTAGTTAAGTTGCAGCCACATGGGAACAGTTATAATGTACTGCTAGAGTGATTTAGAACAGTTCCATTGTGAAAAAGTCAATAAATAAATTCCAACTTCATTGTATTGAGGTTTAAATTTGAAACAAATACAGACATCTCTAGGCATTGCTATAGTTTTAATGTGCCAGCTGAGGTAATCACATCATAAAAACATCACTCAAACCACACCAGACAAATTGTTTCTCTTTTCTTTAAGTAATAGTTATCCAGCAAGGTGCTCCGTGAGGAGAGTCTACAGTAAAGTTATTTGGAGGTAATCGGTTCCATATTTAAATTACCATATTCTGTGGTGTATTCCAACTTCAAATGTTTGGCAGATGAGTTGGACTTACTTATTTACATAATTTTTCACACTTCTTCTTTTGGATTGGATACCAGATGAAGTGTTTTTACATACCCTAACCAAGTATTTTTCTTGAAAATAACTGTTTTCAAAATACATTTTATTTTGTAGTCTAAGAAGGGGCATTATTCTCCACTCTTGAGCTGCAAGTAGGTTTTGTAAGATAAAACATCTTAAACAACATTATAATTCTCTGAATTATTGTCCTTGAATTGTTCAACATTAAACAGGACATACTTATTGTCTAATTTTTTTATATGTTTTGTTGTGAACAACACATAACTATCAGCAGCTTTTCCTTCTCACATTAGTATCTGTCAGTAAGTCACCCACCTTCAGCCCCGGTGAAAATAAAATAGACCAGGTCCATATCACATAGAACTGGTCCATATCACATAGATCAGGTCCATATCACATAGATCGGGTCCATGTCACAAAGGTCAGGTTCACATTCCATATGTCGGGTCCATATCACGTAGATCAGGTCCATATCACATAGATCAGGTCCATATCACATAGAACTGGTCCATATCACATAGATCAGGTCCATGTCACAAAGGTCAGGTTCACATTCCATATGCCAGGTCCATATCACATAGATCAGGTCTATATCACATAGAACTGGTCCATATCACATAGATCAGGTCCATATCACATAGATCAGGTCCATGTCACAAAGGTCAGGTTCACATTCCATATGTCAGGTCCATATCACGTAGATCAGGTCCATATCACATAGATCAGGTCCATATCACATAGAACTGATCCATATCACATAGATCAGGTCCATGTCATAAAGGTCAGGTTCACATTCCATATGTCAGGTCCATACCACATAGATCAGGTCTATATCACATAGAACTGGTCCATATCACATAGAACAGGTCCATATCACATAGATCAGGTCCATGTCACAAAGGTCAGGTTCACATTCCATATGTCAGGTCCATATCACGTAGATCAGGTCCATATCACATAGATCAGGTCCATATCACATAGAACTGGTCCATATCACATAGATCAGGTCCATGTCACAAAGGTCAGGTTCACATTCCATATGTCAGGTCCATATCACATAGATCAGGTCTATATCACATATAACTGGTCCATATCACATAGATCAGGTCCATATCACATAGATCAGGTCCATGTCACAAAGGTCAGGTTCACATTCCATATGTCAGGTCCATATCACATAGATCAGGTCCATATCACATAGATCAGGTCCATATCACATATAACTGGTCCATATCACATAGATCAGGTCCATGTTACAAAGGTCAGGTTCACATTCCATATGCCGGGTCCATATCATGTAGATCAGGTCCATATAAATAGATCAGGTCCATATCACATAGATCAGGTCCATATCACATAGATCGGGTCCATGTCACAAAGGTCAGGTTCACATCACATAGATCAGGTCCATATCACATAGATCGGGTCCATGTCACAAAGGTCAGGTTCACATTCCATATGTCAGGTCTATATCACGTAGATCAGGTCCATATCACATAGATCAGGTCCATATCACATAGAACTGGTCCATATCACATAGATCAGGTCCATATCACATAGATCGGGTCCATGTCACAAAGGTCAGGTTCACATTCCATATGTCAGGTCCATATCACGTAGATCAGGTCCAAATCACATAGATCAGGTCCATATCACATAGAACTGGTCCATATCACATAGATCAGGTCCATATTACATAGATCAGGTCCATATCACATGGATCCAGACTTATCTCATAGATCAGGTCCATATCACTTATAACTAGTCCATATCACATAGATCCAGACTTATCTCATAGATCAGGTCCATATCACTTATAACTAGTCCATATCACATAGATCAGGTTCATATTACATAGAAATTGTCCATATCACAAAGATCAGGTCCATATCACATAGAACTGATCCATATCACATAGAACTGGTCCATATCACATAGATCAGGTCAATATATCACATAGAACTGGTCCATATCACATAAAACTGGTCCATATCACATAGATCAGGTCCATATCACATAATTCTAGTCCATTTCACATAGATTAGGCCTAAATAAAAATATTTTTTGTTTCCACGACCAACCTGAAAAAATCGGCCCGATACCAAAAAAAGTTATTGCCGAAACCAAAATGATATTATTTAGAATAGTACAACCTGGGACGAAAACGGTTCGTTTCGAGTCGCTTGAGTACGAAACTGATCAGAATCTCCTTGAAGCTTATTGGTTTTCAATTAGTAGGTAGCGAGAGATGCACCATCTTAAAACAAAATGGCAGAACATGCCGTTAGTGTTTCTGTGAAAACAAAATACAAGGAAAAAATGAATGTAAGCAAAAAAGTATGTCAGTTTTCAACAAAATTGACCTTTGATGACATTTTGGAGGAAGTAGTAGGTGATGGAGAGGTGGATGAAGGTATTAATTTTGCTCTCAACCATGGTTAATATGAGGCAAAACTTTCGGTCACAGAAAACGGTAAACTGTTAGCATTGATACAAATGAGTCTGCAGACGGCAATAGATTTTAACCCTCAATTGCGATTTTTACATTTTATTGTTAAAACTTATTATATTGGGAACATTTTTACTATTTTCAGTTCTAGTCAAGTATTTTATCAAAAAAATTCTTCTTTTAGTTTATAGCAGCAGTGATTCAGTGAGTTTGAATTGTTTTGTCATATGCCAGGTGTAAAAACAGTCTAGTTAGTTTTTAGCTCTACTGGCCAAAGGCCAGAAGTGCTTATGAGATGGCGCATTGTCTTGTCTTCCGTCATATGTCGTCTGACGTCTGTCGTCTGTTAGCAGCACTTTCTCTGAAACCACTGGGCCAATTAAACTGAAACTTCACATGGGTGTTTCTATTGCATAGGAGACTATACAGAAGATTTTTTTTTTTTTTCGATCTGAAATTCAAGATGGCCGCTGTTATTAAAAATAGACCAAAACTTAAAAAATCTTCTTCTCATGAACGGCCCAACATATTTTCAAAATGTTTATGTAGTAATGATGACCAACTACAGTTTTGTTAGATTTGTTCAAATGGTGTCCCTAGGGTTAAATTTGACCCCGCCCCAAGGGTTCAATTAGGGGACACATGTCATTTTTTTTTTTTTTTTTTAAAATGGAAATGATTTTGCCAATATCTTCACAGAAGCATTGTTTGGTGGAGGTGCTTCAGATTTATAAAAATGACTGGGTTCCACTGTTTTAAGGGGTCAGGAGGGGCCCCAAAAGGGTAAAAATTGGAAATTACTAAATTTGTTTTCTTAAGAACCGGTTTGTCAGATTTGTTCATATTTTGCATAAATTATCCCTATGTGTAGGGGTTTGATTGCAGATAAGAATTTAGGGGCTAAAATTTATAGGGGCCCTGTAAGGGGACTTAGAATTTTACATAGGGATACTATGGGAAAACAGAAAATTCTCTTTTTCTTTCATTTGTTTTGAAACGGCTAGGCCAATTAAACTGAAATTTCACACTGATGTTTCTATTGCGTAGGAGACTATACAGAAGATTTTTTTTTTTCGATCTGAAATTCATGATGGCCGCCGTTACTAAAAATAGTCCAAAACTTAAAAAATCTTCTCATGAACGGCCCAACAGATTTTCAAAATGTTGATGTAGAAATGATGACCAACTATAGTTTTATTAGATTTGTTCAAATGGTGTCCCTAGGGTTAAATATAACCCTGCCCCGAGAGTTCAATAAGGGGACACATGTCAAAATAATATATATATATATATATATTTTTTTTTTAAATGGAAATGATTTTGCCTATATCTTCACTAAAGCATTGTTAGGTGAAGGACGTTAAGATTTGTAAAAATGACTGGGTTCCTATGTCTTAAGGGGTCAGGAGGGGCCCCAAAAGGGTACAAATTGGGAATTAGTAAAATCGTTTTCTTAAGAACCGGTATGTCAGATTTGTACATATTTTATATAAATTATCCCTATGTGTAGGGGTTTGATTGCAGATAAGAATTTAGGGGCTAAAATATATAGGGGCCCTGTAAGGGGACTTAGAATTTTACATAGGGATACTGTGGGGGAAAAAAATTCTCTTTTTTTTTTCATTTATTCTGAAACCACTAGGCCAATTAAACTGAAACTTCACATGGATGTTTCTATTGCATAGGCGACTATACAAAAGATTTATTTTTTTATCTAAAATTCAAGATGGCCACCGTTACTAAAAATAGTCCAAAACTTAAAAAATCTTCTTCTCATGAACGGTCCAACAGATTTTCACAATGTTTATGTGGTAATGATGACCAACTATAGTTTTGTTAGATTTGTTCAAATGGTGTCCCTAGAGTTAAAAATGACACCGCCCCAATGTTTCTATTGCATAGTAGAATTTCAAAAAGTGTTATGGCCACTATGAGTCAGTAGAGCGTCCTCAGGCCCTCTTGGGCCTCTTGTTTAGCAGTTAAGTCCTGCATGCTAGTATTTTAAGGTGATAGTCATTATAAAACTCAGTTTAATACTAGTTTAAGTAAATTATTAAATGGTTCATATGGAAATGTTGTTATTGTTTGTTTATCTCAGTACAAAACCCCAATCCTTTAGCCAGATTTACTAATCAAGATATTTATGTCCACCTTGTATCAATGTCAATACTGGTATTTAGGTACTGTGAATGTCAATACTGGTATTTAGGTATTGTGAATGTCAATACAGGTATTTAGGTACAGTGCCAAACTTGTTGCACTCAGTCAATTTAACCAAGGACTTACAACGTGAAAATGTGGAGTTAAAATTTTAAGGAGCAAACAAAATTGGCGCCTAACTTTGCTACCTTCCCATTGAATGGTAAATACAAGACATAATTTTTATTAAGTCATATGCGAGGCTTGCCAGACACTTAGAGTGGTCAAATTGAAACAAACTCCAAATTCTAAAAATAACTATCATGCACAGACTGCTTGATGACTTTCACTAGGACTTTCAGACTTTCAAAGACGAATCAAATTTAACAGTATGTAAAAAATATAGCAGATCAAATCGAAATCGCACTTTGATGTGGCAATTTACGCAGAATTATTATTTTACTTTAACCTGTATGTATATCTTGATGTAAAGTGTGTGCAGTATATTATTTTGGCATGTTTTAATAGATGTCTGAGGCTGTTTGTAATTGTAGGCTCTGACAGTGTAGTTTATAAGATGATAATATATTGGGTTGAACAATTTTTTTTTGCGAATTTTAATTTTTTATCAAAAAACTTGACATTCTGCAGCTAACAAAATAAAAGTTCACATCTCACAATGAAAACTATTTTGTTTTAAAGCAATATTTAGGCAGAACATATCATATCTGTCTCGCTTTACTTTACAAGACAGTAATATATTACAAGTCACTAGACCTACACTGATATCCCTCTTTGCATCCTTGGATAGTATTTGAGAGCTAAAGTCAACTTTCTAGGAAAAATCAATAGCATGAGATATATTTTTCAAAGAATGAAGAAGTATTTTCACTAATGTGTCTGTCTGGCAGTGCTGAATGTAATAGTGTCCCCAAGGAATGGTCAGTTTTATGGCAGCTAATATAGATTGAACTATTGTGCACACCTCTGTACAGACGCATCAAATCAAGAGAATTAGGCCCTTCATCTTAATCAAACACCAATTGTTTGAAAGGTGATATCCTTCTGTGATCTGTACTATATATTTACCATACTCCAGATAAGGTGTGTATTTGCGTAAATTAGCATTAAAATTGACAAAAATAGCATTGCAAATAAAAAATGCACGTACAGTTTTTTTTCCAAAGACTTGATTTTGCACAATGGGAGTAGACACCATGAAATAAACAAATCTAAGGGAGGTAACTTTATTGATACTATACAATAGAGTTATTTCCCATAAATCATTGTCGATAACGCGCACATGGGAGTAAGTTGAGTACTTTCAAACTTCTTGTTTGACCTGTTTAGTGCTGTTCTCAACTTTTTTTCTAGTCAAGAGTAAAAATATCCCAATTTCATAAATTTATGTAAAGAAGCCAAAGAAAATATTTGGAAAATAGACATCATGTTTTATTGTCAATTTTCCATTTAAATTGCGATTTTTTTAAATTTATTCCAGTTGTAATTTTGCATAAACGTTTTCTCTACACT
Source organism: Panopea generosa (assembly GCA_029582155.1). Lineage (NCBI taxonomy): Eukaryota > Metazoa > Mollusca > Bivalvia > Adapedonta > Hiatellidae > Panopea > Panopea generosa. Next base: position 24,897,831 of record CM055899.1, on the reverse strand, counting down.
CCTTGAACAGAGCAGATCATGTACTCTAGTGGTTGTTTACCTCAACAACGTTACTTTGCCATGTGACAAGAAGTTGTAATCTGGAATTGTCATTGAAACTTATCAAATAAATACAATTTTTGGGTTCAGTATATTATTCACATTGGAGCCCAAAACTGGTATTGGGTATTTGTATAGACCACTTTGTAAAATATATCCAGATTTATATGTTTTGGCATATAACACAGTACATTAATATCAATCCCGGGGTCCCCCCGTCCACAGTCTTTGTTGTGATTGATATACAACATTGGGTCTCATTATCATATTCGTCTCTCACCGCTGATTCAAGTGGGAAAATTATCAGTTACTTGTGGAGATAGGGTGTGCTTGAGTACTGCTGGTTATGATTATAATCTTCCAGGATCCCAGGAAACAGATTTTATTAACTGATTGTTTCTTAGTCCTCGATGGCATAAAAATGATGCTAAATATTCAATCAGTCAATCAATCAATCTGTACAATAGTTATTTGTTTATGGGAAATACCTTGTATTATTGTTTGAACATGCCTGGCCCTGCCCTATTTTAACTTTATTATAATATTTTATTTCCTGATAGTAAAGATGATTTGATTGATTAAGATTTCAATGTCGGAATGAAGAATCTTGTCTGTGCTTCTCAAAATTCACTGAAACTTGCTTGGAAATATCTGCAGAATTCTAGTTTTGCAATGTCCCTTTTGCATTCCTGTTCAGTGATTTTTGGCAGTAATCGCTCTTAGAATTTTCTGAATGAAAAATCTTGCCCTTGCTTTTCCACAACTATCAATCCTGTTTTGACAAAAGTTGCTGCAAATGATCGATATGATGCCTCGATGTTTATAATTATCCTTGTTGCTTTTGGTGTTATTGCAGTTTTTCTTGCAGCCTATCATCAGTCGTAAAACTGGCTATTATTAACATTAACAACAACATTTTTAGCTTGACTGTTTGAAGAATAATTTAAAGAGAGCTATTGTACTCACCCAAGCATCGGTATCACACCTTGGTAAAAGTTTTGCATACAAATCCCTATCTCAGTAACTATTGCATGTATTGATTAAAAACTTTACACAAGACTCCCCGGTCATCAAACCTACTACAATAACTAAGTTAGATAACTCATGAATATAATGCAAATTATTGTCCTTGTTTGACTTATAAAATCTGGTTAAAGTTTTGCATGCAAGTACCATCATGTCCATATCTCATCAACCACTTGATGCATTTGATTGAAACTTCACAACTAAGCTAGATAACTCTTGTATATTGACTTGTGATAAAATTCTTGATTTTTTTTTATTTATGAAAAATATAAAAAAACCTAGAAAATATTTTCAAAAATTGTGAATTTGAAACAAAAAATGCTAGTTCTCATTTGGCATAACCTAATAAGGAATTTTAAGCTACTTTATATCAGTGAGTTACAAGAGAATCTTGTGAGTAACTTAGGCACACTTAGGCCTAATGTATAATTATTTTTAAAGAGAATCCTTTACACTTTTTGTTATATAACAATAAATTCGTTTTGAATCTTATAGATTCAACATTTACCAGTCTAGAACATGTTTTTGTGCAAGTTTACACTTTGAGTATGCAGGTGAAAGTGTTTCTGGAAAATGTAATGCTGTATCTTGTGTTGATATCGAAAAAGAAGATTTGCACATACAGAATGATATAAGCTGACTGGAAAGTCAAAGTTGAAAATATATTTTTAATGATAAATATGGTTGTTATGCATGGCCAAGCGGTCGAAGGGTTCGTTCACCTGATGACTACTTACCTCTCATATCTGAGGTTGTGGCTTTGAGCCCAGCTCGGTCCAACAACTTGTGAGAATGTCATTTACTTTCGGAAAGACAATGGTTTGATCAACTTGCCTTCTTTTACAAGGCCATAATTGCCTGTTTGAAATTCATTTTTAATTTTCATTTGCCAAAAGTGGGAGGGATGCGTTTATGAAAAAAAATTGCACACTGTCTATTTTTTCATAATATTTTGCCCAGTTAAGTGTTTTTAACCTTATCTGCAAGTATCAGTGGTGGTGATAATGATGATATAACAACTCAGGACACAACGTGTCTTGCAATAGTTTATCAATGCTTCATCACAAACTGTTCCATGTCTGGTTGGTTGAAGGCTGCTATCTCAAATCACTTATCACCCCAGAGGTCACAGGTTAAAGCCAAGTTTGTTCCAAAACCTTATATGAGAAAATTTGCTTGTTCCTTTTGGGAGAACGGTGAATCTACAATGTACATGTACTCAGATTCAGTCTACAGTCTTCCATTACCAATTAAACTATGTTTAGATATTCTTACCAGATACTGAATAGTCAAACATGATTGCTGAACATGGTGACTGGACATTTAGCTATAATGAATTTTTCCATTATATTTATGTAAATGTTTGTTTGTCTTCTAAAGGTGTTACAGACTACCTCACAACAGAGATATCCACATCCAAACAGAAGAAGTTCAGTCTGGTGACATTTGTCGACACCCCTGGACTGGTTGATGGTGATATGAAATACCCATTTGATGTCAACCAGGCCATTATGTGGCTAGGTGAGTTGAGTGGTCGAGTTATTTTCAGGTTAATGTATCTAATGCATGGTCAGCAATAAACCCAGGTCAGAAAGGATCTAGCAGTTAGTTTCCCTAAATCAGATGTGGGTACTTATAAACAGCTTTCATTGTCATTTTGATGTGGTCAGCTTGGACAATATAATTTATTTTCTAATTTTATTTCACAATTTAAGCAGTTTGACAAATTGTGTTTATACCCACATGGGAAAACCTGGTCGGACTAATTCCAGATATCGTATATTAGTTGTAATGGCTAACCAAATCAGCCATCCAAACAATGTTCATAAAACGCTAATTCACCTAGTCCTAAAAACATAAAAAGTGATCACGATATTGAGCATTGATACACTGCAGAGTATATAAATGTCATATTTCTCTTCTATTTCATATGGTAGCATTGAATGAAACACATGATTTTATTAATTTAGAAGGACATCGATGTCTGCTACATTAACAGATAAATGTTGGATTGTGAGCAGATACTGCAATGGCCATGATAGAGTCTTTAAAAAAGGCCGACCATCTCCCCATTCACCGTCTAAGCTTCTGTTCATGGAAACAACAAAAAACTGATATCGTTCTTTCATTATTTACAAAATAAAGTTTTGATGACTCCATTTATATAATAGCTATATCCATACCCACACATTTCCACACATCGTAAAATGAGACCAGGCTCATTATTGATTCATTAACAAATTACAAATAAAAGTGAGAAGGTGATGTAGTGGATAGTGTGTTGTTGCTCAATCGAGCGGTCCTCAAGACTGATCCCAGGCTCAAAAACAACACCTGGAGCTGGCTCTATCCAGGAAATGGACTCAAAAGTGATTTACAAAAGCTATCAGCTTATTTCGCAAGCAAACAAAGTAAATTAACATAAACCAAACAACATATAATATACTTACAACTTATCGCAATATTTTTTAGGAGACCTTGCAGACTTGATATTTGTATTCTTTGATCCAATTGGCCAGGCTCTGTGTAAACGTACGCTGAATCTTGTGGAGGAGTTGAGCCAGAAGCATGCTGAGAGAATGCGCTTTTATCTGAGTAAAGCAGATGAGGCTGGACATGAGAGTGATAGACAGGTAAGAGGGTGGTACTGGCTGGTCATTCGAGAGGTTTTAGTGGTTCACAATGATGCATTACCATTTAAATGGCTTTGATTTTAGCTCACCTGAGTAAAACTCGGGGTGGGCTTTTCTTATCGCCCTGTGTCTGGTTCCTCTGTACATCCATCATCTGTAAACTTTTCTTTAAATAACCTCTCTGAAACCTCTTGACAGATCTTCACCAAAATGTGTGAGGTCTGATATAAAGCTCTCTCAAGTTCATTCAAATCATGAACCTGAGGTCAAATTTGATCCCACACCTGGGGGCTCAGCAATTATTATTGTGTGTGTTTGTGATCGCCTGGTGTCTGTCGTCCGTCGTTGACTTTTAGCTTCTTACAACTATTGGGCCAATTTTGATATAACTTCACAGAAATGTTCTTTGGGTGACCCTCTACCAAGTTTGTTCAAGCCATCTTGATTTGTCAAAAAACATGGCCATCAGTGGGCGGGGAAAGTTTAATTAGTAAAAACTTAAAAAATCTTCTTGTCAGAAACTTCTGGCTCGATTTTAAAATAATTTCACAAAAATGTTCCTTGGAGGACCCTCTACCAAGTTTGTTCAAGCAATCTTGATTCGTCAAATCATGGTCGCCAGGGGGCAAAGTTAGTTCCTTGGGTGACCCTCTACCAAGTTTGTTCAAGCCATCTTGATTAGTAAAAAAACATGGCTGCCAGGGGGTGGGGTTAGTTTACTATATAAGCTATAGTAAAAACTTAAAAAATCTTCTTGTCAGAAACTACTGGCTCGATTTTAAAATAATTTCACAGAAATGTTCCTTGGAGGACCCTCAACCAAGTTTGTTCAAGCAATCTTAATTCGTCATAAAACATGGCCGCCAGGGGGCAGAGTTAGTTTACCATATAAGCTATAGTTAAAACTTAAAAAATCTTCTTGTCAGAAACCACTTGGCCAATTTTGATATAACTTCACAGAAATGTTCCTTGGGTGACACTCTACCAAGTTTGTTCAGGCCATCTTGATAAGTAAAAAAACATGGCTGCCAGGGAGTGGGGTTAGTTTACTATATAAGCTATAGTAAAAACTTAAAAAATCTTCTTGTCAGAAACCACTTGGGTGATTCCTTGGGTGACCCTCTAGCAAGTTTGTTCAAGCCATCTTGATTCGTCAAAAAAACATGCGGCTAGGGAGTGGGGCAAGTTTAATTAGTTAAAACGTAAACAATCTTCTTGTCAGAAACTTCTGGCTTGATTTTAAAATAATTTCACAGAAATGTTCCTTGGAGAACCTTCACCAAGGTTGTTCAAACCGTAGTGATTCCTCAAAAAACATGGCGGTCAGGGGATGAGGTTAGTTTACCATATCAGCTAAAGTAAAAACTTAAAAAATCTTCTTGTCAGAAACCACTTGGCCAATTTTGATATACTTCACAGAAATGTTCCTTGAGTGACCCTCTACCAAGTTTGTTTAACCCTTAATTTCATATAGACGCCTTTGGACACCTAATATAGACGCCTTTGGACACCTAATATAGAAGGCTTTTGAAATATTGGGTGAATTATGTTTATATTAACTGACAGAGTGGAAAACAGTGCAGGAAGTGTTCATATTGCTCGTTACAAGCAATCTGAACTCTTCCTGCACTGTTTTCAAAGGCCTTCTGTGATTGGTGCGGGAAAACTTATTTCTATGGAGTAAAGGGTATCTAGATTAGTCAAAAAAACATGGCTGCCAGGGGACAGGGCAAGTTTAATGAGTAAAACCTTAAAAAATATACTGGCTAGATTTTAAAATAATTTCACAGAAATGTTCCTTGGAGGACCTTTCACCAAGTTTGTTCAAACCGTAGTTATTTATCAAAAAAACATGGCGGCCAGGGGGGGGGTTAGTTTACAATATAAGCTATAGCAAAAACTTAAAAATCTTCTTGTCAGAAACCACTCGGCCAATTTTGATATAATTTCATAGAAATGTTCCTTGGGTGACCTTTTACCAAGTTTGTTCAAGCCATTGTGATTTGTTAAAAAACATGACCGCCACAGTGAGGAGCTAGTTTACTATATAGGCAGCTATAGTAAAAACTTCTTGTCAGAATCTACTGACCAAATTTCGATGTAATTTCACTGACAATTACCACGCGTGAATCTCTACCAAGTTTGAACTCTTCTACACATCTGTTGCATCTTCAAAACAAATCAAAATTCTAACTACTCGCCCATCTCCTTTTTCTGGTATTTTGAGTGTACATATTTATATAATCTACTTAAGTTGGGTGACTCAAGGTCAGTCAGGTGAGCGATATAGGGTCATCTTGGCCCTCTTGTTTTTATTTTATTTCAAAAACCATAATTGCTGGATCTCACCTCTTGATCCAATCCATTCCAACCATAGTAGGTGGATCTCATCTCTTGATCTAATCCATTGCTGGATCTCACCTCTTGATCCAATCCATTCCAACCATAGTAGGTGGATCTCATCTCTAGATTCAATCCAATATACAACCATAATTGGTGGATTTCATCTCTGGATTCAATCCAATATACAACCATAATTGATGGATCTCATGTCTTGATTCAATCCAATATACAACCATAATTAGTGGATCCCATCTCTTAATTCAATCCAATATACAACAATAATTTGTGGATCTCATCTCTTGATTCAATCCGATATACAACCATTATTTGTGGATCTCATTTCTTGATCTAATTCGTTGGTGGATCTCACCTCTTATATTAATCCAATCAAACCATAATTGGTGGATTTCATCTCTTGACTTGATCCAATTCAACCATAATTGGTGGATTTCATCTCTTGACTTGATCCAATTCAACCTTAATTGGTGAATTTCATCTCTTGACTTTATCCAATCCAACCATAATTGGTGGATCACATCGCTTGATTCAATCCAATATACAACCATAATTTGTGGATCTCATCTCTTGACTTGATCCTAGCCAACCATAATTGATAAATCTCATCACTTGATCAAATCCTATCCAACCATAATTGGTGGATCTCACCTAATCACTCGATCCAATCCAACCATAATTGCTGGATTTCATATCTTTGACATGATTAGTTTACCAACAATTCTGCAGATTTATGAATCCAAGATTATGGAAAACCTTATAGAAATGAAAAGTAAGGTGCACCAACGGGATCCGAATATAGATAAATATCTAGGCCATCTCTCCTAGGAAATTGCAAATACATTGATAGCTCCAAACCCATTGCAAAAACAAAAGTTGTAGAATGATCAGAGAGAAGGAATGCATAATAAGTATAATGAAGATTTCAAATCCCCATTTTTTGACCATCATAGACATTGCCTAAATCATTTATTAAAGATACATTCAAATATTTTATGTTTTGCTAAAGTACATGTAAGTAGGCCACACCTATAACAACACTGGGTAGTTGTGTGAATGTAACTTACTTAAAATCTGAATTCCACTTTGGCATTTGTGTAACAAATGTGGATGTTTCTCACAAAGTAACCAAAGTGGTGAACAACTAAAATTAACTTCATTGTATAATGTATACATATATGTGAAAACATTTTAAAACTCGCCTATTTTAGTGGAGGACACTGTACTATACCATTAATGAAGTTCTCATATGTCTATGTCAGTTGCTCTATTTAGCACAACCATAATTGATTAAAAACAACATGATGTCGTTCCATTAGTACAATAAGGTGTTGGGTCGATATAAAATAAGAAGACACTTGGTATCTTTTTGCACTTAATTGGGGTAATATTGAAATGGAAAGAGATGCATAATTAATTGAATTTTTTTTTCTTCTTTGTCACAATTATGCTAGCTATTAAAAAATTTTTTTTAATCAGAATGAATGAACTTTGTGTGTTCATTTAAGGTAGTTCGCAGCATTCCTATCGGATTTTTTGACATCTCGGGTAATTTATCAAAAATCTATACAATTGATCTATAAAGTCTCACCTTTGATATAAGCTTTGTTTTTCTTTTAATACAGTATTGCAGTTTCTTGTTAACAGCGCCAACTGGTGGTACAGATTTTACGGACGATTTTTCGCTGTTTTTCCCTTGTAAAATAATCAATATAATTCAAAAATCTTTTTAATAATATTATTAAATTACTTAAGTTTACTTGTGATTCCGGATGACATCAAGAGAACGCCATACATTACTAACGTAAAATATGACGTCCCAAATATCAGCCAAACATTGTGTGTTTTTAAGAGTTTAATTTTTAATTTGAATTCGAATTTATGAAAAAACTAGCGTGAACACCCTCTTTTTATTCGGTCATAATATAGTGAAATGAATAAAGTTTAACATATGTAAAATTCAAGAAGTTGTACAAGACCATTTTGGTCAATCAAGCGTGAATGTTCAAAATTTGTTGTTTATAAATCTGTGTTTTAATCAACCCCGGCGTAATGATTAGATGTATAGATAACATAAATTGCATTTTATTTGTATTACAGTTATAACAGAAAACAAAATAAGTAATATAAAACTGTTATTAATAACAATTTTCAATTAATATTGACAGTTTTTAATAAGTATTGACCATTTTGTAAGGGACAAACAGTGAATACGTCCGAAAACATGTACTGCCAGGGGGCACTGTTAACGAGATTCTGTGCAACTATATTATAAAGAAAAAAAGCTAAAATGAAAGATGATACTTTATAGTGTATGTGTACAGATTTTTGCTAATTTACACCAGATGTTAAAACATCCGATAGGAACACAGCAAACTACCTGAATATATGTCCTTGTTCTGCAAATAAATTGCATTTTTAGTTGACTATTCGTAAGAATAGTGGGGCGCTATTGTATTCAACCTGGCATCAGCGTTGGTTTTTAAGGTTGAAGTTTTTTTATTTGGTAAGGTATCTTTGTAACCACTCATTGGATATGAATGAAACTTCACTTGTGTGTTCAGAATCATCAATGGAACACACAGAGACAAGAACCATAACACTATGGGTTTCATTTTGGCAGAATTATGGACCTTTTGTAATTAGAATATTTGGTTAAAGTTTTTGAGCTGGGTCAAGTTTTTGAGCAGGTTCATATTTCATCAACTTATCATTGGATATAATTTAACTTCAAATGTGTGTTCAACATCCTCTAGGAAACTCGTAGAAATAAGAAACATAACTCTTGATTGCCCTTTCACCAAATTATATTCCTTTTAGACTTTAGACTTTAGAAAATTTGGTTAAGAGTTTTTCAACAGGCTAAAGTTTTTGAGTTTGTACATAATATCATCAACCTGTCATTGGATATGCATGAAATTTCACATATGCATATTTAGCATCATCCAGAAAACTCATAGAGACAAGAACCATAACTCTTGATTCAATTTTGGAAGAATGATTGCCATTTTAGGCTTAGAAATGCTGTGACGGTTTTTAGTAGGTTAACATTTGTACTACAATTACAAGGCCTTAAGCGTTGTTCTACAAATAGGGTCAGTTTGTGGTCCTCTCTCAAATTTGTTCAAAACAATGACCCTGGGAGCAAAATTAAACTATAGATCCATTTTCATGAACTGGTATTGATTAGTGCATATATTGTATATGTGAAACATTGAAACAATTAGATTTTCTTTTGTAGAGAGTAATGATGCAGATAGTGCAGGAATTGTGCAAGAGACCAGGACTCAATAGAACTGGTTTTGACATGCCAACAATCTATGTACCAACAATGAACCAAAAGGTATGTAACATTTATATCTTTGATATATACCAACAATAAACCAAAAGGTATGTAACATTTATATATGTTAGATATGCACCGACAAAAACATTTTTTAGCTCTGGCAATTGTAAACTCAATTTCAAGCGTTAATGAAAGTATGGTTTTGACTATTGATGGATGTGCAGGATATATAATGTTTGTGTATTCTGTTGTCAGGGTTCCCGGTGTGTTAACCAGATAGAAGAGGTGTGTAAGGAGATAGAGAAGACCATTAACCAGACCATCCAGACAACCTTGAACTCCCTGGAGAGAGACTGTGATCTCATTGCTAAAACTGTCGAGGACAATCTGTCGGATGACAGGTAACATGAGACATGAAGTAAAATATAAGGTTTCATTATATCAGGACTGTTATAGTCATGGAAAAACACCTGGAACATCATTACATTACTATTTCAGGGAAACCATGTTTGCTTTGTCTTGGAAATATGAGAAAGGTTAAGATATTTTTGTGCTGAATGTAAAGAGTTTACTTTACAACAGAATTTTAAATTTGGCATTTATTGATATTCAGTTTGCCAAAACTAGACCAACTTGTTTTGTAAAGATGTAAAGATTGGCTGAATGTGAGATAAAAGACCATTAAATAAGAAGAGCAACTTTATATATTTTGCATTGATTATGAAAATAGCTTCACAGCTGATACAAATCACTCTCGGTGGGTAGGATGTAGTTGTTATTATTATGCTAATCAATATGTGTCCATTTTGCATTACACAATTTCTTCTCTGATCAACAGATTTTCACCAAATATGGTGCAAGTATTTTAACATGAAACTCTCTCCAGTTTGCTCATATCTTTACCCTGGGATTAAATTTGATCCCATCCCAGGGGCTTGTCAGGAATTTCCTTTAAAATTTGTCTCCAAAATGAAATGCCTGGAGCTTTGATATTCTGCATGTTGTTACACCTTTTGTTTTCCTCGAAGGTTTGTCCAAGTTATGACCCAAGGCTCAAAATTGGCCCCACCTCTGAGGGTTATCAGTTTAACAAATTGAAATTTTAATTTAAAATCTTCTCAAGAACCGACCAGCCAAATTTGTTCATATATGGTATAAATGGTCCATAAGAGCATGATGAGTAGAAGTTTCAAGTTCAAATGAAGTGCCAGGGTTTATTAAAACTTATTTTACAAAGGAATACAATGAGAAAGCAGCAAATTATGTTTTTCTCATCCATTTTTGTATAATTTCAGTTATATTGATGTCTGAAGCATTTTCAGTCACAACAGTTGAGACTAGGTCCTGTAAAGTGGTTTTATTATCCATAGGGGGCCCGAACAGAGATCAAATTGTGATATTTCAAAAAATCTTCTGAAAAATTGATGAGCCAAATTTATTCATAAAAATGGTCCCTATGAGTAGAAGTTTCATCTTAGGTCGAATGAAGCGGCTAGGATCTATTTTGAACCTTTAAGGGGACACTGATTTTTAAAAGGAGTACAATGGGAAAACATGAAAATCTCTTTTTATCATCTATTTTAGGAATTATTTTAATCATCTTGAGATATGGAGTATTGTTTGTAAAGTTGAGACTGGGTCTTTAATGAGGAGTTTAAAATCTACAAGGGGCAATCGGGGGTGCAAACAGTAATAAAATGGAGAATTTTCACAAATCTTCTAAGAATCGACCAGACATATTTGGTCATATTTTGATATAAATAATCCCTATGACGCACACCAATTAATTCTGCACTTCTGGAACACTGAACAAATTTCTAATGGTTCTAAAAGTGTCTTGTTTCTATTGGTCAAAATATGTAGGAAAAACATGGGATTGACCAGATTGCTTTTTCACAATTTCGATGACGCCCCTTAATTTTTGACTATTCTATGCATTTGTTGCAGTGTATACCATGCAAATTTAAACTGTTATATCCAATAGTAACCAATGTCATCTAAGCTTCATGAAAATGTCCCAATGATCTCACATGTGCAAAGAAATATGCCAATTTTAAGCATTTTCAATAAGATATTGCTGAACCGATTTACACAGCTCTAATTTGTTGGGAGCAAGAATCTTGCTTTGACTTACTAAGGAGAAGGTAATTGGTAAGTCATAAGTTCAAATAAAAGGGACTGGTGCCCAGTAAGGGGACTTTGATTTTTACATATGAATACCATGGGAAAACAGGAAGTTCTATTTATCTAGTCTATTTTAAGTATTGTTTCAAACACCTTGATAGTGGATACACATAAGTGTCAGTAGGGGTCCTAAAACGGTCTCAATTTTTGAATTTTTGAAAATCTTCTTCTCAAGAACAAATCGGCCAAATGTGTTCATATTTGGCATAAATGGTCCCATGAGTAGGGAGGGATCTGAAGTTTGTTCAAATAAAGGAGCTGGTTTAAGAAGAAAGACAATTCTCAAAATTTGAAAAGAAGTGACAGGTGAAATCAGCTGAGCAACTTGGGCTTTTTGTTTACATAGAAAAAAGATACAGTCCTGTGATGTAATACATACCTGAACATGCTGTAATTAAACTTTAATGTTTATATCTGAAATGAAAATACTAAAGAATGAACCTATTTTAGAATTTTAGTTTCATAAAGTTTGATGTAAATCCACACTGGTATCCATTTTGTCATCTTTCATCAATATCATTTTTAGTTTGCCAGAACGAAGTCCAAGGAGAGTTATTGCCATGACCCCAGCGATGTTGGCGTCGTGGGCGTCTGTAGACACCCAGGTTAAACTTTAGCGTTTAAGTTTAAGATATCTATGCAACCACTCATTGGATGTGAATGAAACTTCGCATGTGTGTTCACCATCATCAACAGAACACGCACAGACAAGAACCATAACTCTGGATTGCATTTTGGCACAGTTATGGCCTTTTTTGGACTAAGACACCCAGGGGCGGGCAATGTTGTCTTCTGACAACTCATGTTATTTTCAGCATCAGTTAAAGCTGCCATGTTGTTTTTTTAGATTTTAATAAAACATACAAAATGCTTTGTTATTATTTGGCACATATAAAAGGGACATTTTGTGTTTTATAAAGATAGAAAGGGTGATGATGAGAAATTGTATTTGATAAATATTTTCAAAAATGTATTTCAAATTGAATGCACATAAATAAATGTATGAACTTACATGAAGAACATATTAATATTAATTTTGATAGTGAATTAATGAAAGATTACTAACCTGTCAACAGGTAAACACATTATATTTGGATGACTCAGTTCTTGTATAACCTTGCAGTATAACATCATCGCAGAATCTGAAATCTCGTGTGCGCGGAGCCACATATGGATTTCTGGGGATGCTGCTACCGTTTCTTCTACTCACAACCTTCCTCATCAGCACACAGCACAAAGTACTCAAGTCCGTTCTTGGGCAGAATCTGGTGGACACACTGGCTCTCTATCTGGTGAGTTATTTTACAGAGCAGTGAACAGTTTCAAGGTTTTAAGTCAACGTTTTAGATCACACGAGAGAAAGAGGTTGGTGTTGTTGATTTGAGTAGGTTATAAAAAAGATCAGTTAAAAATGCAACCACTTTATTTGACAATATATTTTCTTCAAATGTTACATACAGTTTGCAGTCTGATTGAATATAAAACATGAAAAACTTCAAATAAATATTGAGTTCTCATTTTCATTTTATGAGATTTGTCTATGAAATTAATAATCAGCACTTGTATATATACATACTGAAAGGAAAAAGAAATGCCTGTGAATTTTAGAGCCACATTATCATTTCTTTTTTAGAGATATTTACAATTTTAGAATCTGCATGTAAAGGTATTTTAAGAGATATTTACAGTTTTAGAATCTGCATGTAAAGGTATTTTTTTTAGAGATATTTACAGTTTTAGAATCTGTATGTAAAGGTATTTTTAGAAATATTTACAGTTTTAGAATCTGCATGTAAAGGTATTTTTAGAGATATTTACAGTTTTAGAATCTGCATGTAAAGGTATTTTTAAGAGATATTTTCAGCTTCAGAACATGCATGTAAAGGTATTTTTAGAGATAGTTACAGTTTCAGAATCTGCATGTAAAGGTATTTTCAGAGATATTTACAGTTTCAGAATCTGCATGTAAAGGTATTTTCAGAGATATTTACAGTTTCAGAATCTGCATGTAAAGGTATTTTTAGAGATATTGACAGTTTCAGAATATGCATGTAAAGGTATTTTTAGAGATATTTACAGTTTTAAAATCTGCATGTAAAGGTATTTTTAGAGATATTTACAGTTTTAGAATCTGCATGTAAAGGTATTTTTAGAGATATTTACAGCTTCTGAATCTGCATGTAAAGGTATTTTTAAGAGATATTTACAGTTTCAGAATATGCATGTAAAGGTATTTTCAGAGATATTTACAGTTTCAGAATCTGCATGTAAAGGTATTTTTAGAGATATTTACAGCTTCAGAATATGCATGTAAAGGTACTTTTAGAGATATTTACAGCTTCAGAATATGCATGTAAAGGTATTTCGGTCAATATGATCATTATTATTGACAAGGTCATTAATGAAATACCTTTACATACATAATTATTCTGTTCATGTAAATATGGCATACAGTAGTTTGATAATGTGGCTCTGAAATACACCCAATGTTTCTTTATACTTTCAGTATACTGCTGTTTGATTATCCTCGTACCCAATTCTGATTTCAGGGTCCGTTGGCCACTGCATGGAACTCTATACCAAAAGAATACACCACCTACGTATTATTTGCCATCTTGGGTGTAGCCTTAATTATGTTGCTCATCGCCAAATTTGCTTCAAGGTTAGTGTATAGTGTATTTTGTACCCAAAGCTAGAATATCGATATGCAAGAAATCATCAAAACAAGTAATTCGTTGAGAGACAAATAATTCATTGAAGGGAGGTTTATAAAATTTGTCTTTTGACAACAGTTACTATGATGTCAAAAGCAATTCTTGTTATAAAATTTTGTGGAATCACAAAATTGGAAAATATTTAAATCTGGTAAATCTTTATCCCTGATGCTCATTAATTTCAACATTTTTATACCCTGCTATTCAAAGAATATGAACGAGGTAGGGTGGCATATAGCGTTGCCCGTCTGCTTAGTTCGTCCACTTGGAAATGGTTTCCACTCAATAAGTAATAAAATTTACTGATATAGTGTGATGACATTTTGGGTCTTAATTATTAATGTAAAAAAGAAGCTTGGTATTGGTTTATAGCTGATATGGGTCACGGTCACAGTATCGTTAAAAATAGAAAAAGAATGTTTTTGCTCATTAACTAAAGTTTGCTGTACAATTTTTTGAAACATTGTACATTAAATAGGCATGGAAAGATAACTTTATTTTAATTCATGGAATTTTTTTTATTATATTGCTCTCTACATGCAAAATATCAATGCATTGGCATCACTGGATCAATGTCAGGATCTGTCCGCCACTCCGTCAGTCACGGAGCTCAGCGACATCATAAATGCGACATTTTAGACAAACTTTTTTCAAATCTAATTGGTTAAGAAATAGATCGCTTAACATGTATTACATAATATTTAGCTTGAAAGATGAGAAAAGCATTGTCAGTATTGCTAGATATCTTTTAAATGCTTTTAAAAGAAGAAAAGAAATTCTAGATTTGCCCATTTAAAGAAATATTAACAAGAGTAAACTACTGTATCATTAATTAGACAGTATAAATAGTTTCACTTTATTTTGAATATAAATATTCATGATATGATTTAATAGTCTTATTCATTATAGTGTTAATTTTGGATTTATATATAGCTACATTTATTTCAAATCATATATCTTCAAAAATATATGTCACATCTGTTACTTTATAAAACTTTTGAAATGCTTAAACCTGAAATGATCTAATACAAATGTTATTATTTTTGGATTTATATGGCATGTTATAAGCTTATATTCACTTTAATATGTGAATTCTGTAATATTGACTTGTATAAATGTATAATATTTAATTTGTGTCACTCTATATGATGTATTTACATGTTGTATTTTGGGCCGGAGGCCTATATTACTTAATAAAATATGTCTATGTCTATGTCTATGTCTATGTCTACAACATGCAGGTGTCATTGGAAATGCTTGTGATGCTAAAACTTACTTCCTCTAGCATCTTTGAAATCCATTGTGCACATATCCAGTCTACTTAAAGTTTTCAGTTAATATTTTATGTGCTGTTGCAGCCCGGATGCTATTTTATATTACAATCTTGCGCTAATCTTGTCTCATTGATCTAACACGTCTGACGTCAAAGTTTCAATTATAACTGTTCCGCTCCTGTACAGTTGTGCTGAGTTGTAGGTTCTTCAGAAAATCATCTGTGCAGGCAATATACTAGAGCCCTAGGCACACCACTACCTGATCTCATAAGGGCTATTCCAGGAAATAATCTCAGGGCAGGGTAAGAACTGGAATTATTTTTTAGGGTACCACCACCAGAAATTTAATTACCATTTTCTATAAATATTGTTTGTAAAATGTGTTCTTTTTGTAGATCATGGAAGCAGTGACTTAATTAATTCCATGTAAAATAAATTAAAATCATGTGTTTTTAATTAATCTTTCTGCTGATGGAATTCATACAGAAATACCCCACACCAAGATTTTTATCAAAATATACCCACACCCACCTGAATTCAAATGATTTTTTTCCCACCACCACCAGTAAAAAATAGGGTCCAGTTCTGACCCAGCCTGTAAGGTTCTGGCTAAGAACAGAATCACTGTCGATCTCTGCAAGGTGGTAGGAATCCTCCGAATGGGTGTCATGTTCATTTTATCATTTTTTTTGCCGTGTTCATTATTGTGGTTAAACTACTAATTGCTGTGTGGTTCCAGGCAGCCATATAAGTGATGGTTAGAACAGGATCACTATTATATTTGTAACTACCAGTTTTTTTAGCTCACCTGAGCCAAATGCTCACAGGTAAGCTTTTGTTATTGCCTGGTATCTGCAGTGATTTATTTACAAATTCCAATGTACGAGTCCCAGGACTCGCTGGACTACAAATCTGCGAGTCCATAAAATGAAAGTGTGAGTCCCATTTTCCGAGACATTTTAACTAAATCGTTATAAATTCAAATGATGCAACATTGTGAAAATGAAGATACTTCACCATTAAACTGTGTGAACCTTTAGTTGTGCACCATTTAAACAACCACAAATGAGAATTAAACAACAGTAAACATTGACTAGAACAGTTAAGAACATTAAAAAAAACACTTGTGCAGCTTAGTCTGTCAAAAAAACAGACAGTGCTAGTTGATGGTTCAAATAACATTATACACTGTATCTCCTTTACTGACAGTGGCGTAGTTGACCCATAAATGACGTGCAAGCCCATAGGGTTCTAGAAGGGTTGGGGAGGGGTCTTTGGGACATGACCCTCTCCCCATCAGAAAATTCAGGATGCATTTCCTGCATTCTGATGACATTTGCAGGAGATATGATGCATTCTCAAAAAAATATGCAAGCCCGGGTGTTGTTGCGTAAAGGCAGCTATGCCGCTGATTGAAATGTTTATCATAATTAAAACACTGTTTTGATTCAGTGAAACTATAACACAAGAAGTATTCAAGGTAGGCAAACAGCTTGCATATTTACAACTCGCAACAGTAACAGAGATTGTCTGATGACATTGATTATGCTACATGTGCGCACATCATTGTTTAGAAAGCGGTGCTGTAGTAACCCGATGCTCTTGAAATTCATCTGATGATGCGCGCGCACTAGTGTTTACAAAGCAGTGTGCAAAACCACATTGCGTCGGGAATTAAATGTCTGTATTTGAGATAATTGGGACGTATCGGCTGCGATTTTTCTGCGTCCAGCGGATGCACATATTTCAGAATTTTGCATTTGCCGCAAGATTTGTGCGTATAGGACGCAGTACGCAGGGGTAAATAAAACACTGTATCTGTCGTCCGTCGGCCATCGTCTGTCGGCGGTCGTTAACTTTTACGTTCTAACAACTTCTCCTCTGAAACCACTGGGACAATTTTGGTATAACTTCACAGAAATGTTCCTTGGGTGACCCTCTACCAAGTTTTTTCAAACCATTTTGATTCGTCAAAAAACATGGCCTCCAGAGGGCGGGGCAAGTTTAATTAGTAAAAACTTAAAAAATCTTCTTGTCAGAAACTACTGCCTCGATTTAAAAATAATTTCACAGAAATATTCCTTGGAGGACCCATCACCAAGTTTGTTCAAAAAACATGGCGTCCAGGGGTTGGTGTTAGTTTACTACATAAGCTATTGTAAAAACTTAAAAAATCTTATTGTCAGAAACCACTGGGACAATTTTGATATAACTTCACAGAAATGTTCCTTGGGTGATCCTTTACCAAGTTTGTTCAAGCCATCTTGATTCGTCAAAAAAACATGGCCGCCAGGGGGCGGGGCAAGTTTAATAAGTAAAAACTTAAAAAATCTTCATGTCAGAAACTACTGGCTCGATTTTAAAATAATTTCACAGAAATGTTCCTTGGAGAACCCATCACCAAGTTTATTCAAACCGTAGTGATTCGTCAAAAAACATGGCGGCCAGAGGTTGGTGTTAGTTTACAATATAAGCTATAGTTAAAACATGAAAAAAAATATTCTTGTCAGAAACCACTTGGCCAATTTTGATATAACTTCACAGAAATGTTCCTTGGGTGATCCCTACCAAGTTTGTTCGAGCCATTTTGATTTGTCAAAAAACATGGCAGCCAGAGGGCAGAGCAAGTTTAATTAGTAAAAACTTAAAAAATCTTCTTGTCAGAAACTACTGGCTCAATTTTAAAATAATTTCACAGAAATGTTCCTTGGAGGACCCTTTACCAAGTTTGTTCAAACCGCAGTGATTCATCAAAAAACATGGCAGCCAGGGGGTGGGGTTAGTTTACTATATAAGCTTTAATAAAAACTTAAAAAATCATCTTGTCAAATACCACAGGATCAATTTTAAAACAATTTCACAGAAATGTTCCTTGGGTGACTCTTTACCAAGTTTGTTCAAGCCATTGTGATTTGTTAAAAAACATGACCGCCCCAGTGAGATGCTAGTTTACTATATAGGCAGCTATAGTAAAAACTTCAAAAGCCATCTTGTCAGAATCTACTGACCTGATTTTGATGTAATTTCACTGACATTTACCATGGGTGAACCTCTACCAAGTTTGTTCCAGCCATTGCTATTCGTCGAAAAACGTAGTCGCCAGGAGGGAAGGCTGGTTTTCTTTATATGGATATAATAGTGAAAACTTTCTTTTGATATCTGATATCGAGATATCCGCACAAAGATACTATTGTTATCGCACAACTCTTCTATGCATCTGTTACATCTTCAAAACAAATCAAAATTCTAACTACTCGCCCATCTTGTTTTCTGGAATTTTGAGAGTACATGTACATGTATTATATAATCTACTTAAGTTGGGTGACTCAAGGTCACTTAGGTGAGCGATATAGGGCCATTATGGCCCTCTTGTATAGCATGCTACACCTTTCCACGAGTACTCTAACAATAATTATTATACAATTATTATTTCTTTGTAATAAAGAATTATGAAAGGTTTCTTTGTGTCAATAAAGACTGTTTAGGATATTATAAAAAACCGGCAGTGTCTCAAAACACATTAGATCTTCCTATCAACAGTGCATTTATCTCGAGCAAACATATGAACATAACTCATATAAATGTGTAACTTAACATGGCAGAAAATCAACTGTATATGTACTATGATGCTAATAGTATTTTTTTGTTTGTTGAATTCATAGTTTCGTAGTTAAGTCTTTCCATTTTTATGCAAAAAAACATTGTTATGAAGGTTAAAATATATTTTCTGTGCATGATTTTCTGATTCACTATAATCTTCTTTTTCTAATTTCAGAACTAAACCAACTTTATCTCGGAAGCAGAGACGTAATCTATTGGAGGTTAAAGACTTTGTACAAAGTACAGTGAAAGCTAAAAAGGTATCTGTCACTGTTCTTTATCTCAGACTGTTCAATTAATACATGGGTGAAAGTTTTCCGTATTGAAGAACTTCCCCAGGGTCATTTTCCCAATTCATCTAAATCCGTTGAGGTTTTTAGGGGGGTGGGAGTGGGTAGTGTGTGTGTGTTTGTACTTTGAATATCAAAAAGTTTTGATCCTTCCAGAGAATATAAGAGCTAAAACTATTCCTGTAAACATTTGTTGTCACGTTCGATGAAACCGCAATCCTTATTCTTAAGCATTAATATAATTCTGATGAAAATTGTTTGCTTGACAAAGATTGAATTGGGAAAGGAGATAATTGCATTAGACTGATTCTCAGGTGGTCAGGCAAAATTATGGGCCTTGCTACTCTCCGCCAGAAAGGTGTTATTAGCTCTTCATAATTTCAAGTTCCGGTGGAAAATCGACAGAACATGCAGTTTTTTTTTACCAGAAAAGGATACAAGATTGCTCGAATCGAGTGTCGGAAATAAATGGTGATGGGCTTGGCTTCACAAGAAAGACAGTGCAGGAAATGTTTGGGGTGATTGGTGTAAAAATATTGACATCGGGGGTGTTTGTTTTTGTGTGCAATGTACCAAGACATTGGTGTATAGTTCAAATGGCAAAAAAGCCCTTCGCATTCACGCAGAAGATGCAACACACAAGCTAAATTGTAGATCCGTGAGGAAAAACCCCTTGTTGCCTGGAGCCACACCGGGCATAGCTTCACAAAATGAGTGGATAAGGTTGCAGAAATTAGAGGGGTTACGGCTGCATTTTAAAGTGAACATTGTTTGCCCCTTTTCCCTGGCTGGTGATTTGCTGGACTTGGCATTCATTGTCTTGAACTCCTGTAATCAAGCAATTTATTTGGAAGGAAGTTTGGAAAAGTACATGCAAGTGTACCACCTATTTTATGTACACTTTCTATCTGGTACACCTGCACTTCAGTTAATGTTTTTATCTACATATTAACATAACATCAAGTCTATTAATGTCTGTACAGAAAAAGGTCTTTTCAGCCAACCTACACACATGTATGTGTAGGGTATTTTCCTAGTCTACCAATTTAATGCACTTGAATCTACTTCCATTACTTGCTTCCCTACTGGCTTTCCCACTGTCTCTACTGGATTCCCCAAGGGCTTTCCAAGTGTCTCTTTCTCTTTCCTACCTCCAACTATGAATTAAATTTTGTCTAAATCATGCACAACATCGTTGTGGGGCTTTGTTGGTAAATTTGAATTTCAGAATGTTGTGCATGATTTAGACAAAATTTAATTCATAGTTGGAGGTAGGTTCAAGGAAAAACTGTTTTAAATCATATCAAATTAGTTTTATAATGTTGGTCATACATTACTTCAGAGGTCATTTTTTCAGGGTTGAAAATGCTGAAAATCGATTTCAGACGGGGGGGCCTCTGGACCCCCTATCAGGGCTCTGCCCTGGACTCGCAAGGGGGCCTAGGCAACCCCCTAAACCCCCAGCCTGTTTTCGTTACTACGGAAATTTGTAACTTTCACCCCTGTTAATATATATTCTATGTACATTTATAGTACTTTTTCTAAAATGCAGATTGTCATAACATGCACATGGCAAAAACATTTACCAAGACAGCAATGTGTCCTGTGGCCATGCGGTCTGAGTCATTTTTTCAAAATCACTTGTTGCTCCCTGCTGTGGTCATTACATATAACATGGTATTTGTTGAAAGTGCTCAACCCGATTGCCTCTAAAAACTTTTTAAATGTTTTACTCGAGAAAAGGACTTATTGAGTTTATTTTTGCAGCATTGGTATAAGAATAAGCACAACCATTTCGCTATCTTGGCACATAATTCATTATGTAATAGAATAATCTTATCTGTAGACACATAATCAGGGTCCACAGTTATAAAGGGTTCCTATTTGATTGAGGTCATCTCAAATCAACCAATCAAAATTCATACTGCAATAGCAGTCAGACTTTCATTGCTTGATTTTATCTGAACTTTAGTCATGTGGCAGGTACATATGTCAAAACTAATTCAGTTACTGTGTAGCAGTGGAATAATGGATAGAGTGTTGGCCAATCATGCAGAAGTTGCAGGTTCAATAATACTGATACTAATACTGTGTGAAATATCATTAGTATTTATTAACCACATGTACAGTGTCATTTGTATAAAGTTAATACATGAAAACACCCACTTTGTTTTCACTGTCTCCATTAGGAAGGGAACAGCAGCGTTTGTAATCATTTGTCTCCATTAGGAAGGGAAACAGTGGCATTTGTAATCATCTGTCTCCATAAGGAAGGGAAACAGTGGCATTTGTAATCATTTGTCTCCATTAGGAAGGGAAACAGTGGTGTTTGTAATCATCTGTCTCCATTAGGAAGGGAAACAGCAGCATTTGTAATCATCTGTCTCCATTAGGATGGAAAACAGCGGCATTTGTAATCATATGTCTCCATTAGGAAGGGAAACAGCAGAATTTGTAATCATTTGTCTCCATTAGAAAGGGAAACAGCGGCATTTGTAATCATCTGTCTCACAGCGGCGTTTGTAATCATCTGTCTCCATTACGAAGGGAAACAGCAGCATTTGTAATCATTTGTCTCCATTAAAAAGAGGAAACAGCGGCGTTTGTAATCATCTGTCTCCATTAGGAAGGGAAACAGCAGCATTTGTAATCATTTGTCTCCATTAGGATGGGAAACAGCGGCGTTTGTAATCATTTGTCTCCATTAGGAAGGGAAACTGGCATTTGTAATCATTTGTCTCCATTAGGGTGGGAAACAGCGGCTTTTGTAATCATCCGTCTCCATTAGGAAGGGAAACAGTGGCATTTGTAATCATTTGTCTCCATTAGGGAGGGAAACAGCGGTGTTTGTAATCATCTGTCTCCATTAGGAAGGGAAACTGGCATTCGAATCATTTGTCTCTATTAAGATAGGAAACAGCGGTGTTTGTAATCATCTGTCTCCATTAGGAAGGGAAACAGTGGCATTTGTAATCATCTGTCTCCATAAGGAAGGGAAACAGTAGCGTTTGTAATCATCTGTCTCCATTAAGAAGGGAAACAGTGGCATTTGTAATCATTTGCCTCCATTAGGAAGGGAACAGTGGTGTTAGTAATCATCTGTCTCCATTAGGAAGGGAAACTGGCATTTGTAATCATTTGCCTCCATTAGGAAGGGAACAGTGGTGTTAGTAATCATCTGTCTCCATTAGGAAGGGAAACTGGCATTTGTAACCATTTGTCTCCATTAGGATGGGAAACAGTGGCATTTGTAATCATTTGCCTCCATTAGGAAGGGAACAGTGGTGTAAGTAATCATCTGCCTCCATTAGGAAGGGAACGTGGTGTTAGTAATCATCTGCCTCCATTAGGAAGGAAAACAGCGGCATTTGTAATCATCTGTCTCCATTAGGAACGGAACAGTGGTGTTTGTAATCATCTGCCTCCATAAGGAAGGGAAACAGCGGTGTTTGTAATCATCTGCCTCCATTAGGAAAGGAAACAGCGGCATTTGTAATCATTTGTCTCCATTAGGATAGGAAACAGTAGCGTTTGTAATCACCCATCTCCATTAGGAAGGGAAACAGTGGCATTTGTAATCATCTGCCTCCATTAGGAAGGGAAACAGCGGCATTTGTAATCATCTGTCTCCATTAGGAAGGGAAATAGTGGCATTTGTAATCATTTGCCTCCATTAGGAAGGGAACCGTGGTGTTAGTAATCATCTGCCCCCATTAGGAACGGAACAGTGGTATTAGTTATCGTCTGAATTATTTATGTTGTTTTTTTGTATCATTGCAGCAAACTTTGTACTCTGACTACCTGAAACAGAGTGTGGCTGAGCATGACCTGCAACCTCTGACCTCATCTACATTCACCAGTGACTTCATTGATCAATCCTCCATCCGTAGAAGGGATTCGAAAGCTAAATCATAACAACCCATTGAAACATCAGTCGCAGTCAATAATTTTTGCAAGGTTTTGAGAGTTAGGAATATTTTGTTTGAAATTCTTCAGTAATTTGGAATATATGTATGTTATGTGTTGAAATTGATGAAACATGGGGCCAATTTCTTCTGTCTCGGATATTTTTAGATACAGATAAATTGTACAGTATTAATATTAATTAGTTATTATTAGATACATTTTGAAATTCTTTCATGAAATGTTATATTTTTGAAAATAAATGGGATATATAATATCAAAATTACAAAAAAAATGTTTGGGATAGCGTTGATTATCCAAATGGTATTTTAATGTTTTCTATTGTCACAGTATGTATTCCAGCAGTCTCGCTAGCTCACATGATAGTAATTGTTATACCTACTGGATGCCAGCTTGGCTTTGATTGACACATTGATTGATATTTCATTTAAGCAGTTCTGAATAATAGTTTTCTATTGGTCTAACTTGTGGCGGAGACTGTAACTGGTCAAATGATGTAAACACCATCTTAGAGAATAGATGCATCTCCTATACATTATATCATTACAACTGGAACCCTGTATTAGGTCAACTGGCAAACATAAACAGACAATACCATTACAAATCATAACTCTGTTAACATATCCACAAATGAATTTATTTTGAAAGTTGCTGATGCTCTCTAAGAAGACCAGTTTCATGTTTCGAATATTTGATAAATACGGCTGCTGTTTATGGTTGGTGATATTATTAAATTTTATTTTTATTGTGAAAATAATATTAGTTTTAAAAATCTGAATAATTGAAAAATCTCCATTTACTTCTTTTTATATAACAAACAAAAGCAAGTTGTTTTAATCCTTTACTTCATAAAGACACCTTTGAACACCTCTAATATAGACGCCTTTGGACAACTAATATAGAAGGCTTTTGAATTATTGGGTGAATTATGATTATATTAACTGACAGAGTGGAAAACAGTGCAGGAAGTGTTTAAAGGCCTTCTGTGATTAGTGTGGGAAAACGCATATCTATGGAGTAAAGGGTTAAATGTGTGTTTGTTATATACAGTACTGATGATATTCAAACTTACATTTTTTTCTCAGTGGAAGGGAGACAACTCTTAGACTAACTCTGTTGTTTTTTGTTTCATTTATTGTATGTTTGTTTGCTGGTCTTCATACTTTTTCGTATTTGTATGCCATAAAATAAAAATTCATTTATTTATTTAAAATGAAAAAGTAAGTTTATGCAAGGTACGCAATTCAAAGTTATTGTATTATTTTGATTTTTGTACAAATAACTGAGAAAAAATGCCAGTATCAGTTTTGATTGAGTTTCTGTACTCATATTTTATATGATTTAATCCTAAAATACACAAATATTTTGTGAAGAATTTAATTGTCAAATAATTTCTACCTTTAATAAACATGTAAAAGATATTTTGTGTTGACTACTTGGCAACTTAATAAATTGATTCGAGTCTAAAATGGCCAAAATTTTCAACCTATCAAAATGTCGAATTTTTGGTGATGGTATTTTAATTTTTACTTATTTGGTAGAGCAAGTGGTCTAATGGTAGGGCTAATAGTCAAAATGTCGCAGGGTAAATCTCCCACCACAACCATGTGTTGTGTCCTTGAGTAAGACACTTTATCCACATTTGCTAAGTACTTGTACTGGTTCTACCCAGGAAGATTGAGAATATTTGTCCTGATTGTACACAATCGATGTAAAATAATTAAGTTTAAACAAATTTGGTAAAGGGTTAGAGTTTCATGTTTGTTTGTGTGTAGTTATACTTGCTGGTGCTGCAGGGGAGTCTAGATCTGTAGCACTTCTGTATCAACTTGTTGGTGGTGATCAATGTGCATAATGTCCATTCATGTCATATCATTATTTATTATGCATCATTCATCATAACACAGTCTAGAATCCATGTGCTGCTGATGCAGTCTTGTGCTTAGTTTGAACATTTTCAACTTAATTGTAACAATTTGAAAAATACTGATTGTTTCATTTTGCTTATTTAGCATGAATAAAGAACATGTATGATATGATAGCACTTAAAATTTAATCCTGCCATTTAGAGTAGGAGAGGGTTCCCATAGATGTGGAAAAACTGAGAAATATAATGGTTTTCAAATCAAGGGAAATTCAATAGAAAAGAAGGGGGAAATTTGATAGATTCATTTATAAATTATTTTTTGTTTAACAGTACCGGTAATTGACCTCAGCAGTTTCTTCACCTGTTGCTTTTGTGGGAACTCTGTAAGAACTTCTAAACACACTAAAAATGTCAAAGCCAGCAAATGTTTACCGGTACTCATAGTCCCCAAACCAAAGAAATGCCATCAATTACATTTCTCATTAACTGCATATGGAATCCAGGGCTGTGGAATTGTATTGTACAATACTGGTATAAAGGCAGCTATGTGAACAGGAACAATGAACGATGTATATACACTAGTCGTACCAAATGTTTATATTTTTAACCTAGAATTAATATGTTGTGTGGTTACAGTACATATGTCAGTACGTGTTGGGTGGTCTAGAGGAGTACAGTCTTAGTAACAATTGTCTATATCATAATGTACATGCCAATATATGTACTTAAATTATCACTTGAGGATTGATGTTGGAATAAGGGAATCATTTTGTGGATGACAATGGTGTTTGAAACGACGAATGTTGGTTTGACTGAAGAGATTACTATATTGATAGAGAACAGACAAGTGAAATATTAAGTATTAATCCAAGTTCTTTATTGATGGGGGTTAATTATACATCGGTACACTACGGTCTTCTTGAGAAAAACATGACAACACTTTTGAGTGAAATTTATGTGTGATTGCTTGTCTGTGTTAATCAACTAAATGCAATGCTATATAACCATGAGAATCACATCATGTTGGTATGTAACGTTAAGGTGTAATTAACACATCAGACACCAACTTTCAAGAAAACATCATGTCATATTGGACCGCATTGTATCGAGACAGTAGTGTTTTCACCAAAACAAACTTTGGTTTACTTTTTATTCCAACTTGCATGCAGTGATGAGTTTATATGTACATGTAGATGGAAACCAGTTTCTTTACTTCATAGTTCAGCCAAAAAGTGTAATCAGATTTATCTACAGGTAGTCTAAGAAGGAATGTATATGTCGGCTATTTTAAATGCTTGAATTGTACCAAGTCAAATTGAACCTGGAGTGAAAAATATATCTTTAATATAAAAACTTCAGTGAAATGTCATTATTAATACTTCAATGTAGATGATTGATTCAATTTGACACATTAAAAATTGTCGGTCTTATACATCAGTGCTGATGGAAACATTTCATCTTGTGAAATATTTATAAAAAAAACACAACACAAGGTTCCATTCAGGCGAGTGATGTGACTATTTATATGAAAATGATAAACATAATATAAACATAAATTCTCTGAGCTTTACCATTAAAATTGTAAAATAAAGTTGATGTAGTTAGAATATAAAATTATAATGTTATCGTGCCTTAAGAATGAAATGAGAGACCTTGACTGTATGTATTGTGTTGTATATATATTCCAACTGATATATGGTGATTTCACCTTAAGCCTTAAAATGTGTTCAAATTTTAATTTCTCTTGACTTTTGCAAGACCATCATATAAGATAAATTGATAAAAAAAAATTGTGTTGACTTATTTTTAGCTTTTCCAAATAAATACAAAAATTAATCTTGACACTGGCCAACATCTCTTTAGATTCAGGATAAATCTTTCAATAAAAAAGGTATTGTACAAAATGTTTCTGTGTAAGTAAATGTTACTTTAAATTGTCATTCTTCAAGGTTTTTGTTTTAGCATTTGCCTGTTTGATTACTACCTGACCATCTCATTTTCACTTGCTACTTTTGTTATAAAGGAGATTTTAATTCCATTGAGCACAAATTGGACAGTTTTTTAGAAAACTTCTTCCAGACTTTATTTACCAGATTGATATGCTACGGTGTCCCATTGGGGCCATCGCGGCATATTTATTAAATTAAGTAAAAGTAAAGTCCAAACATCGAAACTATGATGGTGAAAAGTCAAAACAACGACGGAGAAAAGTCGAAACCACCTACATGTACCTGTCGTATACAAAGGTTTAAGTTGTGTAATTAAGTTTTGTTGTTTTGACTTTACTTAATTTAATAAATATGCCACCCGCATCTTTCATTTGATCATCACCAAAATTCCACAGTAGTTATATAACCATACTACCTTGGACAAGTTCTTGAACTGGCTAAATTGGAGTATTAATGTCAGAGTTATAAAATCCAATATTTGACCTTGTGCACACTCTAGCACCAGCATTTTTAGCTTGACTATTCGTAAAATAGGGGGATTATTGTACTCGCCCAGGCATCGGCGTTGTTTTTCAGGTTAAATTTTTTTTATCGGGTAAGATATCTATGCAACCACTCATTTGATATGAATGAAACTTCACATGTGTGTTCAGTATAATCAATGGAACTCACAGACAAGAACCATAACTCTGGGTTGGATTTTGGCAGAGTTATGGCCCTTTTTGAACTTAATTTTCAGGTTAAAGTTTTTTATCAGGTAAGATATCTATGCAACCACTCATACGATATTTATGAAACTTCACATGTGTGTTCAGTATCATCAATGGAATGCATAGAGATAAGAACTATAACTCTGGGTTGTATTTTTACGGAGTAATGACCCTTTTGGACTTAAAAGAAATTGGTTAGAGGTTAAAAGTTTTTGATTTGGTACTTATTTCATCATCCTATCATTGGACATGAATGAAACTTCACATGTGTGTTCAACATCCTCTAGGAAACTGGCAGAGAAAAGAATCATAACTCTTGATTGCATTTTGGCAGAATAATTTCCCTTTTAGACTTAGAAATTTTGTTTTTAGCAGATTAAAGTTTGTAGTACAAGGGCTTGATCTTAGATGTTTGACAAATAGGGTCAGTTTTTGGTGCTGTCTCAAATTTGTTCAAAACCATGACCCTGGGGGCAAAATTGGCCCTCACTTAGGTGTAAAAAATTGTCTTAAAGTTTAATCTGCATTAAATAAAATAAAGGCAATACGTTCACATTGTTGTTTTCAAAAAAACATAATTGTTGATAATGAAAATGAAGTGTTGGTTATTTTTTTTGCTAATCTATTTTTAACAGAAAAGCAATAATTATAGTTTAATTTTACCACCCCTGAGTTTTACTTATTTCTTGAAAAAGCTGTTGTTTTAGAACAGCATCGAAATAGTGAAGCGCACTGTCCCGACAGCTCTTGTTCATTTGATTCTCACCAAACTTTTACACAGTTGTTATTTAACTATAATATCTTGGACAAGATTAGCTCAGTCAGTTACGCATCTGACTATTAATCCAGGGGTCTTGAGTTCAAATCCCCACCTGGCAACAGTCTCCGTGATGATGATATATGACATAGTGTCTCATTATCATTTGTCTCTCACTGCTGGTTCAAGTGGGGAAGTTATTGGTTACTTGCCGAGATTGGGTGTGCTCGAGTACTGGTTAACCTTTCAGGATCCCAGGAAACAGTGGATAGGTTAACTGTAAGTCCTTGATGGCATAATAATGACGCTAAATATTCAACGAATCAATCAATTGAATTGGTCAAATCGGATCAATAATGTCAGAGTTGCAGCCCTTGAATCGTCAAAAAATGCATATTTTTACCTTGAGTGCATTCTATTACTTGCAGCTTTCACTTGATGGCCACCAAACTTACATACTGTAGTATTTATATAACCATAAGTTCTTGAACTGGTCAAATTAAATAATTTCACAATTGTGGCATTTAAATCATCAAAATTGCATTAATTGTTGTTGTGTACACTCTAGCACTAGCAGTTTTTATTTGATCCTCATAAAACTAATGTCTAAGACAAGTTTTTGAACTGGCCATATCGGGTAGTTGGTGTTGGAGTTACTGCGTTATTGCGTTTTTTGACCTTGTGTGCATCTAGCACTTGCAGTATTCATTTAATCTTTGACAGACTTACACAGTTATTATGTAACCATAATATATTGAACGAGTTCTTGAACTGACCAATTGGATAAATATTGTCAAGAGTTAAAGCCCTTGTTAAAAATTGTATGAGCACTCACAGTTTATATTTGATCTTCATTAAACTGACACAGTTGTTATGTAACCATAATATCTTTGATAATAAGTGTCGGGTGTTATGGTCCTTGAATAGGCAAAAATTGCATTATATGAATTTTATGTACACTCTAGCATCTGCAAAAACTGCTATCTTTGGCATTGTCTCCTCTGCCAAGGTGAGCGATTTTGGGCCAATCTGGCCCTCTTGTTGTCAAAGACCTTGCATGGGATTAAAATTCAGTTCCACACATTTTAATGCATTATCCCCAACTTTTTGAAGAAAATGGATGATAATAATGTTTGTCATGTTTTGAGCCAACAATCTTGTGGATGTAACCCAAAGTTTGAAATAGATTCAAATGAAATTTTCTGTACAGCGTGTTAATGGTCTGAACATGAGCCAATGGTCTTTGGGTTCAAGTTGAATGATTTTAAGTGCCACTGGCCAAAGGCCAGAAATGCTTTCGCAATTTAATGGTGTGTTGTCTGTCATCCTCTGTTAGCAGCTATTTCTTTTAAATCACTAGGCCAGTTAAACTTCATATGGATTTTCTCAAGTACTCGCATGTGAAATTATACACAATTTCTTTTTCGATCTAAAATATAAAATGGCCACCATTACTAAAAATAGTAAAAAAAACTGATGATGAACAGCTAAATAGATTTTGAAAATATTTAATTAAAAATAATCACCGAATATAATTTTATCGTACAAATGTTGTACCTGAGGTTGAAAGTGACCCCACCCTATGGGCTAAATTTACATGTGATTGTGATAGAAATTAATAATCCCAGTAGTGTTAAAATCAAGTTTTCAAAAATCAGTCAAATTTGCTCATACATGATATAATCATCTTTATAAGTAGGGGTTTCAACATTGTACAAATCAAGGAAGTGGGGTAGCGTCCTTACAAGGGGACTTTAACCTGGGAATACTATGGGAAAACTAAGCATTTGTGCTAGAATAATGTTCAATTTCAGATTGCAACCATTGCTTTGTAAATTAATATCAGATTACAATGTTGGCTCAAGGAGGAGGATCTAGTTTTCATAAAAGGCCAGGAGAGGCCTAGACCAGGAGAAGAGGCCTAGACCAGGAGGAGCCTAGACCAGGAAGAGAGGCCTAGACCAGGAGATATACCAGGATAGGCCTAGACCAGGAGATAGACCAGGAGAGGCCTAGACCAGGAGGAGAGGCCTTGACCAGGAGAAGCCTAGACCAGGAGGAGCCTAGACCAAGAGAGGCCTAGACCAGGAGAAGCCTAGACCAGGACATAGACCAGGAGAAGCCTAGACCAGGAAGAGAGGCCTAGAAAAGTTAAAGTTGACATTGAGAAGTTTGATTTGTTCCTACTTGATATAAACTATCCCTGATGGTAGATTTGGAGTTAATACAAATTAAGGGGCCAGTGATGTAGGAAGACTGAGTTTTACATTAGGCGTATACTGTGCTGAACGGAAAATTCTCTGTTTTTCATCCATTTGTGTTAAGTATAATGTTCAATTCTGAGATTTTAAGAATAGCAAAGTAGCAATAGCAACTTGGATTTGGTTCAATAATGAGGACTGAATTTCCGTAATGGGCCAGAAGGGTGTTAAAACATATTTTTTTAAAAAAAAATCTTTCAAAAACAATCTTTCAAACTTGTTCATATTTATTGAAAATTATTACCCTTAGTAAATCAAGGTGCTAAGGTATATATGACCCATGTATGGGGACTTTTGGGTTTACATATGCGCACTATAGGAAAAAGGAACATTTGTGCAATAAACACTCACGGACCTCTCAGAATCATCACCATATTTGTTTTTAAAATTTGAATCTTTATAGGCATATTTTACATACAACTATTTTCTATATTTCAATATAATAGATTGGTTGGGATTGGTTTTGAATACTGATACAAGAAGAAATCTAGTTGTCCATAGGTGATATATAAATTAATCTTATGTCAGTAAGCCTTCCCTGGTAAAGGAATTTCTACAATTCCAGGGACTGCCATGTATGTATAAGGGCTCTATTTTCACTTAGATGCTGTCCTACTTTCTCAGCCAATAGACTCGCTCAGTTTTTTTGTCAAACAGCATTTTATTTTACATAGAACGTTCTATTTTTTTTATAAAGAAAATGAATTATGACGAGTTAAGAATCTCCGAAGAAGTGATGGCAATGGTTTAGGGGCGTGTTTGTGTTAACTCTGCACATTAACATCATTCCATGCACTTTACAGAGCTATAATTGCCAATAACAAATATATTTTCTATCTGAATCAAAGCTCCATATATCTCAACTTTATAGTGGTCGACCTGTGTTAATGGAAGTCACGTGATTCGAACTGGTTAATTTACTTTCAACTTATACCCATTATACATATTAATTCTAAACAAAAATACGAAAAACACACATCAGTGATATATACTTTAATAGATTAAGTTACGATTGTAAAAACACACATCAGTGTTATATACTTAATTGATTAAAACATTTGATTTGTCAAATATTTTACATTGGACATAATTTGGTTACGATTATGAAGAAATACATTTTTGGACACAACACATATCAAAATCAATTTAACAAATGCAGTGACTAAATTACATGTTTATATGCCTCTGACAGTGAAATTGGCACATATAGTGTTCTTAATGGCGACACTTAAGACATTCAAACATTTTAAATTATGCCACATTTTACATAGATAATGCAAGAGTTTTATACACATTCTTTGTTATTGATATGCTTATTTTAAAATAAAAAAGTAACTTGAGAGGCATCCTGTTATTTTTTTTAAATTATAAGATATTATGTTTTCAGGCAGGTTGTACTAATAAGCATGCAGTCAGCTGGAAAGCAGTTGGGCATATAAAATTCGACAAATTCTGATTATTTTCAAATTTCTATACAAAGTTGCTTATCACTAGACCTTTTCAGGGATTGCAATTAAACCCCACATATCGAACTTACAAGAGTTGTACCCCCATTTCAGATTTCAACTTCAGCTCAATAACTCGAACATGCATAGCGGGATTCTTTTCAAATTTGTACAAAAACTTGCTTACCACTAGACCTTGTATGTGACTGAATACTTATTTAACATGGCTCAGACCCCTTTATTGACTCAAGATTAACTCGAACAAAATTACCCAATTATTTTTAAATTGTACAAAATATTGAGTATCACAATACCTTGCATGGGATTGTAGGCCTATTGCAAATAAAATAAACTGAGTGATGCCCCTTTATAAACGTAAACTTATTTTATTCAACATCTGTACAATAACTCAAACAACTATTACGCAATTCTTTACCAGTTAACACATACGGTTACTTATCATGAGGCATTGAATGGGATTGTATTTTAGGCTCTCGGTATAGTGTTACATGAGTTAAACTTGCTCACTTTCCCAAACACGTTGCCAGAATCTTTGCAAAATGGCACACAATGTTTTAATATATGTACCTTGTTTGGGATCGAATTTCAACGTTGCATAATAAAATTTACATTAAGCATGTTCCTTTTTAAGCGCCCGGACAAATGGTTACTGCTCGATAACTTTGACTATTTTAAATTTTAACGAAATATTATGTAAATATATCTTACATGAAATGGAAGCTTGGGATTGTTACTTAACATATTAATAATCTGCTCCAAAACATTAAAACATTTAAGATAATCGGATGACATTTGGTGTATAGGTCCTTAACATGAGAAGAAACACTAATATAAGTATTTAACACGCAAATAGTATGGAATATATCAAACATTATAAATACCATTTAAACATTCTTCTATAAACCTTGGTTCGGCAAAGGAATTAACTATATTGAACAACTCTTTGATAAAAGACAAAAAGTTTTTTCTAAAATATCATACCCTTAATCAAAGTAATAAAAGTCTAAACTTACAATTGATAGTATACCAAACAATAATACACAAAATAACTTTTTGGGGAATTTAAGGGAATTTATCAGGATTTGTCAAAATTTTAAAATTGGCTATAAACATGCCTATATATACTCACTGACTCGGGCCATATTGCCAAAAGAATATATGTTTAAACATGCCAAACATGATATATTGAAAATTGGACCACACGCCAAGGTTAGGCTAAAATAGATTGAGGCATAGTGCCACCATTGCAAAAAGGAAGTGCTTCCGTGGGGTAGTCGCATAATGGCGGTTATAAATAATCCTCAATTCTTCTTTAAAAATGCATTTTCCTGATTTCAATGCTCATTTTTTTATTTGAATGGCATTATTGATGTATTTTGAACATTTTGATAGCATTGTCATGTTTGAATTGTGAATTTAGAAAAAAAAAATGATGCTTGGAAACTGGGGTATGAATTCATGATTTCGGAAGTCTACTTTCACTTTGTCACCAGTGTACACACTGAGCAGAAAAAAAATCTCTTATATGACACATGACCCCTACTTTTCTCATCATATTTTGATAGTGCAGAGGTTGACAAACAGTAAAATGTAGGTTTCACTTCTTTCATTTGGGACCCTCTTTGAATGACAAGCCTTCAAACTTTTATTATTTACTATAGAATAAAGAACAAAAATCAATGGTGGGGTTACACCTATAAGAGAGACTTGAGTGAAATGGGGGTGATTTTCCAAAATGTTAATTGTAGGTAAAATAACCTCTTTTTTACACTCTCATAGTATTAAATGACAAATTGGAGACATTTGCTTCATAAAAAAACACATTTTGGCAAGTGTATGCCTCAAAAAAAGCATATATGTGCATATTTACATTGAAATTTCATGAAAAATCACAAAATTTTGAAGATTTTTTATTTTGGATGATTTGAATGTGCAATTTTTAGCATGTACATTGTATTGAATAATGTATTTTGGTAAGATAATGTCTTCAGTGTATCATGAGACTATTTTGGTGTAAAAATTTTAATGGAATTAGGTAAAAAAAAAATGTTTTTGGTAAAATTAGTCAAACACATCAAAATTGCATGTCGGTCAACATCTCGCGCCTGTATAATATAATAATGATCATGTAAAAAGTGGTATTTTGACAAAAGTTTCAGTATTTAATGCCTGCAACTTGGCAGTATTACTTCAAATTGGTAGTACTTAGTAAAAATGAGGTAATTATGAAATTAAAAAAAGAAAGAGTTTCCTTATAAGAGAGACTTGAGTGAAATGGGGGTGATTTTCCAAAATGTTAATTGTAGGTAAAATAACCTCTTTTTTACACTCTCATAGTATTAAATGACAAATTGGAGACATTTGCTTCATAAAAAAACACATTTTGGCAAGTGTATGCCTCAAAAAAAGCATATATGTGCATATTTACATTGAAATTTCATGAAAAATCACAAAATTTTGAAGATTTTTTATTTTGGATGATATAAATGTGCAATTTTTAGCGTGTACATTGTATTGAATAATGTATTTTGGTAAGATAATGTCTTCAGTGTATCATGAGACTATTTTGGTGTAAAACTTTTAATGGAATTAGGTAAAAAAAAATTGTTTTTGGTAAAATTAGTCAAACACATCAAAATTGCATGTTGGTCAACATCTCGCGCCTGTATATAATGATCATGTAAAAAGTGGTATTTTGACAAAAGTTTCAGTATTTAATGCCTGCAACTTGGCAGTATTACTTCAAATTGGTAGTACTTAGTAAAAATGAGGTAATTATGAAATTTAAAAAAGAAAGAGTTTCCTTATAAGAGAGTCTTGAGTGAAATGGGGGTGATTTTCCAAAATGTTAATTGTAGGTAAAATAACCTCTTTTTTACACTCTCATAGTATTAAATGACAAATTGGAGACATTTGCTTCATAAAAAAACACATTTTGGCAAGTGTATGCCTCAAATAAAGCATATATGTGCATATTTACATTGAAATTTCATGAAAATTCACAAAATTTTGAAGATTTTTTATTTTGGATGATATAAATGTGCAATTTTTAGCATGTACATTGTATTGAATAATGTATTTTGGTAAGATAATGTCTTCAGTGTATCATGAGACTATTTTGGTGTAAAAATTTTAATGGAATTAGGTAAAAAAAAAATGTTTTTGGTAAAATTAGTCAAACACATCAAAATTGCATGTCGGTCAACATCTCGCGCCTGTATATAATGATCATGTAAAAAGTGGAATTTTGACAAAAGTTTCAGTATTTAATGCCTGCAACTTGGCAGTATTACTTCAAATTGGTAGTACTTAGTAAAAATGAGATAATTATGAATTAAAAAAAAAAGAGTTTCCTTATAGGCATAGTGCCACCATTGCAAAAAGGAAGTGCTTCCGTGGGGTAGTCGCATAATGGCGGTTATAAATAATCCTCAATTCTTCTTCTTTAAAAATGCATTTTCCTGATTTTAATGCTCATTTTTTTTATTTGAATGGCATTATTGATGTATTTTGAACATTTTGATAGCATTGTCATGTTTGAATTGTGAATTTAGAAAAAAAAAATGATGCTTGGAAATTGGGGTATGTATTCATGATTTCGGAAGTCTTCTTTCACTTTGTCACCAGTGTACACACTGAGCAGAAAAAAAATCTCTTATATGACACATGACCCCTACTTTTCTCATCATATTTTGATAGTGCAGAGGTTGACAAACAGTAAAATGTAGGTTTCACTTCTTTCATTTGGGACCCTCTTTGAATGACAAGCCTTCAAACTTTTATTATTTACTTTAGAATAAATAACAAAAATCAATGGTGGGGTTACACCTTGATTCTAAAATTGATTCCATTTGGAATTTAGTTTAATCAGTTTGACAAGTTTACACATTATAAAATCTGTTTATCTTATAAAAAAAAGTCTGAATGACAACTTGAAGGTCGTCAAGGAATATTTTAGGGTTGTCTTTTTTTAATATAGTGATTTCATTTCAAGTTTACCAATCTAATTTAGACATCGATTTTGTCACTTTTTTGTAAATTTGACATACTAAACCATTCAAATTTTATCTGTAAATGATAATGAAATGTTTTTTTTATCTATTTTAAAAATAATTTTATTTCTTACGAAATTTGTAGTGTCTTTTCCTGATATACTCTCTTTAATGGAACAAATTATAAATGTGGAAAGTTCAAATAAATGTTTATGATATAACAATTTAAGCTACTATTAAACCATTTATTAAATGGGGAACAAAAAGTAGCATCTCTAAATTGGAAAAGTATACATAACTATGATTTCAATGTTTAAAACAAAATTAAGAGCATTCCAATCCAAATATGTGATTTTTGCAATATGCGTGTGGTGTAGAAACAAACACATATTTCTTTTTGGAGTGTCACACAACATTAAAATAAATTGAATTCCATTTTTTTCTAATTAAAATTCACAACTGAACTTTAATTGACAATGTTAAGCTTCCTAATCTCTTTTCATTACTCCAATTTCTTTTCTTTCTTCCATCTACATCTTTTTTCCTTTTCTTTTTCTTTCCTCATCTTTTCTTATTATAACATTATTTCATAGAATACATTCATATAATAAAGTTAACTGTATGTATTTACAAAATGTACGTGTTATAAAATAATAAAATTTAAAACAAAAACGATTGGGTCAAGGTGATCAGATTTCTTTAAAATATGTGTTTTAATTTGCTATTTGTATGTACA
Organism: Panopea generosa; assembly: GCA_029582155.1. Classification (NCBI taxonomy): domain Eukaryota; kingdom Metazoa; phylum Mollusca; class Bivalvia; order Adapedonta; family Hiatellidae; genus Panopea; species Panopea generosa. The sequence goes on along the minus strand of CM055899.1, from coordinate 24,860,765 downwards.
TATAGATATGTCCATTTATAGAGACACTTTTCATGATTGATTTTATAGTTCTCTGTGCAATAGTTCCAACATTTCCACTTCATTCTCTTCCGTGTGTTCCAGTGTATCTTAGTAGAAAAACAACTTTAACATTTACAACTTAACCAGCCAAAAGGAAAATTAAATGATGTTAGTGTACAGGTATGAACGGGTTTTTGATTCGGCCAATATTTACATGGTCAGCCAGTGATTTATATTCAAGTGTTGCATAGATTGGCGCTGATTATTCACCACTTATGTTTCATCGTTCAATGGACAGAAAGTTTCACTGAAACAGCGACATTTAAAATACTAGTAGTTAGTTTCTAAAAATCTATCTTGAGGCATTTCTGTTAGTGATCACACCTGCTTTTTCTTTATTGAACACAAAGATAATTTAAGACGCACGCATGTACACATGCACACACATAAACAAACATCTTCGTCTTCCACTTGTCTGATTTCCTGATACCACATATGACATGGTATATATAACGGCATGTCTTTTTCTGAGGTGCGAAATTTGAACATTGACATCATCCTGACATATTCTACATCTATACGTGTTCCCTCTCCTTCTCACATGAGGTTTCTGGTAACACTTACTAAGTTCTATTTATGTTTTTAATACACAGTGTCTGAAAAGAAAGGTAACATATGCGAAATCTCGGACTATTTAGATGGAACTTACATCAAATTAAGGTCTTACTTTGAAGTTTTAGTTGCGTTTTGTTTTATTATCTCATGTAACAGTTCGTAGGTAGTTTTTTGTCCTTTGTCAATTTTTTCTTCCATTTTCTTTTGAGCATCTTCGATTCGTTTGATGTCGGATTTAAATTCTTTTTTCATATTATGAATTTCAATTTTGATTTCAGAGTTCGAAGTTATGTTTGCTGATGATGGAGTTTGTGGATCATCAATATCCATCGGAATGCCGCGAGTTTCTGAATCTATTCCAGTCCTGGCACTGAGGGGCTGTTCATTGAAATGCTTAAGACCACCATTTAGTTTTAAAGCTTTAAGAACTTCCCATATTGGTGTTACTAAGAATTGTGTTTTGTCGTTTGTACCACCAGTGAGAATTCCAACAGCACGAAGGTCGTCCTTGTTGCCATTGTAAGCTGCCAGAACCAGTGACCCAGAGTCGCCATGGTCAGCAAAATCAACACCAGATGCATTGTCAGCAGAAGCAGAAGCAGCAGCAGCATTAGCATTCTTTAATCTTGCAGTAGTCACAGCAATCTGATTATGAAGTGGGCAGCCTTCGTCTCCATATAGGTTCAAACTATCCCGTGCCACACTTGGTCCATATAGGTAAAACGCTCCTCTGGTCATACCAGTTGCTGCACCAAATTTGTAGAATGTGGACATCTGTAACTCTGGTGGGATATCCGTATAGATGTCACCAGACATGTACACCGGTGCAGCAGGAAAACCTTCAACATATCAAGCAATCACATATAATTCATATGTTTTAAAATGAATTAAATGTTAAATTCCTTCCAGAAATAAATATATTAATTGACGGAGAGACACATTATATTTCTAAATATAATACTTACATCAATGATGTATAAAATATACTTGCTTTTACCTATATGTGGTATGTTATGACTTGGTTTCATCTATATGTGATATGTAACGATTTGCTATTAACTATGTGCAGTCTGTTACAACTTGGTTTCACCTATATGTTGTATGTTATGACTTGGTTTTACCTACAAGTGGTATGTTGTGACTTGGTTTCACATATATGCAGTCTATTACAACTTGATTTCACCTATATGTGATATGTTATGATGGTTTTACCTAAATGTGGTATGTTACGACTTGGTTTCACCTAAATGTGATATGTTATGATGGTTTCACATATATGGGGTATGTTATGACTTGGTTTCACCTAAATGTGATATGTTATGATAATTTCACATATATGTGGTATGTTTTGACTTCGTTTCCCCTATATGTGGTATGTTATAATTTGGTTTTACCTAAATGTGATATATTATGACAGTTTCACCTCTATGTGGTATGTTGTGACTTGGTTTCACCTATATGTGGTATATTATGACTAGGTTTTACCTTTATGTGGTATATTATGACTTGGTTTCACCTATATGTGATATATTATGACTTAATTTCACCTAAATGTGGTATGTTGTGATTTGGTTTTACCTATATGTGGTATGTTGTGATTTCGTTTCACCTATAAATATATATACTATGACTTGGTTTTACCTATATGTGGTATGTTGTGACTTGGTTTCACCTATAAATATGTATAGTATGACTTGGTTTTACCTATATGTGGTATGTTATGACTTGGTTTCAGCTATATGTGGTATGTTGTGACTTGGTTTTACCTATATGTGGTATGTTGTGACTTGGTTTTACCTATAAATATGTATGTTATGTCTTGGTTTCACCTATATGTGGTATGTTATCACTTGGTTTCGCCTATATGTGGTATGTTGTGACTTGGTTATACCTATATGTGGTATATTATGACTAGGTTTTACCTATATGTGGTATGTTATGACTTGGTTTCACCTATATGAGGTATGTTATGACTTGGTTTCACCTATATGTGATATATAATGGCTTAATTTCACCTATATGTGATATGTTGTGACTTGGTTTTACCTATATGTGGTATGTTGTGACTTGGTTTCACCTATATGAGGTATGTTGTGACTTGGTTTTACCTATATGTGGTATGTTGTTACTTGGTTTCACCTATATGAGGTATGTTGTGACTTGGTTTTACCTATATGTGGTATGTTGTGACTTTGTTTCACCTATAAATATGTATGTTATGTCTTGGTTCCACCTATATGTGGTATGTTATGACTTGGTTTCACCTATATGCGGTATGTTGTGACTTGGTTTCACCTATAAATATGTATGTTATGTCTTGGTTCCACCTATATGTGGTATGTTATGACTTAATTTCACTTATATGTGGTATGTTGTGACTTGGTTTCACCTATAAATATGTATGTTATGTCTTGGATCCACCTATATGTGGTATGTTATGACTTGGTTTCACCTATATGTGGTATGTTGTGACATGGTTTTACCTATATGTGGTATAGTATAACTTGGTTACACCTATATGTGATATGTTATGACTTAATTTCACCTATATGTGGTATGTTGTGACTTGGTTTCACCTATATGTGGTATGTTATGACTGGGTTCCACTTGTAAATATATATATTAAGACTTGGTTTCACCTATATGTGGTATGTTATGACTTGGTTTCACCTATATGTGATATATTATGACTTGGTTTCACCTATGTGTGGTATGTTATGCATTGGTTTTACCTATATGTGGTATGTTATGACTTGGTTTTACCTATATGTGGTATATTATGACTTGGTTTTAACTATATGTGGTATATTATGACTTGGTTTCACCTATATGTGGATGTTATGCTTTGGTTTTACCTATATGTGGTATGTTATGACTTGGTTTTACCTATATGTGGTATATTTTTACTTGGTTTTACCTATATGTGGTATATTATGACTTGGTTTCACCAATATGTGGTATGTTATGACTTGGTTTTACCTATATGTGGTATATTATGACTTGGTTTTACCTATATGTGGTACAGACCCTAATCCACTCAAGTACCCCATAATTGCACTCCGTTTGCGCTCCGTTTGCGTGCACTCGATTAAGTGTGGTTAATTTAATGCACTCACAAATGCATGTTTTCGCTCACGATGTATATCTGAGCGTTCTATAATATATTTTCAGTTAATACTCCTCTTTCACTTCGTTCGTTCAGCATTCATTCAACGTTCAGTCCGCTCAGTTCGGTTTCCGGCCCATAACCAATCGCAACATCTCAACTCTTAAATTAATTCATTTTTTAATTTAAGTTATTCCAATGGAGCAATAAATAAAATGCATCGAAGGGATTTAGTCATAGTAATTGGATTCATAATCCGAGTGTTTGTCTACATATTTTGTCACCCGCTGGGTGAAAGGTTGTCAATTTCGGATAAACCATTACAGTTATTAGGGAAGTTTAATGGAAGAGTCTATATTTTGATATGTGATCAGTGGTCTGTGTGATCAAAGAATACCACAAGTTCAACCGACTTCTATTATCCAGACCGAAATGTGTGTGCGTCAGTAACTTCTTTGATATACCGTAAGCCGTTTGTAACAGGAAAGCAAAAAAAGTTGTCCACAAAACTTACAGATACATCATCAACATAAACTAGATATATTGTATTTGTTATTAATAATTCCATACCGTTTATACATGTTTGGCTTAACAGTAATCCATTAATTTGATCAGTGTAAGCAGTGACTTAACAACATGTGGATATGTCACTCGTTTTGTTAATGTTCAAACTAAAATCAGCTTTATAATCTATAATATGCATTGCATGGGTGATGAAAAATTTATTATAATCCGTGCGATAGAATTTGACATATTATAAATGATTTTTGAAAAAAAATAATCTTGTTGTTTTTTTTTCTCGATTTTGGTTCAAATGTGACTTCACGAAACTTATATTAAAAAAAAATATTCTGATATTATAAGATTTTATAAATATTTTCGTTTTCATTATGTATATATATATATATATATGTACCTGAAATGAACTTTTCAGTGTGCTTCTCAATATTGGTTGCAAATGTGGCTTCATTATTTTTTTACTGATACATGCAGTATGGCTTATGTTTTGTTGGCTGGTGATTGGAATGCACGCGTTGGTAGCAGATGTGGTTACATTACTTGTGATTCAAATGTTAATAATTTTGATGACTATGAATATAGACCAGATAAACCACTATGCAGGGCCTCTAGTGACAATTTATGTAATAGCCGTGGTCTAAAACTACTAGATATGTGTAAAGCTTTGTCATTAAGAATAGCCAACGGCAGACTCGGACATGATTTTAACAAGGGAGAATTTACATATTTTAGTCGTAACTCACACAGTACTATTGACTACCTTGTGTTGAAAGAAAGTGACTTCTCACTTATTCACGATTTTTCAATTGGTAATTTTACTACCTATAGTGACCATGCACCGTTACAATTTACTATTAGCGGGCGTCCTGTTAATAGAACAGAGCATAGTGACCATTGTTCACAAAGTAATACATCCTATAGATGGAATAGTGATCAACGCAATACATTTCGCAGGGGATTAGTTGGCAATTTATACACATTTAATAAAGTCACACGCGATGTTTACATTAACGAACATAACTCGATGGACGAAATGATAAACAGTTTTTCAGATATTATATGTTCCATCGCAGATCCTCTTTTTAAACATAACAGTAAAAATAATTGCCGTGTCTCTAGTACAAAAAATAAAGACTGGTTTGATGCCGAATTCATTGAGGCACAGCGTATTTATAAACAAGCGTTATCTATCTATAATAGAGTTAAAACATATGAAAACCGAATTGAGCTATGTAATTTTAAAAAAGCATACAAAAATATTATTCGTAAAAAGAAACGTGCATTTATCTTAAAACAGTCCAAGGAGTTTGAAAATCTAAAGAAACGACAACCAAAAGAATTCTGGAAGTTTTTCAAGAAAAATAATAAAACTATGAAAAATAATATAACTACGCAAGATTTTCATAACTATTTTTCCAATTTATTTGATGACATACGTTCAACAATAAACGATGACGTCGAGCACTTTAATGAAATTAGCGATTTTAACATTAGCAATCCGACATTCTATGATCTGAATGTACCCATTACATTGAACGAAGTGGAATATGCAATTAAACATTTAAATAGAAACAAAGCCTCGTGTCCATGCGATAATCTGTTGAACGAATATTTTATCGAATCATTTGACATATTGGGTGGACACATGACGGGTATGTTTAACATGATATTTAGTGCTGTATACTTTCGGCACTCATGGTCATTGGGATATATTGTACCTATACATAAAAAGGGAGATAAGAACGACCCGAATAATTATCGCGGGATTACCTTGCTAAGTAATTTTGGAAAACTTTTTTTTACTAGTATTCTAACCAATAGAGTAAAAAATTGGTTCGAGAGAACAAGTTTTTATCATACGCACAGTTTGGTTTTCGTAAAGGTTGTAGCACGGTAGATGCCATTTTTGTTTTACATAACTTAGTTCAACATTTTATTTACAATAAAATGAGATTACCGTGTGCTTTTATCGATCTTAAAAAAGCGTTTGACTCTGTTTATCGCAATGCATTGTGGTTTAAACTTTTTAACTTGGGACTTGACGGCAAAATTCTCGTCATGTTTCGTTCAATGTATACTGTGGTAAAATCATGTGTTAAACATTGTAATACATTCTCTGACTTTTTTCATATTTCCGTTGGTCTACGACAAGGTCAAAATAATTCTCCAGCATTGTTTACTTTCTTCCTTAAAGATCTGGAATTCTTTTTACAATATCGAAACGATTGTGGTACAGAAATATTCGAACTCTGTTTGATAATCTTATTATTTGCCGACGACATGGTCATTATTATGAGATCTACTGTAGAATTGCAACAAAACTTAAACAAACTATACGAATACTGTCGACTTTGGGGACTAGAGGTCAACACTGCCAAAACTAAGGTAGAATTTTTCCGCAAACGGGGTGCTACTTTTCACGATGAACGTTGGTTCTATAATAACGAGCCTTTAGAAATTACAAATGATTTCAACTACTTGGGGGCTGTGTTCAATTATACTGGTTCATTTGTATTAAACAACCAGTGCTAAATAGGGAAAGCTCTAAAGGCAATGAACGTACTTGTTCGTAACATCAAACAGCTAGAAATAATTCCGAGCATCTCCCTACAATTATTTGACTCATTTGTCGGATCGATTTTAAACTATGCTTGTCCAATTTGGGGGTTCTATAAGTCGAAGGAAATAGAAAGAGTTCACCCAAAGTTCTGTAAAATTATTCTTGGTGTTGGACCAAATGCTTCCTATGCTTCAATATATGGTGAACTTGATAGGGTGCCACATTACATAAACAGATACGTACAAATATTAAAATATTGGTTTAAAGTTATCCGTTTAAATAATTTGATAATTACAAACATATATAACTACGTCTTAATCAACAACAACGTCCGTGGTGGATCATGGCCTTTTAAAATAAAACATCTACTAGATACATATGGTTTCTCCGATATATGGTATAATCCTGATCATGTAAATGTACTTTCCTTCATAAATAACTTTAGACAGCGTGCTATAGATACTTTCCGTCAAGAATGGTATGCAGATTTAAACAGTAACAGAGTGCATATTTATCAACCATTGTTTCTTCAAAGCTTAGAAAACTCATTACGCGAATGCGTATATCTGCAAACAATTTACGCATAAATACTGCTCGATTTAGGACGAGAGTGCCACGAAGTGAACGATTGTGTCAGATATGTCCCCGAATAGTCCATAATGAAATTGAGGATGAACTACATTTTATGCTCCAAATGCAAATGTTTTGCAGATCTAAGAACAAAATACATAAGGAGATACTTCTATGTTCGTCCTAATATGATTAAATTTTTACAATTATTAAATACGAAAAATATGTAAGAGTTGAACAGTTTGTGTTTTTATATCAGACTAGCCACTGTCAGACGAGACAATCTATTTCACACTGTAGGAATTTCGTAATCCACTTGTAAACTTGTTTAATTATTCCATAACTTATTTTCTGATTCATACTCCGCTTTTTTCTACTATGAACCATTTGTATTGCTTCAAATTAGATTATAATATTACATCTGGTTCATTACATCTGTGTGCGAGTTTTTGTGCGCGAGCGTTTATACGTGTGCGTGAGTGTTTACATGTGTGCGTGTGTGTGCGTGAGAGTGTGTGTGCGTGTTTTAGATAGTGTGTGTTGAATATGTGACATACTATTTGTAAATTCATTGTTGTATGACTGTGTACTATCATGTATATGTCAAATGAAATGTATTTCTGTTCTGTTATGTTAATATATCATTTAAAATGACAAACTATATTAAACTTGTTTGAAAATATACCCACTGTGCTATACCGCTACTTATATGACACGCAGCAACACAGACACCCGTGATGTTAATTACATTAAATCATATGCCAGTAAGAGCCGTGTCAATTAAATTATACGCTAAAGTGGTGACTTATCGGACCACGAAAGAACAGAACAGAATAGAACAGAACATATATTTTATTAGGATTTGTACAAAGTACATCATCATACTATATACAATATACAATCAATATAAACATATAGTCACTTAGCAGCAATGATTAAATTCATTAGAGTATATAACAAAATAGTTAATGAATGTTAATAAATGAAATGAGGATGAACACTATGCTTAAACAGTTAGCACTGTTTTTGTAATTTCTAATGCCTCTTTTATATATCTTGTAATATTATATAATATGGTTTTATTATGTGAATTAAGTAACTCTAAAAATTTGAGCACAGAAGGTCTTTGATAGCAATACTTTTTCAAATACTGTTTTCGTAAATTATTAAAAATTGCAGGAGATGAATGTCAGCATATCTTTTGCATCAATAACACATTTTATTGCACATTAGAAGAAACATATATATCACATATTTTTTATTTTAAGAACTGTGCTAAATGAATTCGTGACTCGATAGCGATTTCGTATAAAAAAACAGATAAAACGAAACATCAGAATTGTTAATTTCTTAAGATAAAACAATTCTACAATTTTAAAACTAATGAAAATGTAGTATTTTATTTTAATCATTATTTGTTATATTTTTTGAAATATTATTATCATTGGATCTATTATTATAATATATATATTGACTTCTTGATTTGTCACAGCTTTTAAATTGGATACGTGCGTGCATGTGGTCAGTCATTCATAATTGATAAAACAATTTATTTACTATTATGTAGGCAGAGTTGCATGGCAATCATCAAATCGACACCTATGGTGAGACTCACATGTGTATGAATAAAAAGTTAATTGGTGATTTATCGGTCCATTGACCACGAAAGAACCCTGTCGCTGTTTAATTTTCATTTTGATTATAATTTGTACCAGATGAAAGAATCTTAATCTAACCCGCGGCATGTAATTGAATAAGAAATATATAGTCAAAATCAATACTAAAAAATGCAGTATTTTTTACAATATTATTATTATCATTACTATTAATTATTAATAATATTATTATTATCGTAGCATTTTATCATTATTATTATTATCATTATTATTATAATTACTTTTTTGTTTATTATTATTATCATTATTATTATTATTACTTTTTTGTTTATTATTATTATCATCATTTTTATTAATATTATTGTAGTATTTTGTATTTATTATTATTATCATTATTATAATTATTACTTTTTATACCGTTAATTATAATTATAATTATTATTATTATTTTTATAATTATTATTATCTGAGTATTTTTGCTTCATTATTATTGTTAGTGTTGTCTTTTCTTATTTGTTGCCCCTTGTCACAGCTTTTATATGGGATATATCGATACGTGCTTACGTGCACGTGATTAGGCGTATCGATTTTGTAGGAAAAAAATATATTTACTATTTTATAGATAGTGAATACATGTTTTTTTTGTTGATTTAAATCTTCCGCATGATAAAAAGCTGTTCCTTTTCTTAGGTTCTTTAGTCAATATATAATCACGACCTCAAATCACAAAATGACGAAAGGTCACCTAGAAATTTTCGTTTACTAGTTTTTATTTCCTGTGTCTATCGTGTTATTTCGGCCTGTCATGTTATTTTGGCATACGTACATTTATTTTACATTAATTTAATTTAGCTTGATTGTGAAGTAAGCTCGGAGCTTATGCATATCATTCTCCAGTGCAATCCCTTATTAGATCTGGTACTGAATTGTGTTTTGAGAGGTCATAGGGTAGAGCCTGGGTCAAACTAGCGACCTCTGCCGTCTAAAGCCAGCACCCTATCCGCTGCACTACTGACTCACTCTATATTTAATAATACAATTAATTTGGTACTATTATTTGCATTATTGAATGAGATGTGCACGAGTATACTGTTTTTACTTTAATTGCAATATAACAGGTATACGTACATTTGTTCACAACTAAGCACAGACTCGTTGTAACTATGTTTATGAAAAATATAAAACTAAACTCCAAATTGAATTGAAAATGGGTAATTTTTATTTTGCCAAATACTCAAACAAACAGAATCATAATCATATAATTTTCCGCATATCTATGTTTTGTTTCACGCATGTATTGATTTTTTTTGTATTTGGAGCTGTACACTCTTAAATCGAAATAAAGTATATGTTCTGTATGTTCTATAACTAATTTATATCGAAATAGCAAGGCATATAGTGAATTCATATTTCATCTTTTCGAATTGTTATTTACAGTATATATATGATTATTTAAATTTTAGTTGCACAAGCAAATTATATTTACATATGCAACTGATTTGGCCTAGAGACCGTAGTTAACCACTGATCATCGTTTATTGTATAAGTTGAGAAGTTGAGGTCGCGATCCGAGCGTTAAAGAAAAAGAAGGTCGCTGGAGATAATATGCTTAATGAATATTTTATAGCAACTTGCGATATATTATCGTCTCATCTTACAGACATTTTTAATATTATTTTTGATACTGGGTGTTTTCCAGATGAATGGACTAAGGGTTGTATTATTCCACTACACAAAAAGGGTGACAAAGATAATAATTACCGGGGAATAACTCTAGTTAGTTGTATGGGCAAACTTTTCACTAGTGTTTTAAATGAGCAAGTAAATAAATGGTGTGATGAAAATAATATTATATCAGATGCTCAATTTGGTTTTAGAAAGGGGAAATCCACCACAGATGCTATATTTATACTCCGATGTATTATCGATAAAGTTCTTGACAATAAAAATCGTCTATATTGCGCTTTTGTTGATCTTAAATAAAGCCTTTGATTCAATTTAAAGACACGCAATGTGGTTTAAGTTATTTAAATTAGGCGTTAAGGGGAAATGCTTAGGATTATTCGATCAATGTATCATTCCGTTAAATCTTGTGTTAAATTAAGCGGATCTTGTTCGGACTTTTTCAATATTTTAGTAGGCTTAAAGCAAGGAGAAATAATGTCGCCGATCATGTTTGCTCTGTTCATGGAGGATATTGAGCTCTTTTTACAAAATAGAGTAAACTGTGGAATGTCTTTGGACGATATTACTTTAATATTATTGCTTTTTGCTGACGACATGATTCTAATAGGTTCAAGCCCGGAGGATCTGCAAAGAAGTATTAATAGATTACATGATTATTGCGATATTTGGGGTCTCCAAGTAAATACCGAAAAGACAAAAGTCGTGTTTTTTCGCAAAAGAGGTAGATTAAAAGAATCCGAACGTTTCCACTATAATGAAAAGTTATTGGATATTGTAGATGATTTTAATTATCTAGGTGTTGTTTTTAATTATACGGGTACATTTACATTGAATCAACAATATCTTTGCGGTAAAGTGTTAAAAGCAATGAATCTTTTAACTTCAAATATAAGAAAATTTGAAATTCGTCCAAAAACATCTTTGCAATTATTTGATGCTTTTGTTACATCTATTCTTAGTTATGGGAGTGAGGTATGGGGTTTCACCAAGTCTAAGGATATCGAGAGAATACATTTAAAGTTCTGTAAGATTATTTTAGGGGTTAAGTTAACAACGAGCATTGCAGGTGTCTATGGAGAACTTGGCCGCTATCCGCTTTTTATATCAAGATTTATAAGGATAATCAAATACTGGATAAGGCTATTAAAGTCGGATAATGTGATTTTAAATTGTGTATACAAGAGTACATATGAAAACTGTGAAAATGGGAAAATAAATTGGTTGTTAAATGTAAAATGTATGTCACAACTATGGGTTTATGTATGTTTGGGATGAACCAACTAATGGTATTAATAATACATTTATTTCAATATTTCGCCAAAGAGTAGTAGATTATTTTATTCAAAACTGGAATGCAGATCTCATTTCAAATAGGGTTCTCAACGTTTTATACTGAAATGTAAAATCAACTTTTGGTTATGTAAACTATCTTGATTTATTGTGTACTAAAACCTACGCAGCTTCGTAACTAAATTACGACTTTCTTCTCATTCACTTAGAATCGAAACTGGTAGATATTCCAGGGACAGATTAGATAGAAACGAACGTAAATGCCAAATTTGTAACAGTAACGATATTGAAGACGAGTTCCATTTTGTTTTATTGTGTTCTATGTATACTGATATTAGAAATAAGTTTATAAAAATTATTATATTAGAAGACCAAGTATGGTCAAATTTGTAACATTGTTACAATCTTCAAACAAAATTGAACTTGCTAAACTTAACAAATACATATCGGAAGCTTTAAAAATAAGACGCTCTATTCCGAACTTTATTTTAAATTAATGAATTAATAGTACATTCTCACGAAAGCTATGTCAAATGTTATGTATGTGTTGTTAATAAATAAGCTGAATTACTTTATTATAATTGGGTGGGTAAAATTCTAAGATTATATGGGTAAATCATATGTTTTTGTTACTTAATATATTTTGTTTAACAGACACGTCTACATACTAAACATTTTATACTTTTGCAAAATTTAATGTTTATAATGCTTATATCTGTCATGTGCAAAAATATTGTCAATTGTATGTATAATGAAGAGAAACTGTAAAGTTCATGTCAATAAAATATGTCTATGTCTATAATAGGTCTTTTAAACATATTATATTGATTAGCTAAATATTGATATTTATGATATAATTGAAAAATTGTTGACCAAAATTAGTTTTATAATGCTTTAAACCAAAGAAAATTTAAATATACTACATGGTTCATAATTATGTGAAAAGAAAATTTCGTTTTTATCTCGATTTTGATTATCGACTTAACCCTAAAATAACGAAAAAAGAGTGTATCCGAATGAACACGTGCACTCAGTAGCGCACGAATAATTTATCTTACTGTGTCTAGCGTATATTGCATATACTGTGCACCTGAGTGCACTCAGCATATCTGAGTGCACTCAATCTATAACATGCGTTCAGGAGTGCGTTAGTTATTCAAAATTCAGCATTCGCTAACGGTCCAGGTCCACTCCGTCAGCGCTCAATCTGCGCTCCGTTCGCGTTTCATTTACGCGCTGAGTGCACTCCGTTTGTGTGCATTTGGGGAACTTGAGCTTATTAGGGTTTGTATGTTATGACTTTGTTTTATATGTATGTGGTATGTTGTGGCTTTGTTTCACCTATATGTGATATGTTATTACGGTTTCACCTATATGTGGTGTGTTATGACTTGGTTTCACCTATATGTGGTATGTTGTGACTTTGTTTCACCTATATGTGATATGTTATTACGGTTTCACCTATATATGGTATGCTGTGACTTTGTTTCACCTATATGTGATATGTTATTACGGTTTCACCTATATATGGTATGTTATGACTTGGTTTCACCTATATGTGGTATGTTGTGACTTGGTTTCACCTATATGTGTTATGTTATGACTTGGTTTTATATGTATGGGGTATGTTGCGACTTGGTTTCATCTGTTTGTGGTATATTGTGACTTGGGCTCACCTACATGTGGTATATTATAACTTTGTTTTACCTTTATGTGACATGTTATGACGGTTTCACCTATATGTGGTATAATTATGACAGTTTCACCTATATGTGGTATGTTATGTCTTGTTTACACATATATGTGGTATGTTACGACCATAACATTGTAATATGAACAATAAGAAATCCAAATAATCTTTTACGGCACCGTCTTGCTTCAGTTAGCTCGACTTATCTCAAAGAACACAGTGTTGTGTAACTCGTAAAAACAATATATATATGAAGGTAAATTGTATTATCATTTTAAGTAAGAATTAGATCTGGCCAATGATGTTGTAAAACCGGTGTTTTATATTATTTTGCCCTTCTGCGAATTGTCCCCGGGATCAAGTAACTATAAATAAACTGACCCCAGGGTCATTGTACAGCTATAGTAATCTGACCAACCTGATTTATCAACACATTTTTTTATCTCAGTTTAAGGACTAAATATTGTTAATGGATACACCTCTTGATCAATAATTATAAAAATGTCACAAAAAAATTTAACACAAAGAAAAAATCACGTGTTACCCCCAACTCCTGTCATCTAGATATACTCTAGCGCAAGATATTCATTCAATCTTAAAATAATAATTTGCGTGTTCACTTTACTACGGCCATATTATACATGTATTGACCCGACCCCCTAACATCTAGATATGCTCTATAGCAGTTACTGTTTTATCATCCCTATTTTTCCTTGATTGCGAATGAGAAAAAACAAAATATTCATCAATCCAGTTGTAACCTCAAATGGGGGATGGGCGTCAATATTATACCGGCCCCCATCTTAGCCCCTATCATATAGATATGCTCTGTAGCACCTTTTACTCTTTTATTATCCCTTTAACCGTTTATAGTGAAATATAAATAATTTATTAAAAGATATTCCTCCGCACAGTTATAATCTTAAAAGAATGCTTGGTGGGTCACTTTACTATGACCATATTATATTGATCCCCGAAACCGCCCCCACTCCTTCTACTCAACCCGTATCATCTATTTATGGTATTTAGCAGTTGTAACTGTTGTATTATCCCTATATCGATTTAATGGTGACTATCTGGTAAATTTCTAAATGCTAAAACAACTAATGATCACATAACATAATTATTTTGCTTAGATGATTTTAACTTCCCTTATTTTGTTATTTTATTCTACATAAAAGTCGCTCTAGACCCAATAGTACGTCTTTCCTTCTACCAAAATCATTTAAAGGCCCATCGCCGGTAGATGCTACACACAGCATTATAGGCGGGGCTTATCACTAGCAGCCGACAATTTTACATCAGTTATTTGATAATACTCATGTCCAACATAAGCTGTAACTACCAGCATAGCCATAGAAGATACTGCCTGTTGCAAGTTGTTTTAAACAACAATGTTTATTGTATGTGCGGGTTCCTCAGTATTATGGATTGCAATAAAGGTTTCCCCAGACTTACTACAACAAACACAGCATTCAAATAGATTGCAATGGCCATCTTATCTGCATGCATAATAAACAAATTTGCTAATTAGGTACATCCAATTTACAGTTTCATGCTGGGTAACATAAAACACATCTCTGGTCATGATCAAAGAGATAAAGTGAACTTATTTGGGTCAAGTTCTATGGATCAGTACATTATTTACCTAGAGAGAATAAAAGTAATTTATGAAAAATAGTTTATCTTATTTATTATGGACGTATATCAAACGGGCATACATGTTGTAATTAATTGTAAATAAATTGCTTGGACACAAGTAAAGGGCAAACAATTATTTGTGACACAAAACATACAAAGATTGAAAAATAAAGAAACCCCTTTGACATTATAGAATGACCCATTCCATTAAGGTTCACAATTTCCCTGGCAAAACTTATAAATTGAAGAAAATCGTGGAAATACGTTGAAAGTTTCGTGGGAACAGTTTTGTATATTATTTCATTTATTTAATTATAATGAGTGTGATTTTGAGGATCATTTAGTTACACCAGACTGGTCAATTAATGTTGATGAAAATAACTATAGTTAGACACAGAACATAAAGGAATATTTATTGTCAGATGGCAATCAGGACAAAATAGAAGCACAGATGGGGAAAATGATGACGTGATTATGATGTTGAGGATGACCATGAAAATAAATACATTCCTGTAGATCAGTTATGGATATTGTTTTCATGTCCGTTTATTTCAACATCAGTTTTGGCTAGGTGAATTTTCATTTCCTAATCAAAAAAACAGTCATTTACCAAAACGTTGATACAGACAATACTTGAATATGTTTTCAAATGTAGGAGTTTGGTTCCTACTTCATTATGTAAGAAAAAAAAAGCAAAGAATATTAAACCAACCAAGATCTAAATTATGCCAAGTTGTGTTTTGAACCTAGTACATGGTTCATACACAAACATCCAAGGCCACCTATATAGCACTAAGTGTTTTTAATTGAAGGCTGTGACATAAGAACTGTATAAACAATAAAATGACATTCATTTGCTAAAACACAAAACTAAAAGTTATTTCCAAAAGGAAGCTATTGTGAATTATGGGATTTGAAACAACGATCAGCCAAGGTAAGAGTGAATTGTAACTTATTTGCATCCAAATAAAAAAAGCAAGTATGCATGTTTCTGAAATAAGCCATAAACTACAATGTATAATCATTTGTTTATACATGTATACGAAAAAGGCAGAAATATTATGAAGATTGATCTTTCTAAACATGTAATTCACAAAATGAAAGTCAAACACATTATTCTACTCTGAAATATCAAACACTGCATGGTTCCTCACAAGTAGGTTATACACATCTCCAGGCAAGTGTTGCTGTTTACACCAGGTGACAAGGGTCAAACGGGGTTCAAAATTCAAATATTTAGCAAATTTTCCTTGATATTTCAGTTTTGTAAGGACTACTACTACTTTGTTTCAGGGAGCTTTTATGAATAAAGGGCATTTTTATAAAGACAAAATATGTCCTTACAAATGTACTTCTTTCTGAAAATAATGACATATTTGTTACTATGTTTTACAGAAAAACATCTCCCAATTCAACATTGTTGCAAAAAAGAGCCACCATTTGAAATTAGGCTCCTCCCATTTATTTTTATAGAAAAGTTTGGGGTTTAACTTACTAATATTTATATTCTCTATGGAATATCACCTGTATTATGTAAAAATCAGTTAGGAGAAAACCTGCGTTAGACGGCGGCTTTCTGCACGCCTGTGACTTTTTTGTCCGCTTTGCACTTTTTGATTGCAACGCTTTTTTATCCACAGGAAACAAAAAGAAATACATCGACTTTTGTCTTGATGCGAACAAAAGTCTTCATTGTAATAAATCTTCTGCAAACAAAAGGCGTCATATTGACAAAATATGACGTATTTCTATTTTTTCTGCGGCCGGACAAAATGCGTGAAGCGGATAAAAAGCGCCTGCGCATACGGCCGTTTTGTGTTTGTGTTTTTTTTCTTCCCTCCAAAAATTAATGGAAGTAATACACATGTATCTCAAAAATCATTGCATGCTATTTATATTCTGATAACTGACATGTAAATATTTGTTGTATATTTATGTTTTGTAACGAGAAACTGTAACAGTTTAAGTTAATAAAATATTCTTCATCTATCTCAAAAATCAATTAACCACTTATCGAACACTTCTCTGTAAATCTAAAATAGTAATTAAATTAAAAAATTGTATTATTTTAAAGGGACATCGCTATTTTAACACATTTTCACTTACAGCAATTTCTAAAATTACTTAGGCCAAAATAATATATCCGTTTCTAGTTAGCCAGTAAACAAATAATGTATACCACGTATGACTGTCTTTACTTTTTTTCACTTTCGAGGTACTAGTGATGTTCAGAGCAAGCCGATTGTTGGTTGAAGTTGTATGTTAACCAAGTTATATTATTGAGATAGGTACATTAAAGATTCCCTGTGCTGTTCTGAATAACTAAATAACCATTTGTTCGGGCAGTATTCTCTGTCTCTCTGAGCGGCCATGTTTGATATCGTACAGCACGCACATTAGAATATTCAAAATGCAAATTTTGTTAGGTATAATGCAGTGTCTATATAACGGAAATGATTTAGATGAAAAATAAAATAAGAAAGTAATGTTTTTTTATTTTTTTTTAATTTGGAAAAAAATATGGTCGGCAGTAAATATTAAGGACGGTCAACCAACCAGAAACTTATGTTTTTTTGGCCTTATCAAATATGAAATTAAATACCTCAGTATCAAAAAAAACAAATCCAAAGAAATATCATTTTATATTTTTAAACATTTTTACAGGTACATTCAAAACTAACATGACTTCCCTTTTTAAAGTTACAATATTCGAATCACCGGCCGGCCAAAAAAAATATCCATGATGATATATATATATACATATACTATATGTCTCATTGTCATTCGTCTGTCACTGCTGATTCCAAGCGAATAGTTCACCGTTTCTTGCTGAGATGGTTGTGCTCGAGTATTGGTTAACCTTCTTAAATCGCAGGAAAGACTGGTTTAATTAACTGATCGTCTATTAGTTCTTGATGGCACACAATGGCGCTAATATTCAAATAAACAAACTAGTTTTATAAAAAAAAATATACTAGTATTAATATCTTCATATAGTAATACATTCATAATGCAATGATTTGTTTGATGCGGAAACGTAAGTAGAATGGATTTTAACATTGGTGTGAGTCTCTTAAAGAGCACAATACGTTTTTAGAAGGATGTTAGCGCAGCTGAAAGAGTGTTGACCGCTTACTCCAAAGGTCACGAGTTTGATCGTCTTAATGACCATACAGATTTACCAGTCCTCGTCTGTTTATGCATCATTAAAAGAGTCAATGAGCCTTACGACATAACTAATTATGTGTCTCTGATACTTATATGTATTATTTTAATTGCTGTTTCGAAAAAAACTTAAAGTGCATTTCCATCATAATTCTTTTAAATATTGAATTTAATTTTTATACAACTTAATGTTTAGGAAAGGAATACATCTGCGAAAGGGTCATTTGACCAAAACCGCTTGGAAGTGTATTTAATTGGAAGTTGTAATAGCTAACCACGGGACTGCCCACTTACATGTTTCTACAAATGAAACATTTTTACA
Source organism: Panopea generosa (assembly GCA_029582155.1). Classification (NCBI taxonomy): domain Eukaryota; kingdom Metazoa; phylum Mollusca; class Bivalvia; order Adapedonta; family Hiatellidae; genus Panopea; species Panopea generosa. The sequence goes on along the minus strand of CM055899.1, from coordinate 24,841,985 downwards.
AACAATAGTAATATTTTTTAATGGGGCTGGGTGGAGGGGTGCTCCATCGTACGTTCGATGACGATATACCTCGATTGGCTTTTCACTGCTAATCATAATGTGTGCTGTTTCAAGCTCATTTTATGAATGTTTAACAGATTGCTCCGAACTCCAGAAAAGCGAAACTTGTTGTTCTAATAATTGACAACCATGATGTCCACATTCCACTAGCAGTCGTGGAGGTAGTCAGAAATGAGAATACTGTTTTGAAATCCAGTTCCGTTTTGTACGTGTACCAAACAGACACGCTAAACAGCAGTAATATATCTAACTAGTTTGCACAAATTCTTATATAATAATAACAACAAACTTGTTTAATTATCACAAACCGGATGCTTATTGAGTTATACCAACGTTGACGTTTGCTTTAAACGTTTTATTTTGACGTAGGGTAGGGTTAAACAATTGAATATCATAAAAAATGTAGTTTATCAATTTTCATTAAAATCTCACAATAATTGTACAATATGTAGTATAAAATCATATAAAAATTATTCAAAAATCGCTCGGTTTGTTTTTTAGTAATTTTGATTTGAAGCCGTTTTTTTCCGAAAAATTCGAGAAAAAAATAGTTCCTGTTTTCCACTAGAATTTCGGAATTTGGCGTTAGTCGTAAATTTTGCATTTGTAAATCCATACATCCCTCAAATGTGTACGTGGTGATATATGTTTCGATTTTGTACAGTTGGTATAACTCAGCTGAGGTAAAAAAACACGTGATTTTGCTGCTGTAAATTGGGATGTCAAAAAGGCTGAACATGGCCATGTTTACGACGTCACATATAAATATATATGTTATATTTACCACTGAAAAAAATACATATTTACATTGGAAATTACTAGTTTCATAATATACTAATTATACTACTGATTTTGAAAATAATTTAAAAGGTAATTCCTCCTTAATGCAATTTATTACGAAATGATTAAATCGTAATGTAAAGAATCTTGAATATATCATTTTCTTTTTAAATATAAATATGTAGTATCACTTTTGATATACTAAGCCTTAGATGTGGTTATATTTCGACAATGTGTACGCTGAGAAATTGATTATAATCAAACGTATTATTTATTATATAAAACAGGACGATGTGCTATTCTTTGATATAATTATTTAAGTTTTCGAAAATTAGTATACTTACCTTGAAGTTTAACTTGTACTGAATTAAATACTTACCTGCATGTTTAAAATCGTCCTCTGGAAATTCTCCTTTATCTGGGATTCTCTGCTGGTCCGTTAACATGATTAAAGCAGCTTCAACGCCTGTCTCTTCACCTCCTCCTTGTTTGTACACAGCTCTCGTTACGTAGCCAATCGGTTTGGAGTGTTCCGTTTCATCTGGAGCTGGTTGGTATATTTTGTAGGACTCGTCTGCCTTCTTGTTAGACTCGTTTGTATCCTTGTTGGACTCTGTCTCCTTGTTGGACTCGTCTGTCTCCTTGTTGGACTCGTCTTTCTCCAATTTTTCATAATACCCACTCTGAAGTAGTTCCTTCAGATTCGTTTTTGATAAGACAGCATGTGCACTTGTTAGACAACACGTGCGACCATTGAGATCAATGAAAGCGCCAAGACTGCCATAATTAAGATTGCCGATCTTGCATCCAATTTTTAGTTTTTGTAAGTATTCCCATGCACTTTTATGAATATAAAACTCAAAACACCCTTCTCTTACATCGGTAGGAAAGCCTCCCACAGTACTTGGGAATTCGTCTTCGCCAAGCGGTATTAACCCTTTAACGTGTACGAATAGTACTATACATGTTTTTTTCTGTGTAAACCTTTTAGCCTCGTTTCCATAACCTTTCGATATTACAGGACAGGCAGATATCATGTTAATATTCTGATGGCTTCGCATCAGGTTTTCCGATCCTGCTTGCAGAGTGGTAGCTAATCTTATCAGGTCGTTTTTCGTGAAACGCGTAGTGTCCATAATTTGACTTTCCATGACATCTTTATTTTCTTGATTAAAATCTGCTTCATCACGATATACGCATTCAAAAGAATTCAGAGGCGCTGGCATTTCTTTACTCTTGTATTTGTCATCTTTCGTTATTATAACGAATACAACACGATCCCTGGTACGTGGATAGAAAGCAGCCCAAACGTTTTTATACGACGGAGAAGATGAAAGTAAGCGTTTGCTTATTTCGTCGCATATCTTCCTTAACTTATTAGATTCCAAACCACATTCTTCGTATATTTTATGTAGTTCTGTTTGATCTATAACTGCATATTCAGCCATTATTTTTCTCCGTTTCGTAGCAATACCTTCACCATTCGCCGATTCATCGGGTATTTGTTTATATATTTCGTCTGAACCTTCAATGTACGAACAATATATTGATTGGATACTTGAAATTAAAAGAATCTTTAAAAATTCCCTATCAGTATTAAATATATGATGAAATCCAATATCTAAAGGCTTTTTATAGTCTTCAACAGATATACTTTGCAGATATTAGAAGATGGTGGAGCCAATGGCGTTATTTTGGTGGTATGCCGTCGTGCAGCGTACATTTTTTATTGTCTGGGAAAGAGAACAAAAGTAGCAATGACTGGAGAATACGGTGGATGGGGAAGCTCAACAATCTTCATCTTTTGAAATGTTCTGGACAATGTTGGTTTTCTTAACGGCCGTGTCGTCATGTAATATACTAATGCATCCTAAACTCTTTGCTAGTCTCTTATTCTCATAAACATATTTTACTTTTTAAAATTCAGTTATTGCAAAGGTTGCCTGTAACAGTTTTACCAGTAGAGGTTGATATTTGGACGAAAATGTCATAGGAATCAAAGAATATTGAATATAATATTCTTTTGGAACATCAAGAAATGATTGGCCTTTGTTGGCACTTTTAACCCACTGTTTATTGTCAACACGACGCAGAGGCTCAACAAAAGTAAAACAAAAGTCTCTGTTATATATATGTTTGAACTGTTTATAAAGTCTAAGTTTACATCTACATGATACTTTATGATAACGTCATTCGGTATAATTTGGTTAAAAAATACTAATTTGTTAGTTTAAAAATAACTAAAAATGACATCTGTGTTCATTATGTCACTAAATTACTAAACTTTTTTAAAGGTAAATGCTCACTGGTTGAAATAGTACACCCTTTTCATAAGAAAGATAGATCGTTACTACACATGTTTGTATTGATGTTAACTATATGTGTGGTACTGAGTAAAGATTCATTGATAAAAATCATAACAAAGATAATAGTTAATTTTTCGTTTTAGATATTAAATATTTTCACAACTGATCTTTACAGACACGCATGTACAAAACCATAACAGTGGAACCAGTCTGTCGATGGGAAGAATCCGTCATTACCTGAACTACTCTACAACTAAAAGGACACCTCCTCCGAGATCGGCTCCATCCTACATATAGCATAGGTAAAGGCGCTAGCTACATTAGAGATCTTGGTAAGTCCATACTTAGTTAATGGGTTAATCACCATATTGGCGACGAGGATAATTTGGAAAGCGGGGTATTTTTCAAACTTTCGTTGAAAATTCTCGGCTGAAAATATTCAGCCATTTTGTATCGTACCAATACCAAGGTCCGATTTCAACTTGGCAAGAGTTCTACAGCTGTCACAAAGCAAGGTTACTGGTTGCATAACATAATTAATACTCTTAATTACATTATTGGACAAGGTTGGACAATAAAAGAGTAAATTGCAACTTGCAATTCGTTCCAAAGTCGGAACCGTTGTAAACCGGAAACGGGGTCGAACAATGAAAACAAGAAGCGGGAGCTTTGAAATTCTTTTTCAAATTACTAGACATTCTGTAACAATTTCTACAACGAATAGCAGATAAGAAATTATTTCCGTTAATTCTGCAACAATTTCTACAAAGAGTATAAAAGGATTGGAATATCCAAATTCTTATATACTGCCATGGTAGCAGTGCTGTAGTTTTACGGTCAATCAATATTGCCAGGGTTGTAATATTAAACTGATTGTCCAATCCTTTGCCAACATATTGATTAGTATTGCCACAAGAAAAATTGCATTATACTACGCTTTGGTATATTAGGTGTTTAAGCATATTTAAAAGATGTCTACACACCTAATCAACATCAATTTCTGTGGGGAAGAAGAATTATTAACTATCCCCAAAGTAGGCAAAAAGATAGCCAACTCCATCATCAGATTGAGAGAAATGGAAGGAAACATAACAGTGGACATGCTTAAATCCATTCCAAAATTAAAAGTGACAAAACAAGTCATCAGTGCAATAAATTTTAAACCAAATATTGACTTGAATTACTCTGATACAGACACGTTAAATATACCAAAGGGTTGTAGTGAAAATAAGGCAAGGGGATATAAATCAAACCCACAGGGAAAATTGCCCTCTTCAGATTCACTGGAGACCCCACAAAGGCAAGAACACCACTCCCCATACCTACAAAAGCGAGTGGATGATTCTGCATTTGTAAAATCAATGTCTAGAATGATAGACAACAAAGCCGAAATATTCGGCAGGCATGCCATGTCTGCAAGGCAGGTCACCCCGGAGGGTGAAGAAGAAGATCATTCCCCCCACTACGGCGGACCACCCTTTCCAAGGAGTGAAGGGCCCCACCGAGCAATGTATCAGCGTAGTCATTTTCCAAGGCATACTATGATAATTCGGTGTGGGAAGGACATGATCGGGCGGATTCGGATGAAGAACTCCATACCACCCAGTTTGTAAGAAAAACAGACAAAATGGGGTTCAAACCATATGCCATTCCCAAAACCCTTGTATTTGATGGCAAATCCAGCTGGGCAGTGTTCAAACAAAAATTTACGCGCTATGCAGCAGCTTCCTCATGGACTGAGAAGCAATGCAGCGATGTAATGGCATGGACACTAACAGGAAAGGCAGAAGACTTTTATGCCATCTGTATAGAAACTAATGATGACATGTCTTTCCAAGAAATGCTCAAAAAGCTGGAGAAGCGGTTTGGGGCCAAGGAGCTACCCGAAGCAGCTTTGGCAAAGTTTCAACAATGCCTTCAAGAATCGGATGAAACTTTGGAAGAGTGGGGTGATCGTGTGCGAAAATTTGCAAACCGAGCCTTTAGGGGTTTACAAGAAGAACACATTGTTCGCCAATGTATACTGAAATTTTGCCAGGGTTGTAAAAATCAGGAGGCAGGACAAAATGTGTGCCTCCAAAAGCCTCAGACTATGGATGTAGCAATGGATGGACTTAACTGGTATAAATATGTCCAATCGGCACCCTATGGAAAGGTAGCGGTCAAACCCAAAACAGAAAAAACACCAAAGATTAATCAGATATGTAATTTTGAATCTGATTCTGATGAAGACGATCTGACAGTTTATAATGTCCGATCAGGGCGACCAAACAAACAATACCCAAATAGACAGAGAAACACATGGTCACTTCCGGAAAAAAAGAATGGCATCATTGGAGAAGGATATGGCGGGAGTTAAAAGTGACCTCACAAATCTTCAGTCTGGACTGCTTACAATGGCAACAGATTTACAGTCAATACTGGCAGAAGTGAGAAAAAAATAATGGCCAATCCTCAACCTCAACCCCCAGAAAAAGATCATTGTCCCCAAAATTACCCAATGCAAGGTCTTCCTCTCCTGAAGATATGACCAACAAACTTTGTTTCTTTTGTGGTAAGCCTGGACATTTCAAAAAGGACTGTTTGAAATTCCGTGGCTCAAAACATTTTCAATCAAAAGACCATTTAAACATGTAGGGGTCGGAAAGATAGGCCACAAACCGACCCAAGCATTGAATAATGGCCATGTCATGAACCAAACAAGTATGGAACTCAATGAAGGCCATACAGGTTTAGTTAAATCAATAAAGTCAAGACAATCACTTATGGGACTCAAGTAAGACCATGAAGGCTTGAAACTAGACCAATCGCAAAATGAGGAAATGGTAGAAGTGGTCGTAAATCGTGTTAAATCCACGTCCCTGAACAGAGACGTTACTGCACAACTCGTAAAGAACTTCTGGCAGTCGTCAGATTCACTCGACAGTTTCGTCATTATCTCTTAGGGAAACCTTTCACTATAAGAACTGACCACAGCAGTCTGACCTTGCTGATGCATTTCAAAGAGCCACAGGGACAATTGGCTAGATGGATGGAAGAACTGAGTCAATATAATATGGTTCTAAAACATCGAAAAGGTAGCCTCCATCTAAATGCAGATGCATTATACAGAATTCCAGGGCAAGGATTCTGTCAATATTATAGTCATGACACACCTGTCAGAATTGCCATGTCAAGGTTGTCACTATTGCACACGTGTCCATGCACAATGGGCAACGTTCTGCAAAGAGGTGGATGACACAATACCTCTAGTGAAACCTATTTTATGGGAAGATGGTCAGAGGAGAATGTCCATGATATGGGATCCGAAAGGCCAGGAGGGAATAACAGAATGCACTCCCAGGGAGGGTGCTGATGCTATAGTATCAATGGTCCGGAACCCAGGCCAGAATAGTGAAACCAGCAATGTGCTTTATCCAGACAGGAACACTCCCAGATAGGGTGTAAACGTAATACCTGGTGTTCAAGAGGACGAATACCCAATTACCGTGGAAGTATGCCCAGGAACCTGTGAAATAAACTTAATTGATGGCCAAGGTAAGACAGTGGTTATAAAAAATATCACCGTGTCAGACAATGAAAGTTTTTGGGGTATAACGTGCGAAAATCTAAAGAAAGAACAAAATCAAGACCCTAGTTTAAAGTTTGTTCTCTCTTGAATTAAAGATGGTGAAATCCCATCACAGGGGGAATTATTCTTGGCAAATACCGCGGCTAAATTCTATTGGGTCAACAAAGAAAGACTTAAAATGCAAAATAGCGTACTGCATTTTCTACGAAAAGACAGCAGCATCATGGGTTTGCTGCTTCCCAAAGAACTACAGAATGCAGCTTTAAACGCCAACCATGACTTGACATCTGCTGGTCATCAGGGAGTTGCCAGAACAAAAGCCAAGATGAAAGAGAAATTCTTTTGGTATGGCATGTCGCAAGATATAGAAAAATATGTATTGTCTTGCGATAATTGCAATAAAAATAAGAAACCAAATCGACAAGGAAAATACCCCTTAACCGAATATCATGCTGGAGCTCCCATGGAGAGAGTTAATGGAAAGGGGCCATTACCAAAGACTCCAAGAGGTAATGAACATATCCTTATGATGATGAATCAATTTACTAAGTGGGTAGAAATTATCCCTCTCCCCTCTGAAACTGCTGAAATTACCGCAGAAGCAGCAGTGAACAGTTTCTTCTCAAGAATGGGAATTCCGTTAGAAATATTCTCAGACCAAGGACGTAACTTCCAAGGTAAGCTGTTCACCGCTCTATGTGAAGCTTTACATATCCATAAAAAACGGACCACACCATATAGACCCTCCTCAAATGATCAAGTGGAGAGGTATAATCGAACTTTAATGGATGCGGTACGCTGGTTTGTGGGAAAAAAGCAAACAAATTGGGATGTATTTATACCCCATTTAGCGGGAGCAATGAGATCCACAGTAAATCGAACCACAGGTTTCACACCAAATAGAATGATGTTGGGTCGAGAGGTCAATACACCAGCCTATATAATGTTTGCATCTGGATTAAACACTGATCGGGAAGATCCAGGATCATATGTTTCCCAGCTAATCGAAAAAATGCAACAAACCCATGAATTGGCTAGGAATCGACTGAAAATGACCCAACGGCGAATGAAACGCAACTATGACCTGCGTGTCCTAGAAAGGCCTTACCAGGAGAGGACCCCGGTCTATATTTTGGACACTGCGACAATTAAGGGTAAAAGTAGAAAGTTAAGCCCACCCTGGAAAGGACCTGGGATTATAACTCAAAAAATTACCCCATATCTATATAGAGTCCAGTTAAAAAATGTAGTATTGGTTACCAACCATGATCGATTAAAACCGTGCAGAGATCGTAATTTACCATCTTGGATTAAAGACTTTAAAGTGGGAGATCACCAACCTTTGGACTCGAATGACAATGATATCTATTGTTCATGCCAGAAACCTTGGAGGGGGGATGGGGGACGGGGTGGGGGTGGGGGGGGGAGTGGTCAGTTCATGATTCAGTGCGATTACTGTTTAAAGTGGTATCATGGTGCATGTGTAGATATAACTCCTTCAGATTCCCTAAACATAAACAAATATCGATGCCATTTATGTAAGATTCCAGTTACATAACAGAGGTAAAAGGTATAACATACAATCTCTTACAGGAATGTATCACCGGGAACCTGAAAGGAAGAAAGACTTCAGGGATAGTGTAAGTCATCACACTGCCTCAGGCCAATTAACGGAGGCCGGTGATCTTTTTATGGGGTTATTCATGTGCAGAGGCTTAAATCAGGAAGAAGCCAAGGTCTTAACGCTCGGCCAGGTAGCAATAGCTTAAAGGCTAAAATCCAATCAGTTGTTGAAGAGAGCAGACAGGGAAGCTACCTCTATTCTCCCTGACAGGTGGATATCCGAGAATATATGGAGAATCCATACCAAAAAGGTGAAAGTTGTCAGGGATAAAGTTAGCCCTGTTAGAGATTTTAGACTGGACGCTAACCCCAACATGGAACGGCGAGCGGAAATTCTAATGACAACCACAACACCGAATGGAGCGCGCCATTTTGGCACCTCAGACGAAGTTAGTGGTAGATGGGATGCAGTAGTCGGGGTCAAGGAAAGCGGAACCATAGAGATCCTTTCCAAAACAGGACCCAAAACTATGCACAAGCTCCCCGGAACTTCTATGAGAGAGGTGGTCGGAAAAGGTCTGCCTGACATTCCCCCCAGAACGTCAGTTGTCCCTATATCCGCCCACACCTCTCAAAGTGGTCTGGATACTCCACCTCCATTACATGTTAAAGCAGCCACGGATGCAGCTTCATGTAAATTACCGGTCATTCAACCAAAGAAAAATAGACCCAAAGAATCAGACTCGTTCATTAATATGAAAGTTTGCATTCGATCTTCACCGGGAAGGAGAGGGACTGATACCGTTGCAGTTTCTAGTTCTTCCCCTGACGGTTCCTTTACACTTTCATGGCAACGACAAGATGGTAAGTCACGAACCAGAGTAGTTGAACCAACCAGGAAGAAGAGAAAATTGCAGGTGTCAGCACTTAAGACCACCCACCCAAAGGGTAAGGGTAACAGAAGAATAGTCACAAAGGCCCCCATGGAGGGGTCGATGATCTTCTGGAACTCTAACAGAAAAATACACAGCCAACCTGGAGAGTCACTGAACCCAGTTTCTCCAATATCAGTGCAGTCTATTACCATGGAGCAACAAACTCGCACTGAGGAGAATCAAAAGTTACCAGTAGATTCTCAGGAGGTAGTACAAACCAGGCGGAAGAAAAGGAAAAGGCGGCCCAGATCTGCACCATCCCCGGTTGTAACATGGAGACGAGCTTTGTCAAAAGACATCTCCTGGAACTACATATCCCGGCTATTTTTGACGAACAATTGCCGCCAACAACAGCTCTATGCCAACAACGTATAGTAGCGTTGACAGCTTTTGCCAGAAATATGCTGGGACCACAAGCTACCCTGAGCGATGTAGTCAGCCAAATTGGCTACAGCGGGTTGATTTTCCCAGGGTGGGAAATCACCCAACCGCAAAGGGAATCTATGATACAGATGTGCACATCACAGAAGTGGCCTGTTCCAGCTACATTCTCGTTGGACCCGCCTACCTCACCTGCGGTTCTTATTCACTGGCGATGTTTGTTAGCCATTGCAAATTGCATGTCCAAAGAAAGATTGGATACGCTCAAAGCAACTCTCATCGCTGTGGATAACCGTCCCCCCTATGGTCAGACACGGACGTTCCCACGGTCGGAACTACCTGTGCAGAAGCCCAACCATTCCATGATGTTCCCAGGGTTGGAACGTCAAGAACATGAAAACATTGTAGGTAAAGCTGGGCTATCTGTCCTGTATGGATTCGACAGTCAATTCCATCTGGATAGGACACGAAAGAAGTTGGGACTGTCAACATCTTCTTCGATGAAACAAGTCTTCGAAAACATGGAGCTCGATGACAAAAAATATGGGTACCACCTGAAGCTCGCAGGCTACACCATAGTTTTCTGTGACCCTGAATCCTACCCAGACAGGGAGGAGGTGCGGAAACTAGCTGCGGACGGGGCTTCAGTAGTAGTGGGGGCCCATCCCAAGAAGATGTTGTCCGTACCCCAACAACTTGCTTTACAGAAATGTTTAGGTATGCCCGAAGTTGTGGGGCTGGGAGAAATTGGGCTAGATCATTCTGTCCACCCAAACAGATGTTTTTTTCAAGAAGAGCAGTTAAAGACCCTGCTTCGATACTTGACAGGTCCTCGTTCTCCATTGCCGGGGCATGGCTTCAGATCCGACAGGTTTTGAGGTCTATATGAGGTGCATTGGATTGCTCAAAGAGCCGGTTTCTTCCAGGCAAAGAATCCACTTACATTGTTTCACGGGATCCACGGGTGAACCGATGGACAGAGGCATTTCCCAACACAATGTTTGGTTTTACGGGCGTAGCGAAAACCTTCAAGGCAGGCTGAAGCACTCAAGAGAATTCCGTTTGACAAGCTGTTATTGGAAACGGATGGACCTTACTTCCCTGTCTGCGCAGAGTTCTCAATAAGTGCCCCGCATTTATTGGGCTTTGTAGTCGAGATCATAGGTTCGATCTTAGATAAACCCATGGAGGTTATCTGAGAGAAAACTGCGGTAAACGCTACAATGTTTTATTGCCACAAATAAACTCTTGCGAATGGTATGATGTGGTTTAAATAGCCAATTCAGTCAAAGGAGAACCAGGGTGTTCCTTTAGACAATAGATGGAGCCCTGTGTTCCATCTGGAAGGTTATATATATAGGAATAAAGGGATCCAAGACGACCCCAGTGTCAGACTTAACGGAAGACAGCCTTCCATTAAGTGCCTTGTAAACCGATTAGGAATATGGGAACAGGGGATTTTTATAAGTATGTTTTACTGAGTTAAATGAAGGATCCAGGGAGATCCAAAGTAAATAGAACCAAGGAGTTCTTTACATCATTTAACTATTTTATGTGCTTATACAGATATAGGAGGCTTTTAAATCTTCATGGAGCCAAAAAGCTCCATCAGTGTTTTTACGTGTTCATATAGCAGTATGACGTTTTTAAAAACAGTTATATTATGAAGCCATGGAGTTTCATAATGTAGACATACTAATATATATTATATATATAGTTAATGAAGTTTTTAATCAGTTTTAAAAGAATGAAGCCATGGAGTTTCATATATCCTACTCTGGGAGGCATACATATAATACTCATATGTCAGAGATTATATGTTCCATAAAAGGGGTTCTTTACAAAGCAATTGGTCAACCTAGTACAACCAAGAGAAATGGGGGTAGGGGAACTTTATATATAAAATGGGGAGGAGTGTGGTGAAATCAGGCATATCCCATGTGGGCCGTTTCACTCCTTTCGGGTAATTTGGACGGATTCGGTACCAGTCTAATTGGCCACCAGGAAACCAGCCTGTCGATGGGAACAATCCGTCATTACCTGAACTACTCTACAACTAAAAGGACCCCTCCTCCGAGATCGGCTCCATCCTACATATAGCATAGGTAAAGGCGCTAGCTACATTGGAGATCTTGGAAAGTCCATACTTAGTTAATGGGGTAATAACCATAATTAATTTAAAGTCGAGGAATCGTCTGACGTGCCATGATTTGTATTCAGTGAAATTAACGAAAAGAGACAATTTTATTTCTTTGGGATGTTTGTACTTCAATATAACTACATATTGCTTTGTGTGACATTATTAGTATATAATTCTTTACTTAATTATATCGTATAATACACCGATTAAGTTAATGCAAAACTATTGTGTTGTAAACATGATATATTTTTGGCATTTAGTAGTCATTTGAAATATTTGAAACGTTTGGTGTGCATAATAAATATATGTGTTTCTTTGAAAATTAATTCGTTTTCAGCATCTGTAAGTAGATTATTCCCGAACAATAGTTTGTTTGTGCTCAATGGATGGAAAATTCTAGTAGTCAAAAACAGGTTGTGTCTTTGTAAAGCGTAGCGTTTACACTTAAAAAAATAGTTATCTGCATCTTCAATGTCACTACCACAGTCACATGTAGAGTTTTGTCTCAAGTGATTTATAAACAAATCTGAATTTAAATTACTACATTGATTTCTAATTCGAGCATGGTAAATTGATGAAATTCTTACACCATTTAAATAATATTTTGGGACAATAGGTGGTTTAAAATGAACCTTAAGTTTTGTTTTAAAATTTGAAAGAGTTGGTGCTTCACGGATATTTTGGTCAAGTTCGTTCCATAGTTTAACAGAAGAGGGGATCATAGATTTAGAAAAAAATTCTGTTCTTCTTTGAACGGTTGAAAAGTTCAAGTTGTTTCTCAAATTATACAGATTAGCTTCATCAACAGTTTGAGGAAACAGTTCAGAGAGATAAGTACGTAAAAAACCATGTTTTTCTTTATATACTAAAATCAATTTTTGCATGTTCCGTCTGTCTGAGAGAGATACCCAGCCAATTTCAATTAATAATCTATTTATTGAGACAGAGCGTGTTAGACCAGTTACTATTCTTGCAGCTTCATATTGTATTTTTTTCTAATACTTCTTTTTCAATAATGGTGCAGCTATCTCAAACAACAATGGCAGCTATCCCAAGATCAGTTCCAGCGAAGATTAATTTTGGAGGTTCTTTGTAAGCTAACGAAAAAGTCACGACCTGTGTTTTTTATGGATTAAAGTTTACGAGCCATTGTCTAGACCAAGCAGAAATCATTTGTAAATCAGAATTAAGGGTTGTTTCAATTATTTTTGTGTTAAATGATGATACTGCAAGAGAGCTGTCATCAGCAAAGAGTCTGGTAGTACTTACTAAGGATTCAGCTATATCATTGACATAAATTAAAAATAAAAGAGGGCCAAGCACTGAGCCTTGAGGAACACCGGCATTTAAATATTTGGTTTCTGAAAAGGAAGAGCCAATAAATACTCTTTGCTTTCTTTTATTTAGATAATTTTCAATCCATCTGTTAAGTTTACCTGTAACTCCGTACTGACGCAGTTTATGTATGAGACCTGAATGCCAGACTCTGTCAAATGCTTTTGATATATTACAAAAAACTATACTGTAGTTTTTTTTTCCATCAAATGCCTTACTAATTTGGTGGTATATGTCATTTAACTGATAAATTGTTGAATGACCAGGGAGAAACCCTGACTGATATCTATAAATCAGGTTATTTAAATGTAAATAATTGTATAAATGCTTGAATGGTACTCTTTCCATGACCTTAACAATACAGCTAATTAATGAAATACGTCTATAGTTTGATGGAATATCTTTAGCACCTTTCTTAAATAATGGCATTACATTTGCTAATTTTAAACAATTTGGGTATATGCTTTCTTGTAGAGAACTATTAAAAATGATGCAAAGTGGTCGGTATAGTGTTTTAGCTGTTTCTTTTAACATGTGATGGCTTATTTCATCTGGGCCGCTAGCTTTTTTGACAACTAAATTGGAGAGAACATCAGAAATGTCTTGTTCTGTGATATTGATATTATGAATTGTGGCATCAGTTTTCAAAACAAAATTTGGAAGTTCAGAGTCGGTATCATCAATTGTAGAGATAGAAACGAAGTAATTGTTTAAGGTATTGGCTATTTCTTCATCAGAAAGTGAAAAATTATTGTTTTCATTTTTAGTGGTGGTATTTTATCACATTTTGTTGTCTTTTCTTTTATAAGCATTTTTACCAGCTTCCAGTACTGTGAGGGTTGTGTAGTATTTAAATCTTGTAATGAATATTCAATATTATTGAAAAATATTTCTTTGACATGTTTTTTCATGTTATTTACTTTGTTTCTTATTCGCTTATAGTTGTTCCAGTCCAACATTTTATTTAATTGAATAGCTTTTTGTTTTAATCTGTCGCGTTTTCTGGATGTACTGCGTATTTCTGAATTATACCATGGCTTATCACTAGGGCGTACTGTTACAAAGTAGGTTGGGATACAGGATTTTGCCATTTCGAGAAATTTACTAATGAATGAATTACAAGCTACATCAACTGAGTTATTAAGAAGAAAATACCAGTCTGCTGATTGTATAATGACATTTAGCTTGTTAAAATCTGCATTTTTGTAGTTCCAAACGCGACGCTTATAAGAAGCATTACATTTAAAGTCAATTTTAATATGTGCATATGTGGCATAATGATCACTTATAAGTCTGTCTTTTTCAAAAATACCAGATTCATATGTTAAAATGTTGTTTGAAATTGCAATGGGATCAATTAAAGTACTTGAATGGTCACTAACACGGGTTGGAACTGTTATAACATTAGGCATGCTGTTCAGACTAAGAATATCCCGAAATTTTCTATTAAGCGGATTCAGCTAGTCTTCATTTATATCTCTGACTAATATGATGTTTTGTATTTTCTCTAAAGCTTTTTCAATACATATGTTTAATTTTGCCCAAAAGTCTACAGTAAAGTGAGGTGGCCTATATACTGTACATATTAAAAAAGGTTTATTTTTATCTTTGATTTCAATCCATAGTGTTTCTGGGAGAATGTTTTCTAAATCTAATAATCTTTGGGGTCTTAAATGAGATGAAGCATATACAAGAAATCCACCTGAATGTGCAGTATTGTCTTTTCTGAAAACATTATCAAAACCATCCAGAGATAAAAAACTGTTGTTTACTTCTATTGATAAGTGGGTTTCAGTGAAGCATAAAATGTCAAAATCCGTAAAATTTTCCTTAATGTAATTCATCATATTTCTAATACTGCGGATATTTTGGTGTACTATTGAAAGGCAATGATCCGTATAATTAGTAGGGCCTGGATTAATCTCAATATCACCTGATAACAAGATTAATATAGTTAAAAAGATATTACAAAATGAATCTAACAATATTACTTTGTTGTCTACGTTATGTGGCACTTGAAGATTCATGATTTCGTTTTTTTTGGTAATTTCTGACATGTTAATTGGAGAAATAACATGGTAAAATAACTGACAATAAAACAAACTTAATGATACGGATAATGTACGGTATATGACACTTACATTTTGTAGCATGTTTGAACAGTTCATTTTGTAGCATGTTTGAACAGTTCATTTCTCATGCGTATAAGATCATTTATCACAGTTAACAGTGAATATGAAACAAAACAGTGAGATTTTGATACTCTCTGCCTACCGTTGTAGTATAGCCCTATTGACACTCTCCATGAAGCTATGTCATTACCGATTGGGTAAAAGTTTTAAGTCAATAAATATGGAGAGAGAACAAAAGGCTATACATTTGAATATAATGGGGAGACTATCTGGGTATGGCAGAAAAGGAATTCTTTTGGAAGCAGGAGACTAACTGAAAAAAAATTAAATAACTACATAAATATGAATATCGTTAGTTTAATAAAATTGGAGATAGTAAGAAATATTAAATTAATCAAAAAACTAGAAATATATGTACTATAATATTTAAGAAGAAGGTTTTCTTTCTGTTGTCTGGTTTTTCCAAGTATATTTTATATTAGAAAAAAAAACACCGGTATTAAACAAAGAGTAAAATGCCTTTTATTTTTTGCTATCGATACATGCCATTAATAGAAATATATGTTAAACCGCCATACCAAACACAAACCTTAATGTAATAACATTCTTATGAGTATCTGTCTTGACACAAAATGACACATCGCAGTATTAATAGTGTTTAAGTTTGTTGAGACCGCGGGGTGCCCCTTTAAACTTAATATATAATATAAAATTGACCTATACACATATCTGTACGGTTTGTGGATGGATAACCAACCCTAATACTCATAAACCTAATAAGGGATAATTAAATGTAACACTTTTACTGAGATTTTAGTCATTTAAATTTTCAAAAAATAATTAGAATTTGCAAAAGTATATTCTTAAGGATTAAAAGCACAATTCTGAGTTCATCGGGTGATGCAAACGATAAGGCTAGTTCGTGAAGCATATTAAACTAGACTAATAATTGTGCTAACAGACGATCAGTTAACCACTTTCTCCTGGGATTCTGGAAGATTAACCAGTACTCAAGCACATTCATCTCCGCAAGTAACTGATAGATTTCCTACTTGAATCAGCGATGATGGATGAATGGCAATGAGACGCAATGTCGTAAATCAATCACCAAGGAGAATGAAGCCTGGCGGAGATTCGAGCTCACGACCCCTGGATTATTAGCTAGACACACTGCGGACTTAGCTAACCGGGCCAAGCGATATATATGGTGCTAAATTGTGTTTGCGACTTATCTTTATCAGCAAATTGAAGTAAAACAATCAACTCGAAGTAGAAATATGCAAATATTCTAATATTACTTTAGAAGATAAAGGGTAATGTGAAACAAACTTGAAACGTATATATATCACAGAATGAAATAAAAATTATACAAACTATCAACTACTATGCCTAGACACTACTATGGAACTTAATTTGACAGTTATAAGTGTCCATGCTCTTATTTAAACGAAAAGTTCACAACTACGATACTTTGACTGTTTGATAAAATATCTTTTTCACACTATTTTATGTTATATTTATATGTACGATATATATCAACCATAAATTGATTTACCTGACAGTGAATCTTCTATGCGTGCTGGTTTCAAATATATGGCTTCCTGGTCCTTTTTACCTGAAACCTTATTTAGGCTTATCCTCTAAAATAATGAAGAGATATAAACATATTAATGACAAGTTCGACATCAAAACGTTTGCTAATGAATTGGTTTATCTGGATTGTTACACAATTTTCTTGTTTCAATCATTAAATCATTTTCACTAGTGTGGTCATAGTACTCGCAGTATTTATATCATTATTTTTTTAACTTATTGTTCAAAATAACTACATTATCAAATAGTAAAATTATATTCGATGTATACACATGTATGTATATAGAGAGTGATAGAATTCATGAAATAAGGGTTGCTGAAAACATATGCGTTCACTGCAATTTGTATTCTCCAATGGCCATTTATGTTGGAAAGTAAACACAAGACGTAACCATTAGAGGAGTATAAATGTCGGTGTTTTGGAATATAGGCCGATGGTTTTTTCTTAATCAAAATTACTTTTTATTTCAAATGAATGTTCTTAAAAACTTTAAGTGTGAAATATTTGCTGTATGTGAATATATATAATATATAATAGAGTTGAATTTCCTTAAAATACCCGCAGAGGGTCGGATGGTGTTGGTCTAATTGTCAATCGGGACTTTCTTGTAAACTATGATGTAACTGAGACAATTGAAGACATCATATGGATAAAAGTGAAAAACAATAATTAGTAATAATTAATAATTAATATTAGTGAAGCCATAACTTTTTCTAATCTTGTTAATAAACCCCTATCTAACGGTCTTTATCCGCACACTACCACTACAGTATTCATTTGTGTACTTCCGAACACTGGCGGAGTTACAGTCGGAAAGCAACCGAGTCATTACGGAATTACAAATATGTAAACAAAAACATTCAACATGTAAAATTTCAACATGTACTTTTTATCAAAAACTTAACGGTGTAGCTGCAAGATACATAAAAAATGGTACACTTATTTTTCCGGGCGGCAGTTAATTCAGTGCTTATTTTATGGCATTGACACACCGGCGTAGCTACACGTAGGTAATGCAGGGCGGCGCCTGCACTTTTCCCAGAAAAAAAATCCCTAAGTAATTGATTTATGTTTTACATAGAAAAAATGCTCAAACCCCTGATAATGCACCATTTGTAATTTTCATTTTGAAACAAAATGTGACGGAGTACCCAATAGCCCCCATCAAAATGTCTAAATACATCTTATGGTTTAGTCTTCAGTTTATTGTGTGCCTGTGTTCTTTAATAAAAGCGTTTAAAAGTCACAAACTATTGGAGTAAGTAATAATAATCCCCCCTCCCCCGTAAGACCCATTAGATTACATGAGTTAATCCTCTAAGTCTTTATTCACACTGCATGATGTACTGGCTTTGATACTCGTTGGAGATTCGCTTTTAGATATATCTATGTGTGGGGGTGGGGGGTGGGGTTTGAGGGGGGGGGGGGGGGGGGGGGTTTAATAACTCATTAAAGTAAACAAAAAACAACATTGTCGTAAATAACAGCCATAATTCTAAGAAATGGGTAGAATTTAGCAGTTAGTGTTTAGATACCAAACATTTTTCGGAGCGGTGCATCGTATCAAATAGCGTAAATTAACTGCAACTAGCGGGAGAAGGACACCCTTTCCATGCACTATCCCCAGTTTGCCTCTACTCAATAATTGAAGTGATCTTATGACCATTAAAGTATCGTTTACCTACAAAATACCTATAAATACGCTAAATTACTCAAAAAGGCAAGCCGTTCTTTTTAAAAGGAATTTTATTTGTTGTCTTATGATATCTTATTTGTGGTTCTGTGTCTTCCTTCCACATGCTGTTTATGTTAAAGTAATTAGTAATGTCGGTAAATAGCGCTATAGTGTAAAGTAAACTACTAGTATATTTGTATGTTTATGATTCATACTCCGTGTCTTAGAGTATATGGCTGTAAATATGACGCACGTAATGCTAAAGCTAAAACATCATGTCCTGAAATTTATACACTATTGCATGGTGTTATTTACCCCTTGTCGAAATTTTATATCAAATACCTCACACAAATAAATCATACATACACAAATTAACAAAATCTTCATGAAAATAAAATATGTTAAGCAACCTCAGTAATTAGAGCTGCATATGACAGTATTCAAATTTGTATAAACGGTAATAATATTAAGCTTACACAGAAATCAGAGATACTGTTTGTAGTATATTCTCAATTTATCATTCCCTGCGAGTGGAAATTACGTTACGGAACAACAGTTATAATATTATATTAATCATACAGGGACACATCGCAATATAAACAACTTTAAACACTAGTTCCAGCTTATTACGTTTATGACATTTGTTTAAAAAGGAAAATGTAGTTACAAATAATAATATATGGCGGCTAATGACTCCAGGAGATTTTACTCTCATGTGCCTATAGAGTTTGATTTGATGGGTTACATGAGTAGTTATTTAAAGTATACTGCGGGGTATCCTATTAACACAAAAAATACTTAAAACGACAGCGACTACGAGAAAATTTATTACATTTTTTTTCTGTGTGTTAATATTAATTTAAGAGGTATATGTTATTAGAATGGTGGTTTAAACACATTAGTTTGTGTATTAATTTATGGTGTTTATCGAGGGTCAGGAGAACATACATTCTAAATACCTTTTTGTTAAGTACCATTGTTTAAAGTGAAACAACAACCGGTTATACAGTAACATGCTTATAAATATGCATAATATGCAGCAAGAAAATAGTTACAGTTAAACAGATTTTTTTTATAATAACTATGGTTTGAATCTTAAAAATGTGCTATATTACTCTCGTTAACAGTAACACAAATCTTAAATGACAGACTCTGGTTTTCACAAACAAAGTACAAACACTTTAAACCACACAGATCTACTTTGAAATGATCAGGTATATAAACATTTCTACTTTCTATTATTTTATTTCAATGAGAAAAACGGACTTAAAATATTGCAAATGAAAATGAAATTCAACAACAAATCGAAAACAACAAATAGAGAACAATAAATAGAGAACAATAAATAGAAAACAACAATTAGAATATAAGCCAGAAAATGTACTAAAAGAAAAAAAAAGAGTAACAAGAAATTCTTATCAAGTACTGTGTCCCAAAACGTATATAAGAAATAAAGCCATCATGATGTTGTTGTTTTTTTATGTCATAAGGTAAACTGTGAAACTGTAAAATTAAGCTAATTCCCTATTTTAATGCATGTTTTAAATTAGAGGTATCCAAACATTTCATAACAATTACTATTTTGGCAATGCATCGTTCTGTATCATAGAACATTTTAATATGATGTTTGAATGGTTCAAGAGTAGAAATATCGCATATCATTTTTTTTGACAATATATGCAATTTTAGCAGTATACAGTAACATATTCAAAACTTTATCGACGTTTTTATTTCCAAAGATTATGTCTGAAGATGACAAGTCTGTATTTTTATTATGTTTAAAAACTTGTTACTATGCAACTACTAAATAGGTGTTTAATAGTTACGATTTCTCTTTGGCCTGATTCACTAATATTCATTTTTTAAGCAATGTGTTCTTTTCTTAATCACACTAGTGCTATGATAGTACTTGCAGTTGTTATCATTACATTTTAAGAATAATGTTAAAAAAGCTACATTATTATACAACTATCTACCTTTTTAGCGGTCAATGGTTAAAATTATTTATCCAAGGAAACTGACTATTGATCCAAAGCAGTGAACTATTAACCTCACTGCGTCTCGGTCAATAGTTTCCTGCTTTGGGTCAATAGTCATTTTCCTTGGATAAATAATTTTAACCACTGGCCGCTATAAATATAGATAGTTGTTTTATTATATTATATAACAATACAAGAGGGCCAAGATGGCCCTATATCGCTCACCTGACTGACCTTGAGTCATCCAACTTATGTAAAGTATATAATACATGTACACTCAAAATTCCAGAATTTTGATTTGTTTTGAGATGTAACAGATGCGTAGAAGAGTTCAAACTTGGTAGAGGTTCACCCATGGTAAATGTCAGAGAAATTACATCAAAATCAGGTCAGTAGATTCTGACAAGAAGGCTTTTGAAGTTTTTACAATGGCTGCCTATACGTTTGGAGACTGTTCCAAACCTTAGTCATCGAACTAAGATAAAAATCCAGTTCCAGCACAAAACTAACCTGTTATTTTTTGAGAACGGTTTCAAACTAAAGCATCAAACTATTGTGCATGAAACAATCCACAGTTCCAGCATAATAAATATTCCTATGAGTTTCAACACAATCCTTCCCAAAGCCTGTCGCTTGAAAGAATCTTTGTCGCAGTGCACTCTCCTCCTAAAACAATTAAGCTCCTCCTCCGAGATTTCAAGTACACTTTGACACTGAAAATCTCAAGCAGACTTCTTGCTGTGAAGAAACTAGCTAAAAATATGGTATTGCTTTATTATGAAGCAGTAAACCATCCCTGTTTGAACCATAAAAACTCTGACTTGTATATTCAGAAAAACACCTATTTTAATATGGTTCATGATTTATGAATACTATTTCAATCATTGATTATAATTGTATCATTCATCTTTTTATGATGAATTATCTTTTAAAACTTATATCTGGTATAATATTGTATAATAATAGCAAAAAAAAAAAAAAGTTTATTTAAAGAGTTTATTACCTCTTACTTATAATAATTGCTATATACAGACATTTATGCTATAAAACAAGGGCATTAATTTGACATAATACTAACCTCTACCCCTGGCTGCCATGTTTTTTGACGAATCAAGATGGCTTAAACAAACTTGGTAGAGGGTCACCCAAGGAACATTTCTGTAAAATTATTTTACAATCGAGCCAGTAGTTTCTGACAAGAAGATTTTTTTAAGTTTTTACTAAATAAAGTTGCCCCGCCCCCTGGGGGCCATGTTTTTTTAATGAATCAAGATGGCTTGAACAAACTTGGTAGAGGGTCATCCAAGGAAAATTTCTGTGAATCAAAATTGGCCCAGTGGTTTCAGAGGAGAAGTTGTTAAAAGCTAAAAGTTTACGACGGACGACAGACGACGGACGACAGACGTCGGACACCAGGCGATCACAAAAGCTCACCTGTGAGCCTTCGGCTCAGGTGAACTAACAAAAAACCTTAAGTCAAGAAATCGTATTAGATCTACATTATTATGTAATATACAAATGTATTAGAAGTTTTTCACCTCACTTCATTCATACTTTCACTGCGTTTTTTAACAGAGGAGTGAAAAGCATTTTTTTTCGAAGCCTTTGTATGTCTGTTCTCCACTAACAAATTCAACTAGTATGGTTACATTCCCAACTTTCATATATTCTATGACTTAAAATATTTAACTATTAAAGTACAATGTCACCAGTATTTAGCTACATGCTGGATCCGCTCTTGATCAAAATAACGTCATCAACGTCCATACGTATACAACCTGACGTCATTAAATCAGTTGCGGAAAATGGTTTAATTTAATTTTAGCGTTAAAAAGTGGTACTTCAGTGTCAGTTTTATTTTACAGAATAGATCTAGTTTATTTGTTAATCAGATTGGAGCATTCATGATGATATATAATGATAGTCATTTTCCTTGGATAAATAAGTTTAACCATTGACCGCTAGTAAGGTAGATAGTTGTATACTATTAACCATAAATAGTTACCAACGTTGTATAAGGACTATTATATAACCCTGAACGTTTTCTTTCTACTGTATATAAACTTTTAAATGTTCTTGGACGTACCTCTTTGATAAAGTCACAATTAAAAACAAAAGTGCGTTTGCCGAACCCTCACCTTCCTTGAAAAATGATGGGTAGGTAGGAACTTTTTAATATTCGACCTCTCATACGTCATTTCTCCCTATCACAGAATAACTAATTTGTTCATGGTTGTACATCTACCCTTGGTTTAGTTTACACATGAGAAGGAATCGAGCCAATGATAAGGGATGTTTCCTTAAAGATTTAAAAGGACGGAGGCGCTGGATAGAGACAATTCTTTAAGTGCAAATTGATATTTCCTTGGAATTATTAAAAACCGATGAATATTTCGTCATATGTTGCCATGGATATACAAAATAATTTTATGATACCATTTACTCACAGAATACCCCCTTTCAAAACTTCAAACGAATTTATAAGTCTGGCTTCATACAGGGACATTCTAATGTCATATTTGCATAGTGCAGATATGATTTGTTTTAGAAATATTTAACTAAAAACATATCACAATTGTCATGTGTCTCATTTAAAATTAATATCAAATTATCCCTCATAAATTCTACACTCAAATTCTCCCGCATAAAGTCTAAACTACCGGAGTTG
Source organism: Panopea generosa (assembly GCA_029582155.1). Taxonomy (NCBI): domain Eukaryota; kingdom Metazoa; phylum Mollusca; class Bivalvia; order Adapedonta; family Hiatellidae; genus Panopea; species Panopea generosa. The sequence goes on along the minus strand of CM055899.1, from coordinate 24,818,866 downwards.
TAAACCAACCGAACCACGAATATCTTACTACATAGACAAAACAAATAGACAATTTTGCACGTGCACATTACAGGAAAATAATGTTCATGAAGAAATTCGATAAATATTTTTCAGTATACTCCTTTCTAATCATCAATATATATATCATGGAACAATCGTGAAATCAAATAATAATATCGATCGCTTAACGTTTTCTTGGCGAACGGGAATGGTCGTCCCGCGTCGTCCCGCCATTCTCTCTGCGAATAAACCTTTGTTATTGATAACGAAATTCAAATTCATTTAAACCACCTACAGTTTTAAAATATTTCTTAGGGAATGCGCGAATACGAAATAATTATAACAATTTTGTGTATATTTACCGGTATGACCATTTACGTGACAATAACTCGTGTAGCTATTGTGATAAATAAGATACAACTTTGGTCTTTCAATGTCAGTATTTTAATATTGAAAGGCTACAGCTGTGTACATGTACCACCCATTTAGTACTAACAAGTCGTTATTCGGACACACACATCTAAATGAAGAAGAAACGCTAATGGTAATAGCGTCTTAGTAGTTCAAAAGTTAATTAAAACCTCAAAACGATTCAGAAATAAGTTCATGTAATATCAATTAATAATTAATGTTTGTTTCCCTGTTCCTTATTGTTGACATGATGCACTTGTTAAGTATGCGAGGGTTGGGGCTGGGGTGTCACGGGGGTGTAGATCTGTTTTTGGTACGTACCGTAACCAGCTGACATTTTTCCTTACGGCGTTTAAATCATTGAAATTGTAATCATGTAAGAGAATCGAACTATTCAAGATACTTTTGGGGTTGCAGACAATAATAACTCTTCTTTATTATATATATTTATTTTTCACTTTCTAAATCATATTAAGTGGTTTTCTTTTAACATTCACATTCTGGCAGAATAATTTGTTGGGTTCTGATTGAAATTCGCTCTAGGCAGAAGCAGTCATTTCAAAGACATGCTGAAATATAGCCTACCTGTAAAGTTAATAATATTACAATATGTCTCAACACAAACAGATATATATATAGTAGTGATTTAAAACACTCCCTTAACAGACACTTAAATTCAAGGTAAAATGTAAAATATCTAGTACAGCGCATTAATGCATTATCTCCCATTTAACAAGAGACGTATTCATTAGTCGAAAGATCTTTTTAAGAGATCGGCGTTCCTTTTGAATGTGCATAATTTGTATGTGTATCTATTGTTTTTGTTAAACCATTAAAAACAAATCTATATTATTCTTTATATTTAATTATCCAAGCAAAACACCTAAATATACACTGCGTAGTAAACCGGTACACCTATTTTTTGTATGAGATAATGACTTTTCAATAGTTTATGTTAAATGATATTTATTCTAGTATGTTTAAATATACAGGCACAAAGTAGAATGGAGTTGAAAACAAGTTTTTGACTGCTTTTTTCTTAATTAAATTTTTAACACCTATGCCTTGCAATGTCGCACATTTTCAGTAAATTTTATGTCAGCATTTTCTAATAATTTTCTTCTTCTCGAAGATTTTAGGTAATGATGATGTAATACAATTTTTACGCTTTGATTTATTTGATATTTGAAAATGATCTATATTTTATCACACAATTTGATTAGTCAAACTACATGTATACTATATAAATATTTTGACTTGAAATCGAGAGAGTCAGGTTAGTTAGTTTTTAGAAAGACACCTAAATAAGTGGCTTTCTACACTGATTTTATGTATCGGTTTTCCGAAGAAAATACAATTTTTACATTAAAGCTCAATTTACATTAATTGTGAATAATTTAATAAATATTTTTTTTCTGGTTATACCGACATAACTATATATTTATCCTAAAAAATCGGACGTATTAGGGGTCTTGATGTTAGCTGCATGTAAACTAGGCGCATAATCCGACATGTTTTATCAGTTACACAACCATAAACAAAATTGACGCAATGAAGTGCTTCTATTAATAATTTAGCAACACGGGCACATGTGACCACTATCGGCCAATGAAAAAAAGTGTCATGTACCTTTTGGCGGTAGCACACTTTTATAGCAAGATATTTAAAATGAGAGTCATTTCCGACGTTCTATTCATTCATGGTCAAATAAACCAAATACAATTGACCGTGGTAAAATATTTACAAACATACGTTGTAAAACAAAGCACGTACACGTCAAGATTATTATGTACTGAAATATTTGGTATGATCGTCTATGACGTATGGTACCACATACGGCATCAACATATAATTTCGCATATACCAGGTACATAAAACATAAATCTCTCTTGCAATGTCTGTTTCATTACAAATGTGCAAGTTCTTTTGTTACAGTAATAGTTTCCTGTATATTGATATCTTAAAAAAGGATATAGTATAGTATTTTACAACACACTCTTCAGTATACACATATTTTATTATAAAGACAATAGCTATTTTACCTGTGAATCGGGTGTACTGTCCGCCATAATATGTTTTTGTCTATAACCACCAAGCCAATTTCATTACATAAACTCTTAAACTGCACAGTTATTATTATTGATTTAAGCTAAAGTTTCGGTAGAATGACTCGTAACTCATTTTATTATAAACTGTTAATTGTCCGCTTTATATTGTAACACAACGTTTAATAACTTTTATACGCCATATTCCCAAATGTCGACTATACAGGTGTATATGTATATCTTAACGACATAATCAGAGGTCATCATTACATATCACGTAAACTGTATACACCAACCGTTGAATAACCTGGTCGGACATGCGCACTCGACATTTCCAAATAAAACCGTGAGGGTTAGACTTAATTTTCGTCCTATCTCGACAAAAGATTGGTAATCAACTGTTAAATCATTTATACAACTTAATGATAAACCGTCCTAACCTCCTCTTAGCGAAAACGGCTCTATAAAACCTGCCGACTTTGAAAACGGACATTAATTGAATGTCTTTTTGTCAAAGTCAAACTTTAATAAAAGACGACAATATTGACCCTTGAATTATTCATTTTAACCGATCTCGAAATATCCGGTTTACTGAGATACTGAAATCTGAAATAGTATCTAGCCCCGACGAAATTAACAGTAGTGTACTCCGCGAAGTTGCTAATCAAACATCAAAGTCTCTTTGTGAACTTCTTAAAAAATCTTTTCTTTAGCTAAAATTCCCGATGCTTGGAAAGAAGAACATGTTTCAAAGTTACAGGTTCTCTGATGTGCTTTCACACTTATATCTGATTACCGCCAAAATAGACCTCAACGAGTCATTTTACCTGGTAAAGTTTAATTAGAAAACAGGTAAGGCATATGTTCCCCAGTGATCATTCCTTTGGCCATTACTTTTTCTTGTTTATAATATGAACTAAGGCATTCCCTCTCTTGGGGTCGAACTTCATTTTTATAAGTATAGTAAACAAACAAATACTAAATACATTTATAGTACATGTATTATATGTTTAGGATAACATTGCAGATGTTTCCATTGTATATTTAATATCGAGGGCCGAGCGCAAAACTATTCTAACTACATATTTTACGAAAATGGCTTTTTGGTATAACTTTAATTGTAATATGGTAATACATAACCTGTAAAAATATTAGGCTTGAAAGAGTTTTATTTTGTTTAATATTTACATTTTACAAAAATATTCTATCTCAAAGGGATACATTGTTTAGTGCAAAACTATTCTAACTGAAGTTGGAATAGTTTTGCATTACATTTTAGCCAAAGCAGTTATTTTTTCTATTGCAAAACTATTCTAACTCAAGTTAGAATAATTTTGAATGCACAAAATACTTCCCTTTTTAATAAAATATTTTTGAATCCTTTAAATTGATTATTTAATTATAATCTATCATCATTGTACTAAAATATATATATATATATTTTATTTAAAAAAATAAAATAATTTATTGTTTATTTTTATCTTTGACCTTTTGTGCACAATACTTTGGTGCTGGGAAGCAACAGCTATGTGGCTATGATTAGTGCCAAACAGAGGCAACCATCATCTTGGAATAACCATGACTTAGATGAAATTCTTTCAAGAGGGGATGCCTACCAAAATTCAATTTTTAATTGCCTGAAAGAGCAGTACCTTTTGGTAACAGAACTGCCACAAACATGGGAGCAGTATCAACTTTCCATTGAACAATCATGTGCTGGTTTAGTTTATACCAATGCTATAAGCAAACTCTTCATGAGCTTAGCAGGAGTCACTGCAGGAACTGCATCAGTATTCTTTCTTAACAATTAAATGTTACACTGTAGCTCTCATAAAAGAGGACAAAATGTTATCATGTGTTTGAGCCCCATTCAAGAATTGATGTCGGGATGGCATGCCCTGATGGTATTGCTGTCCTAACCACCTTTAACAGTTTGGACAACCTATGTTTATTTTTTAAACATTTTGCCGCCAGTTTAAGTCCAGTCAAAGATGAGGTTCAATTTGAAGTAACTCGTGTTTCTATAACAATCAAACGCAGTCTGATTCAGAATTTGAAAGATTTTACGAAATAAGTGATGGTGAATACTCTTGAGTGCTTCAGATTGCAGAGGAGAAAAAGAATGCCTACATAGAAGAATCTGACCAACTGAATAATTTATCAGACCTAGACTCTATTATAAGTAATAGGTCTATAGCCAAACTATTAGATGAAAATTTTACAGAGATTTTATTAGGTGGTGATATTGATGATAATGATGTTGATGATGAAGACAATATTTCTTTAGCTTTTCTTTCTAGAATTTGTAATTCTAATGAAGGCATTTCAGAATTTGATTATTTCTCAGAATATGATATCTCTGGAAGTGAATACTTGTTTACTGATTTTGAAACAAAAATACACCAAAACATGTCTGATTCTAATATGGTAACATCAGAAGATGATACTAGATCTCAATCTTTCCTTCAAAAGATACCAGTAAGTAAAGCTGTTAAACTGTCAAAGAAAAGGATTAAACAACTGATAGGGGTCAAAGAGTAAAAGGGGAGATGGTTAACAGTCAAGGCGATATTCGAGAGGGAGTAGGTCGTGATAGAGATAGGAAGAATGTAAATGGCCAATGGGGATAACTGTGAGGAAGAAAATGTTAATGTAGATAGGGAGATGGTAAATGGTCAAGGGAGTATTCATGAGGGAGTATGTATTATTTTAGATAAGGAGATGGTAAATGGTTAAGAAGGTATTGGTGAGGGAATAGGTCATAATGTTGATAGGCAGATGGTAAATGGTCAAGGGGATATTGGTTAGGGAATAGGTCATATTGAAGATAGACAGATTGTAAATGATCAAGGGGATATTGGTGAGAGAGTAGGTCATAATCTAGATAGAGAGATGGTTAATGATCAAGGGGATATTGGTGAGGGAGTAGGTCATAATGTAGATAGAGAGATGGTAAATGATCAAGGGGATATTGGTGAGGGAGTAGGTCATAATGTAGATAGAGAGATTGTAAACGGTCAAGGGGATATTGGTGAGGGTTGTTGTATAGTGTTAAGCGTTGCTTTCAACAATTTTTCAATCATATCGCGACGGTGTCTACTTGAGACAATATTCTAAGCGCTGTCACACTGGAGTATCATGCCGCAGACACGTGGTATGTTACCCCACCCAGGCACATTATACTGACACCGGGACGACCAGACCTAGAACTCTCCTCTAAATGCTGAGCGTCAAGCGAGGAAGCTTCTTGTACCATTTTTAAAGTCTTTGGTATGACCCGGCCGGGGATTGAACCCACAACCTTCCGCATGCGAAGCGGACGCTCTACCACTAGACCACATCGCGGTCTTATTGGTGAGGGAGTAGGTCATAATGTAGATAGAGAGATTGTCAATGGTCAAGGGGATATTGGTAAGAGAGTAGGTCATAATATATATATGATCAAGGGGATATTAGTGAGGGAGTAGGTAATAATGTAGATAGAAAGATTGTAAATGGTCAAGGGAATATTGGTGAGGGAAACGGTCATCTTGGAACTAACGATGCATACTGTAATTTTTAGAATGGGTCAACATCAGGTAGGGGGGCATGCAAGATAGCAAGTTTAGTCTACAAGTTCATTAAAAACAAGGCAGAAAATGGTAACCGGCGGTTTGTTTTCTATTCAGATAATTGTGGGGAAATAAAATCAAGTTTTATGTAGCTATGCTCTGATTTGCTATGCAGAAATTTGGGTTGGAATCTGTTCAACAAAAAATACCTTGAAAAAGGTCATACTCAGAATGAAAACGACTCGGTTCATACCGCTATAGAAACAGCTAGTCAGGTTATCTCAATTTATACCCCACCCCAGTCGGCTGCTACATGTACCATGAGGGCTGCACGGTTAAAGAATCCATACATTAATAATGAAATTGACACATCTGATTTTTTCAATTTCAAGAAGGAAGCTAGTTTCTTAAAAAACTTTGATCTCATTTCAGAACGCGAGATGGTTTTCTGGTCTGATATAAGAACATTCAAATTAACATCAAATGATCCAAACTCTGTCATCTATCAATATGATTATGACGGATGCATGTACCATTTGAACCTGGCCTAGCATTTGCGAAGGACGTTTAATTCAGTAGTTGTGAATCCTAATGACATCGCTTAGAAAGATTGCACACAGAAAGTCCACTTCTCTCTTGGGAGAAATACACAGATCTTTTATCTTTGTGTAAAAGTGGAATCATACCAAAGACCCATCATGTGTTTTATCTACTTCTAACTCATGAATTTGCCTAGTGAGGCTATTTGAATTTAGTAAATCGTAAAACAAAGTTCTTGGCTTTAGAACTAGTTCATGTTCTGTGTTTCATTCTGCTATAATACCGAATATAGACAAATAATTTATCTGTTTTAAACTATAAAAGCCTTATGATCATTATATAAATATCAATTGGTTGTTAAATGATTAACAGCAAGCCCTATAGATGAAAGTTTGTTTGAAAGTTGTGAGAAGGGGGATGTTAGTCTTGCTTCACTGGTACAATCAGTGTTAATCTAATGCCTATGGATTGTTTTTCTTTCAATAAATGTCAATGTTGTTTTTGTGTGTGTGGTTGAATACATCCATACAAAATTAATATAATAACGTATGTACTATTATTTCCTAAAAACTGCATATATACATGAATTAACTAACAATGAAATATGTTATTAAATTTTGACAATCAAATTAATATAAACACCAATAAATATTTAAACACCATTTCAATTATATGATTATGAAAAAAAGTGTATTTTCATGTTTTCACAAAATTATTTTAGGAGTAGACTGTTTTGAAGATTTGATACAGTATATTCATATTGTTGAATTATACAAAAAAAAAACCGAATAATGTAGTTTTGTCAGTAACTGTTGATGAATATGAATTTTATTAAATTATGATTCTTTACAAAATTTTGTTATGTCAAAGGTACAAAAACTAGAAATGTGTCCATGGGACATAGATGCTCCCGCTTTGTAACTACATTGTAGATATTAATAAAGCTAAATATCAAGTTTCATCAAAATCGGTCCATCAATAATGATTTTAGAGGTTGGAAACCGTCAGCCATTCAGAGTCCAAATCACCTAATAATATGCGCCAATTCCATCCATTGTCGAACTTGACCTTGGTAATGTTGATATAAAGCCAAAATTTTCGTCAAAATCGGTCGATAAATAAAGACTTTAGAGGTCGAAAACTATCAGCCAGTCAGAGCCCAGAACACCTTATTAATATGCAGGGATTTTGATGGAAAGTGAACTTGAGCTGTAGTTTATCACCATACATCTTTCAACCAAATTTGAATCAAATCCATCCAATCCTTCAAGAGATATCGAGTTGAAAAAAATTTCTTGACATTTGTCAATAATCTTAGTCCAAAATCGGAATGAAATATGAACTTGACCTGTTTTACCTGAATGTGAAGTCACACACCAAATTTGGTTTAAATCAGTTCATTAGAAATAAAGATATCAGTCGGCGGGCGCATAAAAAGTGTCATAATTAAGTTTTACTACTGGTACTGTGAGACTGTAAATTACAAATAAATTATTGTTATTTATTAACTGTTAATCTCTAACACAACTCCAATAATATTCTAATTATACATTGTTTTCTAAAATTTAGTATGATTTTAGTTTAAAAAGTATTCCAACTAAACTTAGAATAGTTTTGCAATGACATAAGTCATCCCATTGTGTCTGTAGTTTATTGCAAAACTATTCCAACTTGACTTGGAATAATTTTGGGCTCAGCAAGTATTCAAATAATTAGAGTTTTTAATGCAAAACTATTTCAAGTCAACAAACATGTTATAAAATCATAATAAACAGAAAATGCTTAAAAATTAAATGTGTTTATTATTTGTTTTAAGATTTAGCACTAGTAGATGAAGAAACTATTTTAATTGAGCCTTTATTAAAAAAAATTAAAAGGTTTTTACCTTCTCCTGAAAAATGTTGAAAATGTAGTTAGAATAGTTTTGCGCTCGGCCCTCGATATGTATTATATTTATTATAAATAAATCACTTATTATATGATTGAAACTTTATTCAAGGAACTATATCTCTAATTCCTTGGTTTGCAAAACAAAATCAAACATTATTAGCATCATAAATGGTAGTGCGACATATTCCACATCTCTAGGAGCCTTTTAAAGTTTTTTTTATTTTGCTTCTCCCGAGTTATGGACAGCAGAAAGGATATCCAAATAATAAAGAAGCTGTCCATTCACACCTTATTTAATCAAGCTACATAAATGGATGTTGGTCACAAAATACCTTTTGACGTGGGTTTTTCTTCGGTTATAAATGTTTCTTGCATAATATAAATGTCACAGTGTGTACCTAAACTGTTAGGAGAGAAACATATGTCAACGGTCTGGTAAGCTTAGTCGGTAGAGCACTTGACCTGTAAGTGAAAGGTCCCGAGTTTGAGTCTGCAATGGCTGCATATTTTTCTTGCCTTATTACATAAACATAATACATGTCTATACTATAGTTTACACTGAGCAGATAGCCAGTGTGTATTTTTACTGGGGTTTCAAAACAATTTCAAAACAGACCTAGAAAACAAAGGAACCAATCACAGTACAGCCACCGTTCTTTTGTAAGTAACAATAAATTTTTCACAAAATGTTTTTAGACTACCAGAGCGAAGATTGATCCGACAACTTCGGCAGTGAGAAGTAAATGGTTATTTGACAACAACACTATGGACAACTCTGCCACAGAAGGAACCATTTGTATAATTCAAAACACCAGACATTCATACTGTATTCAAGCATAAATAGAGTTCTTGCAGTTTAAATGTTAAAATATCACTTAACCAAATGTATATTTCTGGACAAATGTTGGAAACGTCTAGGACACATGACTAGACTAAAATTTAAGAGAAGTCTCTGGACATGGCAGTAATTTGAACCTCCATCTCCCATGTACTAAGAAAAAAACAACAGCATTTTGCATGACTGCATACATAAACCAACATATTTACTTAAGTTCCCAAATTAGCAGCTGAGACAACCAAATATATATGAAATATACAATCTGGACATAGGTTCCCTTCAGTTCTTGTCCAGACACTTCTACAATCTGGTTTAATACTAAACAAGACAAACAAAATAGACAAAAAATATAGACCATGTATGATTATAAACTGCAGTCCACAGAAAATATACTTTTCAAATGTAAGGCAGTCAGAAAGAGTAAGCATACGTTAGTAGCATTTTGTCCATGTAGCAGCAAACATTATAAAAAAATATACATTTTTAAAAGAGAATAATTTCATTAAAAAATAAAACAGACATTTCTTTTTTCACCATATCTAAGCCATCTCTTTTCATGTTGTTCGCAACTGCTGGGATTCGAACCCAGAATTTCTACAAAAGTGTAGATGTGTTTGCCAGTTACACCACAGAAGCATATAATGTTGTACTAAGATAATGGACTTAAATATTTACCAAATCAAATTATGTAAATTAATAGAAATTGATATTTAAAATAGCCCAAATTTCTATTAATAAAATGCACTCTTGTTATACAGCACTACATGTTTGTTTTCTAATACTATATACATGTAGTATAATATCAAATTTTGTGAAATTAAAAATCAGATTGACTCCTCCTTTTTTATGGGGGAAATCGCTTCAACAAACTGGAAGCTAGTCTTTAATATAGGTATTGATTTCAAGTCAGGTTGAAACATCTAAAGCATCAGCTGTGTGTTTTATGGTATTTTTTACATAAATATATGTACTTTATAAAATGGTTAAATTTGGATATCTCGGTCCCAAATAAATACCCCCATTTGTAAAATGAATCGCACCTTGGGAGTTTATTCATGTTATACGTTAAGTCTATAATGTATCTGACTGTCAATTCAAGGGTTGTGAGATCCAATTGATGGTACTTGCGGGTAAAATTTTAATATGTCAAATAAGGGCAATAATACACATTTTATTCATGCAAGAGTAATCTAACTTACTCATTGTAGTATGTTTTATGACTGGAAAGTCTTGTATTAAGTTTAAATCAAATACATTGAGTGGTTGATGAAGTATGGACAAGATGGTACTTGCAAGCAAAACTAACCAGAATTTTTAAGTCAAACAAGGGCAATAATTTGCATGATATTAATCCAAGAGTTATCTAACTTAGTTATCATAGTATATTTGATGACTGGGAAGTGTTGTGTTAAGTTTCAATTCAATACATACAATGGATATTGAGATTGGGACTTGCACACAAAACTTCAACCAAGGTGGGACGCTGACATCCGGGTGAGCAGAATAACTCTCTTTATTCTTCGAAAAGTCGAGCTAAAAACAATTTGAAAATTGTTTACAGTAACAAAGATAACTCTGTCAGAATTTACAATGTATTTACCAAAACTCTAATGAAAACAAAGCAAAAGGCTTAACTAACAATAAATATATGTTATAAGTACTGTTCTCTGATTGAAATAATTACATCATGACATGAACAGGGAGGTTACCGATTTATATTTATATAATTATATGAATACATACATCGTTGGAAACCGTAATTTATAATGTGTTTTTAAACAAGAGGCCCATGGGCCTTAACAGTCATCTGATTATCCAAAAAAACATTCACATAAATCTATTCAGTTGTAAGAAATAACTTTTTGTCAATTTCTCTTATATAGATTTAGTAAAGTAAGTCTCACTCAAAGGGCAAAACTGTGTGACCCAGGAACATGCAATTCACAATTTTTATAAATGACCCATATATGTTCATAATCATGCTCACTATTTGTTTCCCAGTGCTTCTCCTATATTGAGAAAAAGATTTTCAAAGTTTACCTTACTATGACCGTTTTCACAATTTTGATTCACCCGTGTGTACCAAAGCTGCATACAATATATATCATTACAATTATGGTTACAGTTTTGAGAAGAACTCAAAAAAGTCAATTGTTTACGGACGCATGATGATGGACAAAAGGTCCATTGAGACAAAGTCTCAGGTGACCTAAAAATACCGACTGAGATTAAAGTTGAGGGCATAATGGAAGACTGAATGCATTTAAAGGGTCATCTGTGGCCGAGTGGTATAAGGCAACATCTCAAGATCACTTACTTCTCACCGCTAAGGTCGTAGGTTTGAATCCCGCTCCAAAAACTCTATGTGAGAAAGTTTCCAGTTACTTGCGGAAGGACAGTAGTTGTACTCAGTCTAAGGTCTTCCTCCACCAGCAAAACTGGAAAAGCCATATATAACCTGAAATGTGTTAATAATGGCGTTAAACCCGATTAAAAAAAAAGAATGCATTTAAATCACTGTTCTCATTAATTAAAGTTTTATAACTATTATATCAACTACTATAATATGCCGCCGCACCATGTGTATCAATACAATTGTTTGTTATCATCAAGATTGACCAAGCTATCTTGCCATATTTGGCCAGGTCATCCTAAAAGAATGTTTGATTGCTGTGTCTCGAAAAAATGGACAGATATCATGAATAAATAAAAAGTTAACGCTTTGAAAGGCAATAAAAAGTTTAAGTAGCTGAAATTTTTAGCGTGAAGGTAGGAGCACAGCAAACACATGCCCCACTTGTTTTATTTTGATGCCAGAGTGCAACCCTCCATTACTGAGAGCACTTCCGTGCTAAAGATCACATACCTGTCACATGTTAAGTTGTTGGTTCAAGTCAAGCTATATACATACAATTTATTAGAGTTAACCAATTTCCCCTGAAAGGTTCTACTCAGACTTATGATGTTACTTTTTTGAATATACAGGAGACCTTACGATACCTTTTTATGTTTTTGTTCATTATTGCACCTAGAGTACAGCTTGCATTGTCACTACAACGCACTGTTCACCCATTATCAACTTCCACATGCACACTTTTTCCCCCATGCCATTAGCCCTTGCCCGGCGCTGTTATCAAAATTAGGATTCTGGGTAGTGATAATGCCCTGCCTAAATGAATTCTGAGTAGTGACAACGGTTACGCCCTGCTCATGGGAATAATGCAAGGAATGTGAATATATGCCCAATGTAACAGTGATAATAGACAAAATATTAGGACTTTTAGTACCATGACTGATAATGTTGTTAAAATACCTTCCCCTGACAGTGCTGTACAATCCTATAGCCAGATGTTCTGAACAAGTAGAAAATTGTACAAGTCACTGGCTAAGTAGAAATTTGTACAAGTCACCATTTACAAAAGTTTAGTCTCTTTAATTACTTTAATTGGTGCACATTCACGTGGGGATTAATTACCACTGACCAGTTCAATACTCTGGATCCATTATCATTCAATTATCTCCAGGCGGTATTCAATAAGATATCCAAAAATACATAGCTGTAAATGTTTTGATGGCAGCATAACCAGTATAAGCTGATTAGCCCCATAAGCTCAGTCAGTAAATCATAAAACTTCTAGCATTGAGGTTGTGGGTTAGATCCCTGGGGCTGGCCAATTAAAAACAGTCGTTCCGATGGGTATTCAAATCGAGGATCCATGTGGCGGTGCTATACACTAAGCACACTAAAGAACCAGAAGAAGCATACAGTTGGTTTCAATCGTAACCTGCACTATCCCCCTGGAACTCAAAAGATCAACACTCTTCTTGGATAATAGCCAATATGGGATGTTTATGTCAGTAAAAGTAGGTAAGCTACTTTCGCGCAAAACACCATGACAATTTCAGATATTAAAAAAAGTGTTAATGTTTTCAAGGACTTGTATAGAAGGATAGGAAACTTGCATCTCCTGACTAAATGTTGATAAAATAGCACACAAAGGGTTACTTAATTGGCATGAGCGTTCACAAAATCTCACCTAGTTGCCTTTCCATCTCTATATAATTCCTTGATGTTTATATCTATAAATTTTAGGTTAGCAACTTTCACAGCACACACTATGACAAATACAGATATTTAAACATATGGTAGATATTTACGTCTGTAAAATGTTGTGTTAGTGACTTTTGTGCCACACACCATGACAACTACAGATATAAAAAAAATTAGTTGCGGTTTATGTTCTCTCAACACACTGTGAGTTTGGGTCCAACTGTATCTTCAATTTCACATGCTGTGGCCCACAGGTGATGGTGGTTTCATCAACCTACCAGTTCATCTACTTTAATTTTGTGTTAAAAACAGGTAGTGGTTTTGTCAACCTTAATTTAGTATAGTGTTATGTGGCACGCCAAATATACAGCAAGAACACTGACAATTGTGGTTAGGTGAGAACCAGTTATGGTCTGTTGAACTAACTAGGGCTATAATTATGTAATTGAAACGTATTAATGAGTAATAAAATATTTAGCATTAGTTTGTTTTAATTTAATTAAAAGAATTTTAGGCAAAACACTGATCAATATCATATATATCACCAACATTGCCGATGAAACAATCAACTACCTACGTAGATATTATTTGTAAATATTGCCAATTGTGCAGGAAATTGAATACCATACCCAATGTAGTGAATGTACATTGGTCGCTTACAACAGTCTTGCTGTTAAGCTAACTTTTACAGCGATGTAGTTAAAAGTGCACTGACTGTATTGGAAATTGAGCAACGATGTACAGTGTTAGGGGAGTGTTAGTACTTGGATGGGTGACCGATGTTACTTTAATGGCAACGAGGATAAACTTTCGAACCTGTGCCTGCACGAATCTCTCTTCCTTTGGAATGGGATGGGATACGGCAATGAACTGCTGAAAGCCACAGGCTGTGCTGTTGGGTATAAACCCTAAATGTAAAGAGGGGACGAGCCATTTCCAGGACAAAAATGATACGATACCACGCAACAGTTATCTATACACATATATTTACCTTTGAAACACCAGCGAACTGTTGAAAACGCAAAAAATATCCTGTAAACAGCAATCGGAATACTTTTCATTTTACCAGCAATTACTTTGACCGAAATTTTGCGAAACATATTTACTGCAGAGCAATGACTTTGTCGTCTGGTTTGGTATTTTAATTATCAACTAAAGCTAAGAATTTTATTTGTCAAAAAATTTTTATTATTTTAATATCATTATAACAGTATTTTTTTTTAAACAGATTTTGTTAGTTTTATTTTATTTGGAATAATAGTCACGAGGCAACGTATGGGTTAAAGGTCGTCGTGTTTTTTTTAAAAGGAAGAGGCTATTTATCTAGCCTGGTTCTCGGACCCAAAATGCTCTCGACGTTGCCTTCGCATTCTATAAGGATGCATTTTGAAGCTGCATTAAACTCACACTGTACATTTATTATGATAGTTCAAATTTCTGTTTTATTTTTAAAAATGTTTGCTTTCAATTATCAATTTTTTAAAAATTCAATCGTCGCCATTAAGCAAACTTGAATAAACCGACAATTGGAAAACTTTTTTTCAATAATTTTACACTCTTTACAGCGACACACATACACATACAGGTATGAAGAGGTACAGAGGTAAGAGAAGTAAACTTACCTTGACACACATACACTCCTTGTACATAGGTATGAGCAGAGAGAATCTTACCCCAACACACATACACTGCTCATACATAGGTATGAGGAGAGGGAGACTTACTTTGATACACATACACTCATCATATATTGGTATGAGGAGAGGGAAACTTACCTTGACACACATATATTCCTTGTACATAGGTATGAGGAGAGAGAAACTTACCTTGACACACATACACTCCTCATACATGGGTTTGAGGAGAGAGAATCTTACCTTGACACATACATACACTTCTCATACATTTGTATGAGGAGAGGGAATCTTACCCTGACACACATACACTCTTATACATTGGTACGAGGAGAGGGAATCTTACCCCGACACACATAAACTTCTTTTTTCTTCTGTGTTGCCTTGAAACTGAGTTGTTTTTCTATTTTCTTGTTTGATGAGATGCTTTACTTAGGCGTAAGTTTTTCTATTGTGTTTATTGTGCCATGAGTAGAATCTATACATATAACATCAGGGGCATACTGTTTAAATTCTATAGCCTGTTCTTTGGTCATCAGAACCAACATGAAATCTTCTTTCCTATGTGGGATAGAATTAGAATGTGTGTGTTGCTGCTTATATAACAGTACAGGATTATTGGGGAGTGACTGCAGACTTTGAACTCTTAAATGCACTGATATTGACTACTAATATTTTGTACAGGGACACCCATGGATAAACGTGACCTAATCTGATTCCTTACAGATTCTGGGATAGGAAGGAAACGAGTTTGATTTAAACCAGTTGCATGAAAATGAGTCTGTATGTACTTCACAGAAACAACCCCAGAATTTTGCACTATTACATTCATTCTTGATGGGCAGATCTTACCTATTTTTGCTGAGCCTTTACGTGCACGTTTATTACTTAAAACAGCATTCTTAATGTTATTACTATTTTCACTAAGTTTTGAACCACTACGATAACATATAAAGTTTTTGTATACTTTACTTAAGACCTTTTTCGTAGCTAAGCACTTAAAAAACACATTATTTGTACATTCCTCATTGGATTTCCAACACATAAATTCCTGTTCAGTTTTAAAATTAAATGTTTGTATTGCCATTTCAGTTCCATGAATAGTCTTAAGGTGTTCAGTCATTTTATCTACTGTCCTAAACCTTTCAGAACAAGATGGTACACTGCAAGGAATTGAAGTCAATGTTTTTTCCTTTTTGTCTAATGGACTAGAACGGCATTTACGACTATATCTTTTCAAACTTTTCTTTGAAGAGAAATACATATTGCAATTACTACAAACAGTTCCAGCAAGACAAGAATCTTTACCTACTGGTGGGTTTATGTAAACTTGATCAGTAAAGCTACTGCAGACTGCTACTACCAATGCTATGAAATGTTACTGATGGATATGAAGTTATTACACTCTCGTTGAAAGAAGTACTTTTTAAATTATCTACAACAGAAGTATTACCACAATTAATTCATTTGCTACATTCTGGTAAGGAAATGTGGATCCAGTGACATCATCAATTGCAATCTCATAATGACCTCCTACACTGGTTGTAAACAAAATATGAATAGGAGCTGCTGATATGTAACTGTTTTGTTCATCAAAAGTGATAGTATTAACAACATTATTATCATTACCATCTTGTGTAACAAAAATATTACGCCTGAAATGTCTACTTAAAGCGACTCAAATCCAGCATATACACCATCTAAAGATAACCCGTTTAAATCGTCACTCATTGATCCTTGGATAAAGAAGTCATTGCCTTAATTTGCCTTAACTCGGAATAACTATTTTCGTGACCAAATAATCTGAAACTAACAGCTCTAAAAATACATGTGCCATCTCCATACACATGCCGCCTAATTAAACCAAAATTACGAATATATTCATCCTGACTAAATACATCAAGAGGTACAAGAGCTCTACTACATGTGTTTACACATTGCATGCTGAAACTGTTCATCTGAAACAAAAGTTGTTTTCTACCATTACAATTAACTACAAAATAGTATGTTCACAGACACATGCTTGTATTTGTGAAAAAATATATCACCGAAGTTAGTATAGTATTTCACAAATCAATATCAATTTTGTTGTGCAGAAAATATTTAATTTCCAATACTTAATAAATTATAAAAGTATTCTTTAGTAAAATATACTTCAATAACTATTAATTACTGTTTGAATATTTAAGTATTACTAGTATTTGTATTACCTTTCTTTTGTTGTTATACCTGATCAAACGCATCTGGAGCTATCTGGCTGTGTAAACCGGAACCATCAGTCTTGAAAGAGAAACACATTAATATCAATGATCAAAATATTTGGAGTACACTCAGTTCTTTCCTTTAATCAAAATCAATAGGTATCAGGTGAGTTTAACTTACTGTGACACACATACACAGGTGTCAGGTGAATGAAACCTAACTTGACAAACATACACTCTTCATAAACAGGTACCAGGTGAGTAAAACTTACTTTGACACACATACACAGGTGTCAGGTGGGTGAAACTTACCTGGACACACATACACAGTTGTCAGGTGAGTGAAACTTACCTTGGCACACATACACTCTTCATGCAAAGGTGTCAGGTGAGTGAAACTTACCTTGACACACATACACTATTCATACACAGGTGTTATGTTAGTAAAACTTACCTTGACACACATACACTCTTCATACACAGGTGTCAGGTTAATAAAGCTTACCTTGACACACATACACTCTTCATACACAGGTGTCAGGTTAGTAAAGCTTACCTTGACACACAAACACAGTTGACAGGTGAGTGAAACTTACCTTGGCACACATACACTCTTCATACACAGGTGTCAGGTGAGTGAAACTTACCTTGACACACATACACTCTTCATACACAGGTGTCTGGTTAGTAAAACTTACCTTGACACATATACACTCTTCATACACAGGTGTCAGCTTAGTAAAGCTTACCTTGACACACATATACTCTTCATACACTGGTGTCAGGTTAGTAAAACTTACCTTGACACACATGCTCTTCATACACAGTTGTCAGGTTAGTAAAACTTACCTTGACACACATACACTCTTCATACACAGGTGTCAGGTGAGTGAAACTTACCTTGACACATATACACTCTTCATACACGGGTACCAGGTGAGTGAAACTTACCTTGACACATATACACTCTTCATAAACAGGTGCCAGGTGAGTAAAACTTACCTTGACACACATACACTCTTCATACACAGGTGTCAGTTGAGTTTAACTGACCATGACACACAAACATCAACTTAATTTACTAAATATAAATTTAAATTATACCTGGATAATATTTTCATGTCCCTGATTAAGACTTAATTCAACTAGTTGCTGCTACCTTAAATCACAAGTAAAAACTTAGGTGCAAATAAGATAACCCACGAATATTTTTGTAAATTTTAGTGTTGTTAAACAGACATTTGATCATTGATTTTCAATTAAAACCTTTACATCAATCATTACTGACTGCAAGTCTAGTAACACATGCTGTATCAATGAGGTGAAGATTTGTGTCAAGCTATATCAAATCAGTTTCAGGGATTTAGATCATTACGAGCAGTCAACAGAAACTGTGCTAATTTGAACATTAAACTGTATGACCTAGACTTGATCTAATACTTGAAAGGACACACAGTTTTGTATGATGTAATAGATGCAAACATTTGCTTCTTTTAACCTCCATGGGTTCTCCATGACCTCTCACAGCTAAGGTCATATTATGGAGATCCTCTTGCTCCAAAACTTCAATAGAGGAAGTTTGCCAGTTACTTGTGGAAGGACATTGCTTCTACTCGGATTCATTATGAGGTATTCTACCACCAATAAAACTGGATAAGCCAAATATAGCCTGAAATGTGTTAAAAATAGCTTTGGTGCTATTGCCTTTGCATTATTTATGTTACATAAATGCTTCAGGAACTTTTAACCTATGGTTGATTTTCATTCTATAAATAATTTATAACGATTAAATGACAAAACAAGACTATGAATCATTTTTTTAAACTGAGTCTGATTATTTGTCATAATGCAACACCATAGACTGACTGTTGTCATATTTATCTTGATCTTGGACTCATTATCCAAAAGGCTACAGAGGTATTTGTCAGTATATTAATGTATAAAAGTTGCAAGTGCATATTAATTGTTTTGAGGCATTTCAATAAAGAATAGTTAGTCAACATATTTTTTTCTCCATTGGTACTTGTATTGTTTTATTTACTGAAAATACCTGTGAATGTATGAAATGAGATTATTAAAATACAACTTTATTTTACCTGGATGATCCTATCTTGTGTAAGACCAGGACTGACAGCAACATGCTGATTTGGCACTACCTACAATCAACAAAATTTAATGTTAGCTGAGTTGTATAGATCTATTATTACATTATTGAAATTGTAAAAATTATTGATACATTAGTTACATTTTAATAAAATTAGTCCAATCAATGAGACATTTGAAACGCTATTGCAGCCTCATCAAAATTTGATAGATTATAATAATATAATTACAAAATGTCATTCACACACAAATTCAGTGAATCCTGGGCAATTGAATAGAACTGATGACACAGCTCTGTAAACAACGACAAAAAGTGTTACTGTTTCCTTTAAAGAAAAACATATTGTACAATGTGGGAAGATATATGTAATTGTATTGTTTAAATGCAATTCTATATTACCTACAGGTGCAATTCCTGGAAAAGGATCTACTGCAATCTGTGTTGGCGCTACCTACAATCACGGCAAGTGAATATTTCATGATATCAACTTATTTGTGTGCTAACATATTAAATTTTTGTATGATATTGTAATGTCATTATTTTTTTGTCCAAAGCAATATTTAATTGTGTTATTAATGTTTGTTTGAATATTTAGCATCGTTATTATGCCACTTATGGCTAACAGACGACCAGTTAAGCTAACAACTTGGTTCCTGGAAGGTTAACCAGTACCAGTCTTGACACACCCCATCTCTGCAAGCAGCTGACAACTTTCCTACTTCAGCATCAGTAACAAATGATAATATATATCAATCATCACTGAGACGGTGACTGTGTGGTGATTTGAACTATGGCAATGAAATGATAGTCAGACGTGCTACTGACTGAGCTAACCGGGCACAGCTATTGATGGAATCTAAAATGATATACATACCATTTAATGTATTTAAGTGTATTCATTTCATTTTTAATGGATATTCTTTAAAATTACAATGGTTACCCTAAATAATAACACATTATTTCTTTTAAACAATTGTAAAGTATTCTCAGTGACTGTACTGTCATTCTTTTTAAATTCTATTTATAAGAATTTATTTTAACAATTAAACTACCATTATAGTTGTGTTCATCAGAAAACAAAACAAAACACAATGACAGGATCTGAAAACATAAATTACAATGGATACAATTAAACCATTTTCAAGTATTGGTAGAATGTGGGGCGGAAGTCAAATGGATATAGTGTTGGCTGCTCATGCCTGAGGTTGCAGGTTTAATCCCCAGCTGGATCAGATGCCTCTCATAAAACAGTTACTCACCATCACAGTTGGTTATATAATGATTCAAACTCTTTACCCTTTGATTGAAAGTCTGACAAATTACCCACTTAGTGTGACATATTGCAATTTCTTGAAAGCCTTGTAAAGATATTTTATTTTGCTTCTCTGGAGACAACAAATCGAATGTCAAAATAATTAAAAAGCTGTGCATAAACACCTTATTTATGAGATTAGTTACCAACCAAGATATTAACCCTGTTGTGGACGGATGTTCACACACACTTAGTATAATATTCTTTAAATTATCAACCAGACCATACATTGATTTATTGACATGCAATTTGAAACTAAGGCTATTATAGTATACTAAACACTTGGCGTATTTGTTGTGTGTGTGTGTGTGTGTGTGTGTGTGTGTGTGTGTTTGTGTGTGTGTGTGTGTGTGTGTGTGTGTGTGTGTGTGTGGGGGGGTAATGGTATTAGAGCACTGAATCTATGTTCGATGGGAGTGGGGGGGGGGGGGGGGCTGGTGTTCGATCCTCCGCCACGACTATGTGTGGTGTCCTTGAGTAAGACGCTTTTCCCGCATATGCTTAGTACTGGTTCTACCAAGGAAGAGCGTGATTTGTAAACTGGTACCAAGTTTCACAATAGTAGCCTAGTAAAATTAATAAGTTTAAACTAAACTCTCGTTTACATGTACATGATTGACTTAAACAAAACATAAACTAAGATTATCACATGTACCGGCGTTTACATCCAACCACTAATTCCATGTAAAAGACATTATTATTATTACCGAGAGCATTAACATTTCATGTTTACTGTCAATCTTGGATTTTAGCGGTAAATAGAAAAATCCGAGTATTCCGAATGTTCCAAGTTGATCATGCGCATTGACAGGGAACCTTCTTGATATTTAGCCTCTACCTTTATCAAGAAGGCTCCCCTGTCACTGCGCATGATCAATATTTTTTCATATTCGCAATATCTCTCCTGCGAATATGAAAAACCCAAACCTCCATTTTTGGAGAGTATTGAACCTTCTGACGTTTATCTGTTTATATTACATTTTTCTGCATTGTGAAGGAAAAATGATATTCTCTTGACGAATATACATTATATTTTTCTACATCGTGAAGGAGAAATAACATTTAGACATTGATTGGTAGGTGTTTTTCGATCAGAGTTCTGTAAATATCATAATAATGTGACGTAAAATTTGGTTTTACCAGTGGGAGTTTGTTATTTTTAGTTTTTTATGAGTATAACAATGTAATCGATAACTTATATACCTTCATTACAAAAATTGTTACCCCCCCCCCCCCCCTTCCCTTACACACATACAAACATGTATATGGAACTGCCATTATAAGAGTTTAAAAGCAAAAACATCAAAATAATACACCGCATTAAAATGCACCCCACCCACAAACAGATCTGTAACAGTATACTGCAGTCTCAACAAACGTTTACTCTTCGAGAAAAAATGACAGTGATTGTTTGTATTTATACTTATTAAAGAGTGGTTTAAAACATTAAATATTGTTCTGTAACTTCTGTGTATCAATATTAATTGTGTTTTTTATTGTAGAAATTGTAAATACAGAAAAGAGGTAATACTTTCTTAGCTTTACACAGGAAGTCTATCAGGGAGAGTCTTTGTAGTACAAGAAAGTACAAACTCCTCCAAGGAGTGAGATGTCAGTTCAAGTCTGACCTTGGACTAATTGATAGACTTCCATTACTTTTTCATAATGATATGTAATAAAAGCTTTCAATTGTGCAATGATGTAGACTTTGGTTAAAATATTTGGTATGAAATATGGCTTATTTATACAAATAAGACAATCATTAAGCAAAGTTTAACTTATAAACTTCTTAAACCCTATTTAGTTTCCATTCAGTAAGGCAAATTGAAATGAAAATAAAGAATATTGAAATACTTGCATACAATCATTCAGTCTGTATGTCAACTATATAAATAGTGTGTTATTGTCAGTCACTTCACTTCAATTATTAATTATTGTATTCTGTTTGCATCCATGATGCTCTTTTGAGTTTCACATTTCATACAGTAATTTTCATAAATTTCTACGATTATAGAATTGGCCATTAACGATGTATTTTTACACTAATTTAAAAATAAAAAAAGTTCTAACGCGGAGAATTGTTTCATTCTTTCTACAAAGAGGCACCATAACAAACTATATCAGAAAATAAAATAAAAAATATATGTCCCCATGCTTGTTACTAAGTTACAGTGCTTAATGTTACCTCCTTTTTCATAAAATGGCCGTAAACGATGCATTTGACACTAATTCAATAATAAAAAAAAGTTCTAATGCAGAGAATTGTTTCATTCTTTCTACAAAGAGGCACTTTAACAAACTATATCAGAAAGTAAAATAAAAAACATATGTTACCTTACTTGTTACTATGTTACATTGCTAAATGTTACCTCCCTTTTTCATAAAATGGCCACAAACGATGCATTTTTACACTAATTCAATAATAAAAAAAGTTGTAACGCGGAGAATTGTTTCATTCTTTCTACAAAGAGGCACTAAACAAAACTATATCAGAAAATAAAACAAAAAATAGATGTCTCCATGCTTGTTACTAAGTTACAGAGTTAAATGTTACCTCCCATTTCATAAAATGGCCGTAAATGATGCATTTTGACACTAATTCAATAATAAAAAAAGTTCTAATGCGGAGAATTGTTTCAATCTTTCTACTAAGAGGCATTATTACAAACTATATCAGAAAAAAAAAATACAGGTCACCATGCTTGTTACAAAGTTACAGTGCTAAATGTTACCTCCCCTTTTCATAAAATGGCCGCAATCAATGCATTTTCACACCAATTCAATGAAAAAAAAAATGTTCTACGTGGAGAATTGTTTCATTCTTTCTACAAAGAAGCACAACAACAAACAATATCATGAAATAAAATAAAAAATACATGTCACCTTGCTTGTTATCAAGCTACAGTGCTAAATTTTAACTTCCCTTTTCATAAAATGGCCTAAAATTGTCAAAATTGTGAAAATTATCTGTTGTAATTTTTATAAATGAAGTTTCATTGTAGAAGTAACTTTCATATTTCTAAATGATGCACTAAATAGCAATTATAATATTTGTAATTTATAATGTAATTACTGTTAAATTGCTTTTATACATTTCGTATATACTGGGTAATTGATGAACACCAATAGTTGTAAAAGTTTGAAATGTTAGAGGCCTAGTGGTAAAATCATTTACTGTCAATCAAGGTTGGATCACCAGTGACCTGCTACTCAACATAATATCTTCAGAGTTTTATCTACGAGTCCATTCAAGTCATTTTTTCTGGTATTTATCTTGGCTATAGTAGTCGCACTGTCATCCATTATTATTACATTAACTTGAAATTTTTATTCCTGTACTGGGCTACTTCCAACTTTAATCTTTGAATTGTCATTAAAATTTTAGAACACTGCCTGGTGAACTAGTAGTGATTGTTCTTAATTTTTCATAATATTTGCATTTCCTAGTCTTCTGCAAAAACATCATATGTTTTTCGAATACTTTTTGTTAACATGGTCCCAGTATCTGATTTACTGTCACAATCCATTCTTCTGGCAACACATATTGTAATAAATTTGCCTGGTCCTGGTGTACTACTTGACTGACTTCATCACTGAAAATTAAAGGAAGCTTATATGAGATAAAGAAATAAATGACAAATGAGCTCATCGGTCTGGCTAAAAAAACGACAACGTATTTTAATAAAACAGCACAATATATTGGTATAGTTTGACAACTCAAGGGCTATAACTGAGCAGCAATTCCTGTTATGATATCTATGTTCAAACCATTGAACAAAATCTTATGGTTATAAACATGCATACGTGTATGTGGACATTTTTTTACTGAATGAAACTGTTATGTTATGTAACAAGCAGTCAAGGGGTTGCAAGCTCAAATCCCCACTTGGCCAGTCTCTGTGATGATTTAAATATATGCAAATTCCAACATTGTGTCTCATGTTCATTCATCTTTAATCACTGATTCAAGTGGGAAAGTTGTCAGTTATTTGCACGGATATTGGGTGTGCCAAACAAGAAGTCACAGGTTTGATCCCCCTCAGATCATCTGTTGTGCTCATGATTATTTTGTTGTAATCCATAGTAGAAATAAGCTGAAACGGTTAACTTATATTAATAATTACCATTGGTCCCTTTTGATGATTGTCTTTCTTTCATTTAGTGTTTCTGTACACGTTGTCTATGTCACGATATTGATTGTCTCTTCATAGTTAATGAAACCACTACAGGCATTTAAAGCACCGACATCTCAATCCATCTGTAACCTGAGCCTCTGTTTAGCATTCCTGAAATGTGTTGAATAGTTTCTTATTTTCATAATTCATGTAGCAATTTTCTGTTTAACAGGAAACACAGAACATGACGGTGTATACATTTATTTATAAATATTCAACCAATGAATCACTTTTTATTAAGTTTTTATAGTTGTTCATCTCTAGAAATCATAAAGTAAGGTATCATTTTATGTGATACATTAATATTGATCAGTGAGTTATGATAAAGCATCAACTAACCTTATACTCAATTGCTTTGTGTTGATGTCAAATGATATTGGACTTTTCCTGTTTAATCGATGTGTCTTGTTTGTTTCCACTGTTCTTTTACTTCCACATATACAGTTTATGTATAACGTTGACACATATAAGTGTCTTCCATAGTGTCCTTCAATACCAAACTTTTACATCCATCAGGTCAGCTAAATGTCAGAATTTAAGATTTATTCTTCCTTGTCTCCATCCCGGTATGAATAATATTGTTTCAGGTAAATTCATTATGTATTCAGCGCTTTGGAACAAATTCACAAATGATCCATATCCGAAAAAATGAGTTATCCGAAATGTTACCACTACGAGTATTGATTATATTTTCGTAGTTGTTTATGTACAAGCACTTCTGGTGTTTTAGAACGAAAAACAATATACTCTTCCGTGCTTTTCGATCGCTTTCTTGACAAAATTTACATTTCTGACATCTCGAAATGAAAATACATCGCTTTGTAAATATCATAATGCGACTCGTCTTTTAATTAACCAAACGGCAACATTAGACCCCGAAACTGAAAGTAACAGAAAGGAATTATGCGCGTAGCGATGCGCAGTAACAACCCGCAGAAACGTCTTTAAACCCAAAATAATAATGGTGTGTATGGCATGCTATAAGTACAAGCATTTAGTTATTTAAGATTTTGAGATACTAATTAGTTTAAACTTTTGATATATGACACTGTCAAAGTTTCACGTACAGCAGGCCAAAAATAGAATAAGTAACATATTTTATGGTCATTAAGCGAAGAGATATATATAGAAAATCGTGCGTTATGTGTTAATGATGTGCAATGTTGAAACAATAGAAACTGCATTTCGTTTCTTTATGAAAATCAATTGAATTTCGGTAGTGCTTAAAGTACCAGTTTGCATTTCATTGGCACCATGATGTTGCTTTTCTTTTAGCTTGTAGGACATTACATTTCATGGGATGCTTACTGTAGCCTAGGTAGCCATAAAAATGTGCACAACTGTGCTTATTCAACAGGACTTGGAACAAAGTCACTATTCAAACAATGACATTAAATTGGTAGCTAGATACTTTTGTTTTTTTTTAATATAAAAAAAACATCATCATAGTTATTCTTTCATCTTAAATAATTTGAAAATATATTGTAAATTATACAATTTTGAGTTTTCATTGAAAGATGAAAAACATTCTCTAGTCTAGTTCGGACTTCAGACATTAATCTAGCCTGTTTTTCATCACTGGATCAAACTCAAAATTATGCTACCATTCCTGAAATAAACACAAACTTATTTACTAATATAAGCATTTTTCACTATCCTCATTTCATAAATTCAAAACTGATTTACAATACGTAGTATGAAGCCTCCAACAGATATCCTTAGTTGGGATTGAACCAACATCTTCCATCTTAAAGACAGATGTACTTCATTGTACTATAAGGATGCATTTTGAAGCTGCATTAAACTTACACTGTACATTAATTATGATAGTTCAAATTCCTGTTTTATTTTTAAGTTTTACAGTTATTCAAGCTTTAAAAATGTTTGCTTTTAATTATCAATTTTGTAAAAATTAAATCGTCGCCATTAAGCAAACTTGAATAAACCGACAATTGGAAAACTTTTTTTCAATAATTGTACACTCTTTTTACAGCGACACACATACACATACAGGTATGAAGAGGTACATAGGTAAGAGAAGTAAACTTACCTTGACACACATACACTCCTTGTACATAGGTATGAGCAGAGAGAATCTTACCCCAACACACATACAATCCTCATACATAGGTACAAGGAGAGGGAGACTTACTTTGACACACATACACTCATCATATATTGGTATGAGGAGAGGGAAACTTACCTTGACACACATATATTCCTTGTACATAGGTATGAGGAGAGAGAGAAAATTACCTTGACACACATACACTCCTCATACATGGGTTTGAGGAGAGAGAATCTTACCTTGACACATATACACTTCTCATACATTGGTATGAGGAGAGGGAATCTTACCCTGACACACATACACTCTTATACATTGGTACGAGGAGAGGGAATCTTACCCCGATACACATAAACTCCTTTTTTCTTCTGTGTTGCCTTGAAACTGAGTTGTTTTTCTATTTTCTTGTTTGATGAGATTTTTTACTTAGGCGTAAGTTTTTCTATTGTGTTTATTGTGCCATGAGTATAATCTATACATATAACATCAGGGGCATAATGTTTAAATTCTATAGCCTGTTCTTTGGTCCTCAGAACCAACATGGAATCTTCTTTCCTATGTGGGATAGAATTAGATTGTGTGTGTTGCTGCTTATATAACAGCACAGGATTATTGGGGAGTGACTGCAGACTTTGAACTCTTAAACGCACTGATGTTGACTACTAATATTTTGTACCATGGATAAACGTGACCTAATCTGATTCCTTACAGATTCTGGGATAGGAACGAGTTTGATTTAAACCAGTTGCATGAAAATGAGTCTGTATGTACTTCACAGAAACAACCCCAGAACTTTGCACTCTTACATTCATTCTTGATGGGAAGATCTTACCTATTTTTGCTGAGCCTTTACGTGCACGTTTATTTCTTAAAACAGCATTCTTAATGTTATTACTATTTTCACTAAGTTTTGAACCACTACGATAACATATAAAGTTCTTGTATACTTTACCACAGACCTTTTTCGTAGCTAAGCACTTAAAAAACACATTATTTGTACATTCCTCATTGGATTTCCAACACATAAATTCCTGTTCAGTTTTAAAATTAAATGTTTGTATTGCCATTTCAGTTCCATGAATAGTCTTAAGGTGTTCAGCCATTTTATCTACTGTCCTAAACTTTTCAGAACAAGATGGTACACTGCAAGGAATTGAAGTCAATGGTTTTTCCTTTTTGTCTAATGGACTAGAACGGCATTTACGACTATGTCTTTTCAAACTTTTTTTTGAAGAGAAATACATTTTGCAATGACTACAAACAGTTCCAACAAGACAAGAGTCTTTACCTTATGGTGGGTTTATGTAAACGTGATCAGTAAAGCTACTGCAGACTGCTACTACCAATGTTATCAAATGCTACTGATGGATCTGAAGTTATTACACTCTAGTTGAAAGAAGTAATTTTTAAATCATCTACAACAGAAGTATTATCACAATTAAGTAATTCATTTGCTACATTCTGGTAAGGAAATGTGGATCCAGTGACATCATCAATTGCAATATCATAATGACCTCCTACACTGGTTGTATACAAAATATGAATAGGAGCTGTTGATATGGCACTGTTTTGTTCATCAAAAGTGATAGTATTAACAACATTATTATCATTAACACCTTGTGTAACAAAAATATTACGCCTGAAATGTCTACTTTAAGCGACTATACACTCAAATCCAGCATATAACTATCTAAAGATAACCCGTTTAAATCGTCACTCATTGATCCTTGGATAAAGAAATCATTGAAATCATCTTCATGTTCCCTAATACAAGACACTGCAATTTGCCGTAACTCGGAATAACTACTTTCATGACCAAATAATCCGAAACTAACAGCTCTAAAAATACAATTGCCATCTCCATACACATGCCGCCTAATTAAACCAAAATTACGAATATATTCATCCTGATTAAATACATCAAGAGGTACAAGAGCCCTACTACATGTATCTACACATTGCATGCTGAAACTGTTAATCTGAAACAAAAGTTGTTTTCTACCATTACAATTAACTACAAAATAGTATGTTCACAGACACATGCTTGTATTTGTGAAAAAATATATCACCGAAGTTAGTATAGTAATTCACAAATCAATATCAATTTTGATGTGCAGAAAATATTTAATTTCCAATACTTAATAAATTATAAAAGTATTCTTTAGTAAAATATACTTCAATAACTATTAATTACTATTTGAATATTTCAGTATTACCAGTATTTGTATTATCCTTCTTTTGTTGTTATACCTGATCAAAGGCATCTGGAGCTGGCTGTGTAAACGGGAACCATCAGTCTTGAAAGAGAAATACATTAATATCAATGATCAAAATATTTGGAGTACACTCAGTTCTTTCCTTTAATCAAAATCAATAGGTATCAGGTGAGTTTAACTTACTGTGACACACATACACAGGTGTCAGGTGAGTGAAACTTAACTTGACAAACATACACTCTTCATAAACAGTTACCAGGTGAGTAAAACTTACCTTGACACACATACACAGGTGTCAGGTGAGTGAAACTTACCTGGACACACATACACAGTTGTCAGGTGAGTGAAACTTACCTTGGTACACATACACTCTTCATACACAGGTGTCAGGTGAGTGAAATTTACCTTGACACACATACACTCTTCATACACAGGTGTCAGGTGAGTGAAACTTACCTTGAGACACATACACTCTTCATACACAGGTGTCAGGTAAGTGAAACTTACCTTGGTACACATACACTCTTCATACACAGGTGTCAGGTGAGTGAATCTTACCTTGACACACATACACTCTTCATATACAGGTGTCAGGTTAGTAAAGCCTACCTTGACACACATACACTCTTCATACACATGTGTCAGGTTAGTAAAGCTTACCTTGACACACATACACTCTTCATACACAGGTGTCAGGTTAGTAAAGCTTACCTTGAAGGTTAGTAAAGCTTACCTTGACACACATACACAGTTAACAGGTGAGTGAAACTTACCTTGGCACACATACACTCTTCATACACAGGTGTCAGGTTAGTAAAACTTACCTTGACACACATATACTCTTCATACACAGGTGCCAGGTTAGTAAAACTTACCTTGACACACATACACTCTCCATACACAGGTGTCAGGTTAGTAAAA
Organism: Panopea generosa; assembly: GCA_029582155.1. Taxonomy (NCBI): domain Eukaryota; kingdom Metazoa; phylum Mollusca; class Bivalvia; order Adapedonta; family Hiatellidae; genus Panopea; species Panopea generosa. The sequence continues at coordinate 24,788,909 of CM055899.1, read as the reverse complement.
CTTACCTTGACACATATACACTCTTCATACACAGGTGTCAGGTGAGCGAAACTTACCTTGACACACATACACTCTTCATAAACCGGTACCAGGTGAGTGAAACCTACTGTGACACACATACACAGGTGTCAGGTGAGTGAAACTTACCTTGACACACATACACTCTTCATAAAAGGAACCAGGTGAGTGAAACTTACCTTGGCACACATACACTCTGCATAAACAGGTACCAGGTGAGTGAATCTTACTGTGACACACATACACAGGTGTCAGGTGAGTGAAACTTACCTTGACACATATACTCTTCATACACAGGTACCACGTGAGTGAAACTTACCTTGACACATATACACTCTTCATACACAGGTACCAGGTGAGTGAAACTTACCTTGACACACATACACTCTATATAAACAGGTGCCAGGTGAGTAAAACTTACCTTGACACAAATACACTCTTCATATACAGGTGTCAGTTGAGTTTAACTTACCATGGCACACAAACATCAACTTAATTTACTAAATATATATTTAAATTATACCTTGATAATATCTTCATGTGCCTGATTAGGACTAAATTCAACTAGTTGCTGGGTTGGTGCTACCTGAAATCACAAGTAAAAACGTAGGTGCAAATAAGATAACCCACTAATATTTTTGTAAATTTTGGTGTTGTTAAACAGACATTTGATCTTTGATTTTCAATTAAAACCTTTACATCAATCATTACTGACTGCAAGTTTAGTAACACATGCTGTATCAATGAGGTGAATATTTGTATCAAGCTATATTAAATTCGTTTCAGGGATTTAGATCATTTGGAGCAGTCAGCAGACACTGTGCTAATTTGAACTTTAAACTGTATGACCTAGACTTGATCTAATACTTGAAAGGACACACAGTTTTGTATGATGCTATTCTTATATCAATGCAACAGAAGATAAAAACAGAGAAAACAAGATTATAAGAAATATATTGTTTTAATTATACCTGGATGACTTCAGACAGTGCCTGATCAGGGCTAACTACCAGTACATAGTCAGTTGGCACTACCTGTAATATATGCAAATATTTGCTTCTTTAAACCTACATAAGGGTTTCTCCGTTACCTAGCGGTCTAAGGCGCTGTCTCAAGATCATTGACCTCTCACAGCTAAGGTCATAGGTTCGAGATCCACTTACTCCAAAAACTTCAATAGAGGAAGTTTGCCAGTTACTTGTGGAAGGACAGTGCTTCTACTCGGATTCATTATGAGGTCTTCTACCACCAATAAAACTGGATAAGCCATATATAGCCTGAAATGTGTTAAAAATAGCTTTGGTGCTCTTGCCTTTGCATTATTTATGTTACATAAATGCTTCAGGAACTTTTAACCTATGGTTGATTTTCATTCTATAAATAATTTATAACGATTAAATGACAAAACAAGATTATGAATCAATTTTTTAAACTTAGTCTGATTATTTGTCATAATGCAACACCATGGACTGTTGTCATATTTATCTTGATCTTGGACTCATTATCCAAAAGGCTACAGAGGTAATTGTCAGTATATTTATGTATAAAAGTTGCAAGTGCATATTAATTGTTTTGAGGCATTTCAATAAAGAATAGTTAGTCAATTTATTTTTTTCTCCATTGGTACTTGTATTGTTTTATTTACCAAAAATAACTGTGAATGTATGAAATGAGATTATTAAAATACAACTTTATTTTACCTGGGTGATCCTATCTGGTGTAAGACCAGGACTGACAGCAACATGCTGATTTGGCACTACCTACAATCAACAAAATTTAATGTTAGCTAAGTTCTATAGATCTATTTCATTATTGAAATTGTAAAAATTATTTATACATTAGTTACATTTTATTAAAATAGTCCAATCAATCAGACATTTGAAATGCTATTGCAGCCTCATCAAAATGTAATAGATTATAATAATATGATTACAAAATGTCATTCACACACAAATTCAGTGAATCCTGGGCAATTGAATAGAACTGATGACACAGCTCTGTAAACAACGACAAAAAGTGTTCCTTTAAAGAAAAACATATTGTACAATGTGGGAAGATATATGTAATTGTATTGTTTAAATGCAACTCTATATTACCTACAAGTGCAATTCCTGGAAAAGGATCTACTGCAAACTGTGTTGGCGCTACCTACAATCACGGCAAGTGAATATTTCATGATATCAACTTATTTGTGTGCTAACATATTAAATTTTTGTATGATATTGTAATGTCTTTATTTTTTTTGTCCAAAGCAATATTTAATTGTGTTATTTATGTTTGTTTGAATATTTAGCATCATTATTATGCCACTGATGGCTACCAGACGATCAGTTAAGCTAACAACTTGGTTCCTTGAAGGTTAACCAGTACCAGTGCTTGACACACCCCATCTCTGCAAGCAACTGACAACTTTCCTACTTCAGCATCAGCAACAAATGACAATATATATAAATCATCACTGAGACGGTGACTGTGTGGTGATTTGAACTATGACAATGAAATGATAGTCAGACATGCTACTGACTGAGCTAACCGGGCACAGCTATTGATGGAATCTAAAATAATATACATACCATTTAATGTATTTAAGTGTATTCATTTCATTTTTAATGGATATTCTTTAAAATTACAATGGTTACCCTAAATAATAACACATTATTTCTTTTAAACAATTGTAAAGTATTCTCAGTGACTGTACTGTCATTCTTTTAAACTCTATTTATAAGAATTTATTTTAACAATTAAACTACCATTATAGTTGTGCTCATCAGAAAAAAAAAACAAAACACAATGACAGGATCTGAAAACATAAATTACAATGGATACAATTAAACCATTTTTAAAGATTGGTAGAATGTGGGGCGGAAGTCAAATGGATAGAGTGTTGGCTGCTCATGCATGAGGTTGCGGGTTAAATCCCCAGCTCGATCAGATGCCTCTCATAAAACAGTTACTCACCATCACAGTTGGCTATATAATGATTCAAACTCTTTACCCCTTGACTGAAAGTGTGACACATTACCCACTTAGTGTGACATATTGCAATTTCTTGAAAGCCTTGTAAAGATTTTTTATTTTGCTTCTTTGGAGACAACAAATCGGATGTCAAAATAATTAAAAAGCTGTGCATTAACACCTTATTTGTGAGCTTAGTTACCAACCAAGATATTAACACTGCAGTGTACGGATGTACACACACCCTTAGTATAATATTCTTTATTAAATTATCAACCAGACCATACATTGATTTATTGACATGCAATTTAAAACTAAGGATATTATAGTCAATTAGTATACTAAACACACTTGGTGTGTTTGTTGTGTGTGTGTGTGTGGGGGCGGGTGGGGGGGGGGGGGGGGGGGGGGGTAGTAGTATGAGAGCACAGAATCTATGTTCGATAGGGGTTGGGGGGGGGGGGGCTGGAGTTCGATCCTCCGCCACGACTATGTGTGGTGTCCTTGAGTAAGACGCTTTTTTCCGCATATGCTTAGTACTGGTTCTACCAAGGAAGAGCGTGATTTGTCAAAGTTGTAAACTGGTACCAAGTTTCACAATTGTAGCCTAGTAAAATTAATAAGTTTAAACTAAACTCTCGTTTACATGTACATGATTGACTTAAACAAAACATAAACTAAGATTATCACATGTACCTGCGTTTACATTCAACCCCTAATTCCATGTAAAAGACATTATTATTACCGAAAGCATTAACATTTCATGTTTACTGACAATCTTGGATTTTAGCGGTAAATAGAAAAATCCGAGTAATCCGAATGTTACAAGTTGATATGCGCATTGACAGGGAACCTTCTTGATATTTAGCCTCTACCTTTTTAAAATGCACCACTTCTCACTGAGTTCTAGATGTCGCTCGAGTGATACCGTAATGGGTTCGTAAACGAACTCGCCCTTTGGGCGATTTCGGTTTCGACCCCTATTAACGGCATAGTTCGCAATATTGATTCAAATATCCGACTATTTGCAGTTTATATCTAATTGTTGGCTGTTATAGAAGGTATACAAAAAAATGCAACTATTTTTAACAAAGAATCGACAAATGGGCAGAGCAATGGCTTGTTGCCTTCAATCAGACAAAAACTGAGTCTTTACTGATTGCACGTAAAAAGAATCAGCCTGCTCATCCCTTTTTAATAATTTAAATCAGCCACTTAATGAAGACCCTCGTTGGAGTACACTGATGGTATCTGCGACAACTGCAATTATGGAAAGCTTGAACTAGATAAAATCCAAAATGAAGTAGTCCGTATAGTAACTGAAACAACAAACCTAATTTCTCCTCGTGACCTCTACAATGAGGTAGGCTGGAAGTCTCTTGATACAGGCAGAATTAAACATGAACTTATTCTCTATTATAAAATGGTTAATAGACTAACACCTCCTTATATATCTTCTGTATTACCTTCATTAGTCAGCACTGCGTCAACCTACAGCTTTAGCAATTCTAATGATTATATAAATCCAATGACTTGTACAAATCTGTACTCTAACAGTTTTGTCCTATTTGTCATTCGTGAATGGAATATATTACCTCATTTAGCACGAAACACCGATTCAGTTACTTCGTTCAAACTCTATTTAAACCGAGACTTAGTGCAAGTTCCAAAAGACTGTTATATAGGCTCAAGGAAAGGCCAGCACTTTCATTTAAGACTTCCCACTAAATGTAAATATCTTAATCGCCAAAATTAAAAAAATCAAAATAGTAAAACATTGATATCATCCTAATTACAAGTTTTTTTAATCTTATTTTTTATATTGTATTTGTTCAGTTACAATAAAGTTGTATTGTTTCGTTCTAATCCTTAATATTTTGTTTATTGTACTTGTTTATCTGTAAATACTGAAAATGAAATATGTTTAAACCAACCATATGCTGATTGCTGGTAATAACTTTTGTTCTCATGATTTCGTCCATTTTAAATGTACCAGGATCGAACGGTTTTAGGGTTCGATCCTACGTCACGGACATGTGTATTATCCTTGAGATAGACACTTTATCTTCATGTGCGTATACAGTCAAACATGTGTAAGCAATCACCTCTATTGAGCAGTCACTTGTCTTAAGCAGCCACATTTGCTATTCCCGTTTCTATGCTTTCAAAGTAAATTAACATGTATTAAGCAACAACCTGTCTTAAAAGGACACTTTTGCTTCTTCCCTTAACTGGCTGTTTAATTTGACTGTGCAACCATGATAGCCTGACACGGTTAGCTTATTCGGTAGCGTGTATGACTCCAGGGGTTGTGAGTTCAAATCCCCACCAGTTCGCAGTCTTCATGACGATTTATACATGACAGTGCGTTTCATTGTCATTCGTCTCTCACCGCTGATTCAAATGGGAAAATTATCACAGTTGTTTCCAGAGATGGGTATGCTCGAGAACTGGTTAACCCTTCAAAATTCCAGGAAATGTGGTTAGATTATCAGTTCATCTATAAGCCATAAATGTCATAAAACTGACGTTGAGCAAACAAACAATTTTAGTCCAACAAGTAAAGGCTGTGATCTAAAATATACGTACATAAATTATAAGTTACAATACACGCAGTTGATAAAGAATAAAGTATAACTACTTTATATGAAAGTATGCATATTGAAATGTTATATACGGGTAGTGTTCAATGTAGAATATTGATTTGTAACTACATGTCACTACGTCGAATAAAAAATGTAATACTATAATCTTTTATTTGAAGTATCTGTGTCTCCAGTAAATATTTATGATTTGCGCAGGTATTTTAAATACACAAACCTTAACCTAATATAGGGCTTGTTTAAACAGTGCACGCGGGCATATATTAAATCTTAATTTCTGACTCGATTGTAATAAAACTTTTGTCGGAATTGGTTATCCATGATGGCTTCTAGGGCCCGCCCAATTTTATTTTGAAACGGTTTATGTAGAATTACCCGTATACTTGTGTAATTAGGCCTATACACAGATATAGATTAAAACCTATTATAACACGAAGGCAATAAGATATGACCTTATGTGTATTCCACAATAAATGTTCACATCCAAAATTGTAAATTGTATAATTAACACTATATTTTGTTTATAATAACACTTTATTTTTTATATATTTTATAATGTGCACTATATCTTGTCTATGTACTTGTTACAAATAGATTACTAGTGTAAACATATTTGATTACGAATATATTTACCTGTAAACTGTGTGTGCTGTCCGCCATTTTTTATTAACGGTTCACAATCACCAGTCACATAATACTTTAGTTATATAAAATCTACATTATAGTTGCCACATTTATATCAAAATGTCAAATTGCAAATTTGATATAGTTTATTTTAACTTATTTAACACAAACAGTTAATTGTCCGCCTTAAACTGTCACCTGAAACTGTACATATGTTTCTCCGCTTTACCATACCGGCGCAAATCGATATCTCTACGTCATAACCGGGAAGTAGTTTTTTATAGTTAAGGGTGCATTATAGAAGTGTAACAAAATAAACATTAAGCTCAACTAAATTGGTCCTGTATAAACAGACTGGCTCAGTTGTATTCAGATGGGATGAACGAAAGACGAGCAAAAACAGAAACACAGGCGAAATAGATTATCTATTCAGCTAAAATCAATTATAAGATAATATATTACCGTATATATGTACAACAAACGCAAAACAAAAATAACCATTGTGTACCAAGTGCTTTAGGAAAGATAAATCGGACATCATTTATAGTAATATTTTTGTATAGGTTATCTTACTGATGTCACAAAAAAAAAAACCAACATATAATGCGAAAAAAGGCTAACGCCTCACCAACACAACTCGGACATTCGCACAAATACCTAAAGGAAACATAAGTTTAAAGAAATATTGTCTAGGTAACCGTGTTTTTGAACTGGATTCAATAGAACTGCATTACGTTTATTAATAAAACCTATCTAAGATAAATAATTACCTATATATCTGTCTTGTACATGTTAGACCTAAGTCACACACACTCGAGGCTCAGTCTGTGATTGCTTCATCTGGTCTGACATGCGCCTTTCAGGTGTACGAATTACACAAAAAGGATGATAGGAGTTGTTATTATTATTACAGAGAGGTGTGTATTTATTAAAGAGAGGTGTGTAGTTATTATTCATTTGTATTCGTGCGAATCTTAGTAAACACAAAACCCAAAAGTGAAATCAATATATATTTCATTCAATACATATCAATACATATCAAAAGTCATGTATAAACGACTTTAATAATTCGTATATTCTTAACCGGGAAAGTTGTCAACGTTATTTCATACATGTAAATTCACAACAGCTAAACTACATAACGTGTGCATGAAATAAATGATGTTTAGTATATAATATTCATAAATATTTCAACTGATCATTAGAGATATAAATAAATACCGTTATGACCATTGCGTACCTAAATATCAACCACAAAGACTGGTATTCGTTCTCATTGGTACAGTGATATGGTGGTTAAAGGTATTTACAGACTGAATGGAAATAACTACTGCTAATGGATACAGTGGTTTGTTGGGTATAAAACATATACAGACTAAATGAAAATGACTGCTGCTCATGGATACAGTGGTTTGTTGGGTATAAAACATATACAGACAGAAGGGAAATAACTACTGCTCATGGATACAGTGGTTTGTTGGGTATAACACATATACAGACTGAATGGAAATAACTACTGATCATGGGTACAGTGGTTTGTTGGGTATAAAACATATACAGACTGAATGGAAATAACTACTGCTCATGGATTGTTGGGTATAAAATATATACAGACAGAAGTGAAATAACTACTGCTCATGGATACAGTGGTTTGTTGGTTATAAAACATTATACAGACTGAATGGAAATAACTACTGCTCATGGATTGTTGGGTATAAAACATATACAGACAGAAGTGAAATAACTACTGCTCATGGATACAGTGGTTTGTTGGGTATAAAACATTATACAGACTGAATGGAAATAGCTGCTGCTCATGGATTGTTGGGTATAAAACATATACAGACAGAATGGAAATAACTACTGCTCATGGATACAGTGGTTTGTTGGGTATAAAACATATACAGACAGAAGGGAAATAACTACTGCTCATGGATACAGTGGTTTGTTGGGTATAAAACATATACAGACTGAATGGAAATAACTTCTGCTGATGGATACAGTGGTTTGTTTGGTATAAAACATTATACAGACTGAATGGAAATAACTATTGCTCATGGATTGTTGGGTATAAAACATATACAGACAGAATGGAAATAACTACTGCTCATTGATACAGTGGTTTGTTGGGTATAAAACATATACAGACAGAATGGAAATAACTACTGCTCATGGATACAGTGGTTTGTTGGGTATAAAACATATACAGACTGAATGGAAATAACTACTGCTCATGGATACAGTGGTTTGTTGGGTATAAAACATGTACAGACTGAATGGAAATAACTATTGCTCATGGATACAGTGGTTTGTTGGGTATAAAACATATACAGACAGAACTACTGCTCATGGATACAGTGGTTTGTTGAGTATAAAACATATACAGACTGAATGAAAATAGCTGCTGATAATGGATACAGTTGTTTGGTCGTTATAAAATATATACAGACTGAATGAAAATAACTGCTACTCATGGATTTAGTGGTTTGTTGGGTATAAAACATATACAGACAGAAGGGAAATAACTGCTGATCATGGATACAGTGGCTTATTGGGTATAGAACATATACAGACAGAAGGGAAATAACTGCTACTCATGGGTATAGCGGTTTGGTGGTTCTAAACATATACAGACAGAAGGGAAATAACTCCTAATCATTGATACAGTGGTTTGTTGGGTATAAAACATATGCAGACAGAAGGGAAATAACCGCTACTCATGGGAACAGTAGTTTGGTGGTTCTAAAACATACACAGACTAAAGGGAAATAACTACTGCATATTGGGTAAAGTGGTTTGGTTCTTATAAAACGTATACTCGTATAGGCAGAAGAGAAATTACTGTTGCACATGGATACAGTGGTTTGGTGGGTATAAAACAAATATACCGACATACGGGAAATAAATGCTGATCACGGATACAGCAGTTTGGCTATAAAACATAAACCGATGCAAGGGGAACTTATTAATACAGTGATTTGGTAACTATGAAACATATACAGACAGAAGGGAGGAACTGCTGCCCATGGATACAGTAGTTTCGTAGTTATAAAATTCGGGGGTATAAAACATATACAGACAATGGGGATTGCCCTATAAAACAACAACAACAACAACAACAACATCAACAACAGCAACACAACAACAACAACAACAACAGTAACAATAACAACAACAACAACAGTAAAGGCAAAATACTAGTGATTGTGCATTTAGCGGGTACATTCCTGTTACGAAAATAATACTTTACACATTCCATGTGGCAAAAGAACATGAATGCAGTATTGCGGAATGTTTTTGACAAATATCACACATTTCAACAGATTTACTGAAGGATGTCCCGAATGTAAATATGAAAATAATCAACATAATATATTAGATGGAAGTCATGATGATGAAATATATTTTGACTTCATCAATAGAGTATATACAAATACATTACTGTAACCAGCGTTTGAATCTACTGGCAAATGCATTGCTAGTGTTATTGTTGAATATCGAATTTTACTGTTCTGGACATAGTACTCTATAGTTTGGTATTTTGTAAGTAGTACGGTGTATAATTGCTTCCTTTGGATAGTGATTATAGTATAAGAGCATTAATATTGTGGCAATCCTAAGTTTAACAAAAAATCCTTAGTGTAACAATTGGGTTGAAACCGCAGCCCTTAGTATAACAAAAATGGAATTTGTTACACTAAACGTATGTTTTGTACATGTATCGACATTTGATTATAAAATGGGTTCACTAAGTGTAACACCTTCTTTTAACTAGAAATTTATTTGTCCCTGCTATGAAATTGGGACATATAGTGTTACCCATGTTCGTCCGTCCGTCTGTTCTGTTGTGTAATGCTTTCAATATGCTTCCAAATTGAATTTACACACATAGTTATATCTAAATGATATCAAAATAAGGAATACAACATGTTGGTGTTTTTTTGTGTAATATTACATTTTATATTATGTCAATATTATTGATAATACAAATAGAATAATGCTACCTTAGTAATAGCGGTATTATGAGTTATGATTGTCAGAAAAGGAATACACATTTTGTTTTGGGGATAAGGGTCAAGGTTAAGGGAGAAAGAGGTCAAGATCAATTTCACCAAAATTAGAACAATGCTTAAACACTGTTATTTGTCAATCACCAATTGTTCTCTCATTTTCTCAGATTTTCAACTCTTGAAAGTTTCATAGCCCACTCTAGTTTATGTTTGGTTCTAAAGCTATCCTTAATTTCATCATCATTGTTACAAAAGCATGAATTTAAAGGTAGTTTGATGACGCAATATATTACTTTTATCTTTTCATTTTGGACATTTGGTAGTTATGGAACATTACAAATAAAATTATCACTTAGTGTTTGAAAAAAGTAACATTGTTGAAAGGTAAGTAGACACTTATCATCACAAACTCTTGTTAAAAAACGTAAATAAACAGCAATCTAATATAATATTATATGTCTCCTTTAAATTTTCGCTTTTTTTTTCACTTGATCATATTTAAATAAAACTATTTACCAGTGGTTAAAATAACATTATTTATAACCGCAACCCTTAGTGTAACAAAAACATAATTTATGTGGATGTGATTCGGAGAACAAAATCTTATTCCGACGATAAGTATATTAATTATATTTTTGTTACAGTATTAGTTATTTATAACCACAACCCTTAGTGTAACAAAATAAGTTTATGTGAATGGGATTTGGTGAAGAAACATACACAAAATAAAAAAAAATCAATCAACTGAAACAATTGTTTGTTTGTAAGACTTCTTACTTTTTGTTCTAAAAGTATCATTATTCCGATATTTACAGTCGCTTTTTGTAAGTTGAAATACACACGATAAAAATGAACACTATGGAAACGACATGAATGCCGTGCCAACTATCTATTGATGACCTCATAATCCAGAAACGTAAACCCGTCGGAGGGATCATGATTCTGAACACCTATATGAAATTTCATCAACATTGGATTAAAAAGCAGGGAGGAAGAGCGGTAACGGTAATTTTCTTCTTTTAGTTACGATGACATTGAACTTGACCCGAAAACATTTCAAGGCAATTGTATACACAGCATGTAACAGTATTAAACAGTCAAATAGAGAAAAAGATTTCTGAAATTTTGCTACATATTACAACAATATGGTTCATATTGCCCCTTGGTGAAACGATATATTTTTGTTACACTAAGGATTGCAGTTATGTCCCAAGTGTACCAAAAATTGATTCTGTTACACTAAGGTTTGCGACAGACCATATAACCGATGAACAGCTTATATTATACGATACTTATAATTGCAGGCCAAATATTGCAAAGATGTATAACATTTTTTCTTGTTTAAACTTAACTTAATTGTACATAAATCATGTTATATTTTATATTTATGTTATTTGTTTTACATTTTGATTGTAACACTAAGAACATAAACATAAAATATGTAACAAACTTTTAAAATTAACGAACACAAATTAAACAATAAAAATAAGAATTAAAAACATGAAAATAAAAACAACAAATACAACATACAACTTTACCATAATAATGTAAAATAATGAACATAACTATAAAAACATTAGACACAATAAAAATGTGAAAAACATGAATAGAAAACGATTAACTATTTCCTTTATTTCATCACGAAATTATCGCATTTATGCTTTTAAAACAATATATGTCATTCGAACGTTTAAACGATTGTTATTTGTATTTATGCACTGGTAAATTATCTCATTGGGCATACGAAAGCAACATACGCTCGTTGCTAGAAAAGAATTAGAATGATCTGGAATGGCCCTTTCAGGCAATTAATTCCAGGAAAGACACACAACGATTCTATGTTATATGAATCTTTACGTAGTCCACAGCAGATCTATCATTACAGGAAATAAAATAGATTAATGCCACCCTTTAAAGCCCTACATCCGATCAGACTATCGGATGTAAATTAGTTACTTCATAGGGCATGCTTTATCAAGTGGGAGTGCATAATATGGTCTGTAAATAGAACAGTAATAATTGCAGACAGCAAAATCTTTGTAAAACAATGCAGACTGCTTACATTGTATCTGACACAGGAAAGTTGACGCTGGGGTCAATATCACATTTCACTTTAGCATAAGGGACGTCAGGGTCTTTAATTAATCATTATCAGGTAATTACTGTTTTTATGAACACTATTAAGTATTTAGATAAAGTTGTTTATTGATATCAAAGTAATGAACATATGCGTATATTTATTTTAAAACAATAATTTAATCAATACAATCGGTCTAACAGACATGTCCAATATCCCTTTAAGTTGGTTTAACACATTAGGAATCATTTTGCACATTTTTAGTAAAATTAACATACAGAGATTTAAATGTTAAGTATGTTACATGTTATGATTTGTGTCACTTTAAGTGACGGATAATCAGAACTTCAATTGTATTTATACTGTTATGTTATAATCATACTGGGATGTTACTCAGAAAAAAGTTATAATCAACATTTTGTTGAATACATAAATATGAACTGTATTGATGTGATTAAAAATTAAAAAAGGTGTCTTTTTCACCACAATCCCTTTTATCAGGATACAAAATAGAAACTGGTCTGATATAGACTGTGCTAATAGTAAACTTTTATCAACTGTAAAAAATAATGACAAATTATGGTGGTAAGGAAAAGCGAAAGCCGTACATTTCAAAAAACAAAATTAAAAGGAAAAATAATAGTAAACATTGGTTCCTGTCATAACAGTGTAATACACGGAGCGAGAGAAAACACTTCAACATCATTAAAACAGAAATCATGATGAATAAACCAGTTCTAAATGAGAATTTACGGCTAATTGAGAAAAAAAAATCCAGAAATTGTTATTGATTTGGTTTGTTTACAAACATGGGTCGCATGACAAATATTGACTATATAGTTTGCTCCTCACCAAAAGTTCAAATTTCTCTCTTGTACATAATCTGCAAGTTGTATGTAATCTTAGATGTTTAAATATGTTTCGATCACACCAAATGATCTTGAATTAAATATATTGAGATTTGAAGGAATCTGTATCGTAATTTATCGTTATTTTAGCTGCAGTATACACAATTTGTAATCACAAGTATTTCAACAATTTTAAACACAAATTGCTGGGAATGGTATTGTTTTGATGAGAATTTCATCCTGCATTGTAAGAATTTTGATTTGTGTTCATGAGATGAATAGAAGTTAAGATAATTGATAACGAGATATTGCGATGTTTTGCGTGAGTTCACAAAAACGGAATCAGTTGCCTTTCTTTCTCTATATAATTCCTTGGATGTATCTAAATATTGCTATTTAATTAACTAATTTGAAACACCAACACCAATTTAAAAGTATAACCCTATTGTAAAAAATCAACGTCTGGTGTAATAAGATGATGCTAAGATTGGAAGGAAGCAGATCTTTGAAAAACAGGATCGATATTAATTTGAGAAAAATATGTCGTTTGCCAATGAACATCATTTTAATGACTATTTTACCATATCAAATTCATTCGGAAGTTATGGTTACACGTGACTATATTATATTTATCATTTACCATATTACTTTCGCTTTGTAATTATGGTAACGCATCCATTGTATCTGACAACATACGCTAACCTTTTCGCTGGCATGTTATTATTACCTATATGACAGTATTTATGCAGTTCATATGTCACTTGAAATGTACGTTTGAGAACGATCAATTTTATGGTAAATGCTTGTTTAATTTTTCAAAAAATGTGTCAAGTTTGTCATCAATAGTCTTTTGGACAACATCTTGCATTTCTGTTTTTGTCTGTGTTAACTGATTTGTTATATCACTTTTAAACTCGGCAAACTGTTCTGTTACTGCCGATTGCTCTGATTTAATTTCTTCCTTGAAATCATTGATTTCTTCTCTTAACTGATTTGTATGTGTTTCAAGTTGTTTTGAAATGTTTATAGTTGTGGAATGGTTCTCTTCTTCAACAGTAACACTTTGACCATATAATTCTATACTTTCAAATTGATCCTCAACGGTTTGTGGTTTTTCATTCGTGTCCATAGCACAGGTTCCTACGTCATCGAAACACTTCAGTTTAATACTATCATTAAATCCCAAAGCTCTAAGAATCCCCCAAATCGGTGTCACGTAGTATAAGGTTCCGTCAGTCGACCCACCTGTAATAATACCAATAGCTCGAAGGTCATTGATATATGCTTTGTGTGGGACTAATACCAATGCACCAGAATCACCATTTTTAGCAAAATCATTTTTACCAACGTTCACCATTTGAATTTGATTTTGAAGACAAAATCCAAAAGTATCGGGACTACTGACAACAGAACCCGTCCTTATACTTGGTCCATGAAGATGAAACGCCCCTCTTGTCAACAATGTTTCAGATCCATATTTATAAACTGTAGAAAGTCGCGTCTCGTCTGGAACCGATGTGTAGATCTTGCCCGAAGTATATGATATTGGATTTCCAGGCGAGAAACCTAAAACGTGAGAGAAGTAAGCAGATATTATCTGTCATTCAAATGCTTTATATATTATATATCTGAATTAAAAAAAAATGCAACACCATGTGGTCTTTTAGATAAATATTACACATACTCATATAAAAAAAACACATGTTACTTTTATGACCAAAATCATATAACTTGTACAAACCTATATCACTAAAATCCCCTTCTGGAAACTCCCCACTTTCCGGAATTCTAGCCGGATCTTCAATAAGAATGAAGGCAGCCTCCAAACCATATTCTCCATTGCTTCCATCATTGAACGCTGCTCTTGTTACTCGGCCAAAATGAGGTCCATGAAATGGCACTGGTTGCAGTATTTTACCGCTGTTATCTCTCGTGTCAATAACTTTCTTACAGATCAGATTTGCCATATCAGTTTTATTGAGAACAACATGGGCACTCGTTATACATCCAACACTTCCATCGGGAAGATCAATAAATGCACCCAATGTGCCTCCTTTATAGTTAATTTGGTCTTCGGCGACACACCCAATCAAACACCCCATCTTTAATTTAGGATTGTATTCATCTGCTTTGTGGCCGTATAATTCAAAACCCATTTCTCGTATATCAACTGGAAACCCATCCATTTCTTTTGGGAATATTTCCTCTTGTATGGGTATCAAGCCTTTCACTTCGACATAAAGGACAATACATGTTTCATGCAAGACAGATAAACATTTGCTGTTCTTGTCATAGTTTTTACATTTTACTGGACAAGCTGATATTATATTCAAATTTTGATGATCATTCATTAATGTCGTTGACCTACTCTTAAGAACATTTTCGAGTTTGTTCAAGTCATTATTTTTGAAGGATAACTCCTTTTCTTCCAAATGTTTCATGACTTGTTTATTTTCATCGCTGTACACACCGTACTCTCGAAATTCAACATTGAATTTATCAAGTGGTGCCTGAAAGCGTGTTGGGTTTTTCGAACCTTTTTCTGTGAATACCAGAAATATGATTTCAGTTTCTCGGAATTGTTTATAAGCAGCTAAAACGTGCTTATATGAACAAGAGTGCGAGCGTATTTGTGAACATATACTGTCACACATGTCCCTGACTATAGGTGATTTTCTTCCATACCACTGGCACGTCATCTGTAGCGAGTTTCTATCTGTCTCTGTAACAAAACCGCTGTTGGAAAATATAGCACTATAATCTGCAATGGTTAAATGATAGAATGTAAATGTGTAGATAATCTACATGAATTAAATACAGCATATATACAATACAAAATAACCATATTCAGATTATTGCCTATAATACCAGAGTAATTTTATACTTTCCTATAACGCCATTTATCGCTATATGGCTAATTATTGACATAGGGTAAACCACACATTATTTTGGTGTATATTTCAAAATAAATTGAAATTATTCTGGGTTTATATCTTTACTTTTCATCGTCTTTCAACTCTTTTGAAGTTCTGCTTTAAATTCGATTGAATTATACATATTTAGTATGTAAATAACATGTTTACTGTTTTAGAGAACAATTATGAATGCATTTATTAAATCAACAGTGCTTCTGGATGTTTAACAAATAAAATAATTTTGTTTAAATCTCGATTTTACTAATCAATTTAACTTGCGTATAATACATATTTTACATGTTGAATGTATCTTACAAACATAGTGAATCAGAATAATTGC